>OU342675.1:30607500-30995815 GCA_910589285.2 Mythimna ferrago
CAGTAATGCTCGCAAAGGAGGAGGCCGAACGCATCAGGCAACGGCGTTATCGCCGCCGCCGCCGCCGAGGTTACGATCCCGACTTCCAGCCACCGTAGGCGCGGGCTTGCGGACAGTGAGCAATGTTTAGCTCGCTGTCCGGCCGTCTGGTAACTGTCCGGACCAAGTCCAAGTCGTCGACGGCGCGCACTGTTCCCGCGCGCCTCAAGGAGTTGTCAGCAACAGCAGGGGCCCAGCCGGGTCGAAGCCTACTGGGGCCAGGGTTATCCGAAAGGGAACTCGAGCCCCGGTATGAAGGCTAGAAGGAACGGGGTGGGCTTTTAGTCGGTAAGAGTCTGACACTATCTCCCGCTCCGCCCAAGAGCGGGCAGCATTGGATGATTTTTCCCAGAATAAAAAAAAAGGTATGGGTAATGATAAGTTAAAATGATGAATCAAACTGGACGATGATAGCAGTGACAGGCATGAAGTTCGTAACTTGTCCGTAAGGTGTTGGTGAGGGTTCCCCGCCTACAAGCGGTGAGACGGGCTCGTGTGCTCTCGCGCATATTTCTTTATCTGCAGTTAGGTTCCTTCGGCGGGACACTCCCTGTTCCGCAAAGTATGTTGATAATCCCCGTGTTTGCGCAGATAACCTTATTATCGCTGTTCACCGATATAATGACATACGTAGTATTTACTTTCACAACAAGCGACTTACATTAGCCACATTAAAATTTACCAAATAATGTACGTAATGCGTGCAGCTCTGAGATAAGTCACGATCACGCCATGTTTAACTATTTAAGTGATTTTGATTGCTATCACATAGGTACCTATGTTCAGTAACTTAATGATTAATAACTTTAAATGTAACCGTGTGCCGGACGATGCAGAACCGGGACTCGAAGATTGAACTAATGAAATTCGATGAATCTGCTGAATGCCCAGTACCGGTACCGGTCTATGAGGCAACTCTTGAAAAAGATCTAAGTCAAGCAGTAAACGTCTTTCGGACAAAACGATGATAACGAATTCATCATCATCATCATCATTTCAGCTGAAAGACGTCCACTGTTTGACATAGGCCTCCCCCAAGCGTCGCCACAACGACCGGTCCTGTGCGTCTCGCTTTCGTCGGATTCCTGCGACCAATTAGATGACATCATCATCAACAACATCATCAAACAACAGAACAACTAGATGACATCTCTCAGTTTTTTCTCTGACATCGAATTTGAACAACGAAACAAAGTACAAAGAAACAAAATAGATCATCTGTTTAAGTTTACACTAATTTTCCAAAACATCCAGAGCATCGGTAACAAAGTAGAATTGATAGAACAGTTACTTTTAGATTCTCAAGTTGATTTTATCTCATTATCCGAATTGTGGAAAAATGAAAATTATTGTCTATCAATCTTGCCCCAGGGATATAAAATAGCCTCTATTTTTGTCGCAAAACCCGCGAAGGCGGAGGAGTGTGTATTATTTTTAATGACTCATTAGATTTCACTGAACGATTGGACATTGTAAATCATTCAAAGGAGTATGTTATAGAACTAAGTGCTATTGATGTTCCCAAATTAAATTGCACATTTATAGGGCTTTATAGAGCAGATCGTCATATTGATATATTTTTTGAACAATTGGGAAAAGTTTTACAAAAATTAAATACTAAAAAATCACACAAACATTTAATAATAGGAGGCGACTTTAACATAAACGTTTCTAACAAAAGTAAACAGACACTGGAACTCCTAAACTTTATGAAATCACATAACTTGCACCAAATAATCCGCGAACCAACAAGAGTAACCAAGACAACATCCACTTGCATTCATCTACTTTTTTCAAACTACCCACCACTCATAAATAAAGCTACTATCAAGGATTATGGACTATCGGACCACAAGTCAATAAATGTTCAATTAAATGTAGACTATTTATCAAATGACAATAATAAAACCTGGTTTACCAAAAAAAGATTATTCACAAAAAATAACGTTGAATGTTTGAAAAAGTCACTAAAATCAAAAAAATGGGAGATTATATTAAATAAAAATAATAATGTAAACACAAATTACGAATCCTTCATCACAATAATAAAACAAGATCTAAATAAATATATTCCATTGCAAAAAATAAGAATAAAATGCAAACCAAAAAAAAGGATGGCTTACTAAAGGTCTCAAAATATCATGCCAACACAAAAGAGTGTTAAGAACTATTTTTAATGAAACCAAAAGTAATGTTTTAAAAAAATATTATAAAGTATTTAGTAAAATATTAAAATTGAGTATTAAAAAATCAAAAACACTAACATATATTAAACAAATGCAAAAAACTGACAATAAGGTAAAGACAATGTGGAATATAATAAATGCCAAAACAGGGAAGACAAAAATAAATAAACGTGAAAATATATCACTGAAAATAGGCAACGAAGAAGTAAAATGCCCGTTAACTGTATCAAACAGATTTAACGAATTTTTTGCTACGGTGGGGCACACTCAAACAACTGACGCGAGCAATAATATTGGACAACCTGTGGTCAACCCCTCTACTTGTTCAATGTGTTTACGTCCGGTAGACCAAAAAGAAATAGTTAATATAATAAAATCAACTAAGAATAAGCATAGCTGCGGTATAGATGATATTCCACCAATTTAGTTAAAGCAATGTGCTTTAGAACTTTCCCTTCCTTTAACGTATTTAGTAAATCAAAGCTTTCAAGACGGCCAATTTCCAGACGCACTTAAAGTAGCTTTGGTAAAACCAGTGCATAAAAAAGGTGACAAGCATACCCCAAGCAATTATAGACCCATAGCATTATTACCAACCTTTTCCAAAATATTTGAGAAAGCTATGTGCAATCAGCTATATAAATTCTTAGAAAAATTTAATATCCTCGACGATGCACAAAATGGATTTAGAAAATGTAGATCAACAACATCTGCAGTCTATAAATATGTTCAACAGGCGTTACAACATATAAACGACAAACAATATGTAATTGGGCTACTACTTGACATGACTAAAGCATATGACAAAGTACTTTATGACATCTTACTCAAGAAATTGTATGGTTGCGGCGTACGAGGACCAGCTTATTCATGGTTTAAATCATATTTGCAGAATAGGACACAAATAGTACAAATTGAAAATTATGACTATAATAAAAATGAGATCAACACTATTCGGTCACAAGAAAAACGAATCACTTGCTCAATCCCACAGGGAAGCGTGCTAGGATGCCCACTATTTTTAATTTATATAAATGACCTTCCAAAAATTTTAGATAAAGAAAGCGCTTTGCCCGTACTATTTGCAGATGATATTTCTATAATAATAAAGTGTGAAAATGTTAATAACCCTAGTCTACAAATATAAAATACCCTCCAAACGGTTGATACTTGGCTCCAGAACCACAACCTGGAAATTAATAGTAACAAATCTAAAATAATACAATTTAGATCCTACAAAAAACCACCTCTTAATCTAAAAATAACATTTAAAAATACACAAATAGAAGAAGTGAATACGTTTAGCCTACTTGGCATAAATATTGACACGCACATTAATTGGAAGTCACACATAGAACATTTAAAAGTAAAACTTTCCAGATTCACTTACGCTATGTTTCAAATAAAACAAAGCACTGACACACAAACAGCTATCAATCAATCAATCAATCAATCAATCAAAAATATTTTATTTCACATAGGCCTACATGGGCACTTATAAAACGTCAGAAGCTAGTGCTATGGCTGCCTACTACGCATATGCATCCTCATGGCTGCGATATGGCGTTATGCTATGGGGAAATAGTGTTAATGTAGACGAATTATTCATTGTACAAAAGAAGTGTATACGAATTCTGGCTCAAATAGATAATACTGAGAGCTGTAAACCATACTTCATACAATACCAAATTCTAACTCTGCCGTCAATATATATATTTGACATTTACGTATTTGTTTTTAAAAATATCGACAAGTTTACAAAAGTAGAAGACACGCACAACGTAAACACTCGCCACAAAAAGAGGTTATGTGCTCCAATATCAAGAATAAAAATGTTAAGTAATAGCCCATATTATATGGCAATAAAAATATATAATAAGTTGCCCGACATGTTTAAAACTGAAAAATCGGTAATAATATTCCAAAAAAGGCTAAAACTATAATGCTTCTATTCAGTAAAAGAATATTTAGAGTCTAGCTTAAAATAACGACTTTCCCTCATGTACACAAGTGGCGATCTGTACTATATAAATAATAAGATTTATAATAGAAATATGAAAATTTTATTATCTTTATATTTCAATTTATTGTTTTTTTTTTTTAATTCTGACTAAATTACGTGAAAAAGAAGACATTTATTTTGACAAATATTGCTAAATAATTGTATCAAATGATTACTATTGACATTAAATTTTTGGTCATATTATATAATATTTGATAATTAATTTAACTAAAAATTTTTGACATGAAATTTTAATTATTATTGATATTGATTTTTTTGACATTTTAACTATAACTTCAGTGACATTAATTGTAACAAATAATTGATCTTCTTTGAATCTTTGACATGTAATTTTGACTTATGTATATATATATATTTTTAATTCATTTGTAATAATATAAAATAATTTATTGAAAGTACCTCATTTTTAATGCATGCGTATCATAAATTATTGCAATGCTTGAAAAAGGCTGCTAAGTCATAAGCACTAAACTAATATAATGTCATCATTGTACACTTGGTTTGCAATAAACGTTTTGACTTTGACTTTGACCCTGACCAGGTCATGTGCTCTGCCCATTACCAGTTAAGTTTGGATATTATTCGAACTATGTCGGTAACCTTGGTTCTCCAGTGCATATCTTCATTTCTGATGTGATCTTGACCCTTTCCATTGCCCTTTGGGTGGTCTTAAGTCTTCTTATGAGGCCCATTGTAAGTGAGCACATTTCGTAGCCATATGTCATCACTGGCAACAACACGCACTGGTCATAGACTTTCGTCTCGTGATGACGAAATATAAAGTTGTAATTGGATGACATGTTCGGTACGTATACAGATACATAAAGTTGGCCCTGCATGGCGCTTCTGGGCCATGTCAGCAATGACATATACTCGTATTCTGTTTAGCGACGACGCGACTGTGAACCTACTACACTATTAACAATGTTAAGGAATACTACACAGCTGGGCTTATTGTACGCTTAACTATTTACGATTTGCTAAGACATCAAATCTTGCAGTTATGAAAAGAAATGAGCAACAAAAATAAAACTATAAATAAATCTGACAACAAAATCTAGGTAATTTATTACGGAGGCAACTAGACTCTCATGTAAGATATAGTGATCGATTCCTGGCTTGATTGCGCGGCGATGTAACACTTGACTCTGTCTCCGCTTGACGCATGAATATGTATGAACACAAACATTACAGCCCTTCTAGCGAAACTGATAGCAATGTCACTGACTTACAACTAATTGCTACCTGGTGATGCTCACACGTTCAGTCTTGATAAGAGTCAAGCATTTTAAGTATCCACCTCTGGGACATAAGTCTCTGAAGACTTGAGAAATGATAAGGATAATGAAAGAGAACGCAAAAGGTAAAAAAAAGGTAAGTTTTTTTATACCAACAGCCTGTGGGTTAACTTAACCCAGAGGGCTGGCAACGTGTTGCATATCCAGCAGTATAACCACGTGCTCAGAGCGTTGTTGTGTCTTCCCAGGTTCGGTCGTAGATACTTCTGGCAAGTTTTTTCCGGCCAATGGCAATGATTTCTACGCAAAAATAAGAAGAAAAGTTGCCTCAGTTGTAAAAATAAGAATAATCGTTGGTCGGGTTACTGAGCTGCAAGTCAGAGAAGCAGCGCGCTGACTCGGCCGGGCGTCGGTCGCCGTCGAGACGCCAATGAGTGCCAGCTTTCTATATATAACTAAAAATTTGTTGTGATTTTAGTCCTATGAGTGTGTACTATCTGCTTTACTGGGTATTGATCCCATTAGTAATAATTTACTACATATGTAATGTATAAATTGCAAAATATTAAAAGAAATAAATTGTCTGCCTAGGTAAACTTAAAATTTGCAGAAATGGAATATGTTGTCTGAAATAAAGAATGATTATGTTTTACAACAATGAATGAAACGAAAAAAATCGTATTCATTATGCTATTAGTGTCGCTAGATGGCGTTAGTAGTTAAGAGTAAAGTTAAATCGGATGATATATGAATAATCTTTTTTGAACTTTCATTTCATTGTGGGATTTTTGATGACATTTTGTTTGAAACTATCATTTTTGTTTTCTATAAACCCACAGATAGCTAAAGCAGATATAAATGGGCTAGAAAGCTTGGGACCTAGGTTGTTGATAAAGAGTCAGTCAGTAGTAACAGGTACCACTTATCAAATGAAAGAGTTAGACCTTACTACTACATTAAAATACGTGCAAGCCGTAGGCCATAAATGGAGACAACACCGAGCTCCCCAATATTGTTGGCAAGTAATAGCCGCAGTGACAGGCGTTAGATAACCGCGTCGTGCCGGAGCGGTGCTGAGCGGAGCGGAGCTGTGCGGCGCGGCGTGCGCGCGCGCATCGCGATAGCTGACCCACAGCCCGCGGCGAGGACGCACCGATATTCATAAAACGCGCAGTTGCAGGGCTGCTCAGTCTCAGGCACATAAATCTGGGAGCTCGAGAAAAATCCGCGATAGAAATAAGTAATACGAGTACCTACGAAAAACGTCTCACAAAAGTTTATAAAACTTTTAACTATAATGCGCTGTAGATGATTTAGTGGTTCAATGGGAAGTTTTGGAATATAAGAGTCAAGCTTTTTAAATTTAAAATTCTGTAACATCTTTGAATGTTACAGGATTTATATAAAGCTCACAGGGCAAGAGTGCCGACATGTGTCGGTACTTTCCAGTCCCTATCTCTATCACTATAGAACACTTCGTGACATATTTTAACATATTTAGATGTGTAGTCGCCGCAGATCGTATATCTTGGGATCTGATATACATGATACACATCTTGCGATAAGTTCACTTATCTCGCGATACGGTGGCGCCGCGCGCCGTGCGTTGTGCGTCGGGCTCCATCACTCGAACCCGATCTAGGACGCTATCTAGACTATCGGACGATCGGACAGATAAACAACTAATTACTTATGTTAATTTCTGTTAATGCAATCAGCGATCAAATGCATGCTTAGTCGAATCTTCTAGCGTCATAATTACGTTGGTTTGCGTCATGTGCTTTATAACATTTCTGTGCTCAGCTTTATGTTTCGTAGCAGTTTCTCATGTTTTGTTGCACTTTTTGAAGTGTTGGTAATGAACGGCGTGGGGCCGCGAGGATGGCCGCGAGCCTCAATAAATAAATTTAACTAGATTATCAGCGGCCGCCCGCCTGCGCCTGCGCCGCCTGCGCGCCCGCTGCACTGTAACTTACTGCCTGCTGCTCGCCGAGCAATTAAATTAAATACAAGAGTTATTAGTTCACGTTTATGTTTACTTCTCAATTTTCTAATTTAAACTACTGAAACTACACGAGTTATTCTTGTACTTTAATTTTATCGTTAGGTTTTCTTATCCACGAAGCTCAGAATCACGATAAAAGTATTAATTTAATAAGATTTTATCATATAAAATATATGTATCTCCATTTTTACGAACACAATCTGAGCGTGTAAGTACTACTTACAATTTGCGTCCGCTCAGCAACAGCAATATTCAAGTTCAGAGCACATGCTTTATGGTCGGAGGGACCACAGACAATTACAATACTCTGCGCCTCCGCTGCGCCCGCGCAGCGCGTGAGAAGATCCACTCCTTTACTGCGCGAGCGCATGCTCTACCGTACTGCGTCTGAAACAAGCTGAACCATACCCTATGTCGTTGTGAGATAGTGCACATTAGTTGTCCTGTTAACGTGGTGTGTAACAATGCTAAATTGATCAGAGTTTACACAAATATTATTTATAAAAGCCGATTCACGATCTAGCGGTTGCTCTCAATGTGCGCCGGCGCAGTTTTCACCAACTGACAACATTTTTGAGGTTATTAGCCATCTAGTAATAAACTTTGATACCAGATGCAACTCAGATGCATAGCAGCCTTCAGTTTTGTCCTGTCTGGTTCATCACACAATTCCAATTTTAAGCTGCAGTGTTGGAGGTTCTTGCTGCAAAATCCAATGAAATTCAACAGCAGCGGAACTTGGAAACATTTGACTAAAAAGTCGCACTCCGGAACAAAAAGCAAAGAACGTGACATATTGTTATAAATGTCGTCTTGCCGACATAGTTATACGTAAAGCTTGACCAGCGCGTCACAATCGATACATACTTCTTACACGAAATACTTGCTCAGATATAATCGGTGGCCCTTTATCTTCGACGAAATCTCACGTTTGAATGAATGTGAATGGTTAATTTATTCAACACAGAAACGTTTCCGACGAAGCCATTGATGTTACGGCCAGCAGCAGTGTATCACGGACGACAAAAAGTCGCCGGCTTAAATCACTCGAAGGCAAATGACAAGCCGGTGATTGCGGCAATTAAAACGCCGCCGATTGGACGCTCCATGCGAGCGGGGGGAGCGAGCAGACAAAAACTTGCGTGCGCGCATCGAGCCCTCATCAATACGCTGGCAATTGATCTAAAATTTGCGGGTTATTGAAAAAGCGGGGGTAGTGATGCATAGAGCAGGAACGTCGGGAATGTGGCCGATGATATCAGCGCGGTTCTCAGGAGGAGCTCTCGAGGAGGAGGTGGCGGCGGCTTTCAGCACAGCTTACGTCTTCTGCGAACATGAAAAAATGTAATATCAATCTTGTATGTCAGTATTGGTAATTTAAACACGTAAGAAATGCTCAACTTGGAACTGCAGGAATTTAATCAGTCTATAATTTCTAAAAACTAAATATTTGTTCAATTCCAGCAATTTGTCCAACCAAGACGACTCAAAGGCAGAGTACTACCTATAGGTTCGATAAGCTTACAGTAAGATTCCACTACTATCACTAGTATTTCTAGACAATTCCTTGTTAATACAAGGTGTCGTTTTGAAGCTGCAAAATATTTCAGGAGGTAATTATGTTAGTGATTCTCGACCCGAATCAATAATAAAATGAGTAGGTATTTTTTTTTTTTTTTATAACCGCGCTTTTTTTCACACACACAAACACGGAACAATAAAGGGCGTTTTCACACACACTAACTCGCAACGATAGTTTCATAAATAATATATCATCCAATCATCATCCCGCACGCCACAACCTAGCCACGCCCCCGCGGCCATCGATCAATCGATTTAGTTTAGTGTAATTAAAAAATTAAATAACAAGTATTACTGATTATTGACCAGGTATCGTTTTTTTACATGATTATTTATGAGTTTTATTACAACCTCCTGAAATATTGTGCAGTTTTAAAACTGCACCTTGTATAAGGTTTTATTGCTTCTATTCATAAACAGTTCAGTAACTGTTGTTAGGATGTTACGAAAACAAGGATCTTGTTATTACCATGCTTAGGATATATAATTATATTATTAAAGGACCTATGTGTGTGTTTGTGAGAGAGGAAGTGTAGCGTATTTGGAATATCGTTAGGTATATTTTCAGAAATAATCCGAAGTTAGCCAATTAAAAAAACTTTACTTAAAGTGATAAATATCGGAAAAATAAAACAAGAAAAGACACGGTTGGCGCAGTGTTTGAGCGATTGGCTGCTGCGCTGCATGTCACGGGTTCGATTCCCGTACGGAACAAATATTTGTATGCCCTACAGACAGTTGTTCCGGGTCTGGGTGTCTTGTGTATATGAGTTTGCATGTTTATGAACGCACCCACGACACAGGAGTAGAAGACGAGGATGGGGAGTAGTTGCCGAGAGTGAGGCAACGTCTTTTTTTATAAAAAAAAAAGAAAAAATCGGAACCTTTATATGATCACTATGTTGTCCATCTGTTTGTCAAAACCTTTTATCTCGGGAATTCGCAGAGGTATCAAGATGAAATTAAAACACACTTAGATCTGCAGTCCCTTGAAGCTGTGAAAAAGTCAAACTAATGAGTTAACAAAAAAAAGCGGCCGTTTATGTCGCAAAAAACATATATTTCGAAACTCTCAAGGGAATCAAAATTCACAGGGTACTTCCCGTTGACCCAGAATCCTGAAATTTGGCATGAAGCAAGGTCTTATAGCATAGATATCGGAATAAATCTGGAAACAGGAAATTTCTTGTTTCCAGATCTAATAAAAAAAAAATTTTTTTTGTGATTCGGAAAAATCTTCAAGACTCCATTTTTTTTTTTTTTTTTATGGTGGGAAAAATCATGCATTGACATCCCCCGCCCTTGGGCGGAGCGGCAGATAGTGTCAGACTCTTACTGATTAAAAGACCCACCCCGTTCCTTCTAGCCTTCATACCGGGGCTCGAGCGCCCTTTCGGATAACCCTGGCCCCAGTAGGCTTCGACCCGGCTGGGTCCCTGCTGTTGCTGACAACTCCTTGAGGCGCGCGGGAACAGTGCGCGCCGTCGACGACTTGGGCTCGGTCCGGACAGTTACCGGACGGCCGGACAGTGAGCTACCCATTGCTCACTGTCCGTAAGCCCGCGCCTACGTTGGCCGGAAATCGGGATCAGAATCCCGGCGGCGGCGGCGGCGATAACGCCGTTGCCTGATGCGTTCGGCCTCCTCCTTTGCGAGCATTACTGCTTCGCAGAAGTCGGCGACCGCCTGCCACTCCTCCTCGCTCCGGACCATGGCCTCAACCAAGGCCCGGTGCGAGAGGTCTCCGCCGCCGATCGCCCCCACGAGGGCACGGCGATGCTCCGCCCAAGCAGGGCACACCTCGACTGTGTGCTCCACCGTGTCCTCCGCGCGTTCCGCACAGTGGCGACACCCGGGCGTCACTTCCGCATGAATCGAGTGCAGGAAACTCCCGAACGAACCATGTCCGGTGAGTACCTGCGTCATGCGGAAGGTAAGGACGCCGTGAGGTCTTTCCAGCCACGCCTTAAAGAGGGGACTTACCGCCATGATTGTGGCGTGCCCAAGACTCCATTTGGGAAAGGAACTTGGCGAGTTTAACCGGATCCCTCAGTGCGCCAGTTTTTTACATTTCATCATTGTCATCAGCCTTTTTAATGTTCCCGTTGCTGGGACTCAGGCCTCCTCTCTATAGACAGAGGACATAAGCCAAAACAAGGGAGACTTCCCTTCCCTCGTCTACCTTCCGGCGTCAACATCAGATCAGTTCGATGGACCATTTCTATTAAGACTTTATTATCAAGTGATACTTTTTAACCGACTTTCAAAAAAGTGGAACTTCTCAAGTGGTCCTAATTTTGAAAAACCCATATACGCATATTTCATCAAGTTAAAATTGAAAAATAATAATATTTTGGGTAATCATTTCTTACATATTATTATGTTTTTTGTTTACGGACCGATGTTGATGATTTTTTACCCGACTACGGCAAAGCCACAAAGGAGGGTTATGATTTTGACAGGCTATGTGTGTATGTATGTATGTGTGTGAGTGTGTTCATCTGTTCCCTCATAGCTCCTAATCTACTTATCAGAACTGGACATATGAGGTATCGTTAGAGCCGTCTCAATTGTCCGCTGAACATAGGCTACATGACATGTCACAAAACTCGATATGGCGCCCTCTAGCGGACAAAAAGTAATGTGTTAAAAATAAAAATGGAGATAAATACGTCGTGTTTGGTATCATTTGATAGGGCTTCACTTGTAGATTTCCACAATATAAATATATACCATACTCGAATTTAAAGTGACGCTCTCTAGCGGACAAAAATCGTGTTTAAAAAATAAATATTAAGATAAAAACACTGTGTTTGATATCATTTGAAAGGGCTTCAATGGCACGCCCTCTAGTGGACAAAAAGTTTTGTGTTAGAAAAAATTAGATAAATACGTCGGTGTTTGGTATCATTTGAAAGGGCTTCAATGGCACGCCCTCTAGTGGAAAAAAACTTTTGTGTTAGAAAAAATTAGATAAATACGTCGGTGTTTGGTATCATTTGAAAGGGCTTCAGTCTACGTAGCTGTTTCACTGCTTCACAGGAGTTTTATGTTAATTACCTAGTTATTAATTTGACAATTTAGCTTTTACAAGTAAATCGTAAAGAAGCACGGTGATTTGACACCAAAATTGTTTCAATAAAAAAAAGTACAAAACTAATACCCGACTACGACAAAAAAACGAGACTGAAAAAATATGACAAGATTTTAAGGATGACTGAAATAAACAAGGTAACTGGAAAAACCAGAAAAGAACAAAAAAAAGAAAAGCCGTAGTCACACATTATTAAAGTGTTTCGTTTGGTACCTATAACGTGTTCTCGTTTTTTTGTCGTAGTCGGGTTTTAGTTTTCTACTTTTTTTTGTAGTAATCTCATTACTGAAGGAACATAGTTGGGTTACCTTAGAGCGCGAGAAGTCATGTTATGATATCCCACCACGAACAGGGCGCCTTACAAGAGAACTTCGGTACTCACTATTTACAAGAGAACTTCGGTACTCACTACTTACAAGAGAACTTCGGTACTCACTACTTACAAGAGAACTTCGGTACTCACTACTTTGTTTTTGCTTTTGATTTTAGGTGGGAAATACGGAGCAGGGGAGCGTGTTAGGCTTTTATTGTCTAAACCCACTCCTATATTCCTACTTTGCCTTCATTCTAGGGCCCCAGGGTGCTCTTTCGTGCAAACCATGGCCCCAGTAGGCTTCGCCCCTATTTGGCCCTACATTTGCTGACATCTCTTTGAAGCACTACGCGCCATCGATCAATCGAGCTTGGTCCGGACAGTTACCGGACGGCCGGACTTCGAATGTTTAATTACCATTGCTCCACCCAAGCGGGGCACATCTCCACCGTATGCTTGATCGTGTCCTCCGGGCAGTCCACACAATAGTGACTCTCGGGCGTTTCTTCCGCACGAATGCAGGAACCTCCCGAACTTACCATATCCGATGAACACCTGCGTCAGTTAGACTTACCCAACTGGACCGTCTGTCCCAGGTAAACGAAGCTGTCCACAACTTTGAGTCTAGAGTCTCCGATCTTGATAAGAGTAGGTGCTACATGGATGTTTACCATGACTTTAATTTTGTCCATGTTCATTTTAAGTCCCACTCTTACGGAAGCTCTACTGAGGTCAGCGAGCATTGTACTAAGCTCCTCTGTAATCATGATTACTATATTGTCGGAAAATCGAATTTGAGTGATGTACTCGCCATTGAAATTAATACCCTCTAGCCCTCTGTATTCCAGAACCTTGAGACCTTCATAGAATGGTCCAAGTATTCCAAATTATCTGCCTTTTCACTATTTATTGTATCTATACATAAAAAAAAGAAACACATACAAACGGCGGGCTGTTGAAAACAGGTGCATGCTCTAGAAGAGCCGACAATTCAAAGAAAATCTAAAAAACTTCCATCTCCAACCAGACAAGAACATTCACAACAAAACATAATTTAAACTGGAGACGTTCGCAGCCGCACCTTTCCCATAGACCAGCCCCAATTATAATAATCCGCTGGGACATAACACAGCATTGCATAAGGCCGCTTTCTCACCGGTCCGGTCACAATCAGTGCAGTCCGGCCGGCGGCGCGGCGTCCGGTTCAGGTGGCATTTCCTCGATTATCATGCGTTTAGTTTTTGCGCGCGACAATTACGTCGCATCTGTATGCACGGGGCAGACGCGCGAACAGCGCCCGCGCCCCGCACCGTGCCGCGGCGCGACCACTCGCGACTCGCGCCGTAGCACAGCAGGACATGATGGCTGCATCTTTACTTATGACACACTAATGATTCCACACCGTTTTTTGTTAAGAAGGAAGATTTTGGCAGCTCCCCGAAATAGGGACGCAGCTTGGAGATGCTCTTCGGTATTCGAAGCTTTAAAGTACATGCAAAGAATGATGGGTCTGCTAACCATGACTATAAGAAACACAAAAATGTTGACCCACACTCTCAGAATTCAGAAATAATCATCATGACTCCTCCAATTGGCTTAATCTTAAATTATATCAGAATCCTTGAGCAAATGGATATCAGATTAAGAATCAAAACGCTGTAAGTCTCCACTTACAGCAATGTTGTGTAATGCCCTGTACCCCTAGCCAAGTTGCTAATCTGCAATCAGTAACGCTAGTAGAAAGCTTAAAATGTACGGGAATGACGTCATCTCAACGCTCAGTCACGTGGTCAGAACAAAAGTATTGGCGGCGCGGCCAACTCGAAGCGTTCGACGCAAGCGAAACGGTTGTAACTTGGCTAGGGAGGCTGGTCAGAAGGCAACTTGGTCCACTTATCCAAGGAGCCTCCGCAGAGATACTACTGCGGCTGTGTGCGCTGGCGCATGTGTCGGCGAGTGTTTTTGCGCATGCGCGACTTGCCCGCGGCGTGGGAGCTGCGGCCGGCGCGCACGCACGCCATGCCTCTCCCCTCCCCCCACCACATAGTATTAACATTTCATCGCAGACGCTCTTACGAATATGTCATGACGAGCATTCAAATATGCTTCGTTACGGCAGGGACGTGGGACGCGACGCCGACTTCAAAGTTTTATAATTGGATGCCAGTTAGCACAGACTGGCAAGCGATGGGAATGAATTGCAGGTGTTAGTAGGTATAGTTTCTTTTCCTGTACAGTCTAAAATTGAGTTTATGTATTTTAATTTGATCTACGATTGCCTAAATTATAGAGACGCAATACCCACAAATACAAAACATTATTTGTTTTGGAATTTAGAAAAACCTGCTCATAATGATCTACAATTCTAGAACACACTGAACAAGTGTATACTAATATACAAGTAAAAGAAGAAAAAGTGTTAAAACTGGATCTGTCCTTAACTGGAGACTTTTTGTTTAATTAATTAATTCTCGTCAACCTGGCGATGTATCGTCAGATTTATCTTATGTCACACAGGCCCGACCATGAAATATAAATGAGTTACTTTATGTTAAAAACTTGATACCTTCCACATATTCATGTGAATTTATGCACTCAGATAACTTGCATACAATGAATATTTTATGTATTCAAACTGACCAAAAACTGGCTCGAACATTCGGCTCGCATGTCGCGCTCGGCAGCAAAAAGTGGCGCATTCAAACAACCTGCCCTTGTAGGAGCGGGTTCGACTCCATTCAGTGCAAGCTTCCAAATGGCTTCATGCGCGCTAACGTTAGCATCATTACAGTTACAGTGCGCACGCGCTCACCCCGCTACGGTGTGGACCACTCGCTAGCCGGGAGCTGCTTCCTTTCGCGCCAGCACTCCTTGTGCAGAGAGGCTGGAGGAAATGTCGCCTCAGGAGGAGAGGGCTAGTCAGAAACGTCAATTTATAAGTGATTTCGTCGCTCTTGTTTTTTCTTAAATTTATTATTGGTTCTCGAGCATTTTTTATGAATCCGAAGCTGCCGAGAATAAACTAAATGCAGCGATTGCAAATTAGCATCCACTTAGCCTCTCAATCATCCGCACTGAATCGTTTATGCCTATAAGGTGTAATTGGTTTGGCACCGCAGGAATCTACATACAATTTGTCCATAACAGTAGATAAGGATAAGCATGCGAATGTGAGGCAATTAATTGAACACCAAGAATAGCAGCGGCGGCGGTTACTGGCGGCTGATGAAAGGAAACCTAGTTACGTTTTTTGAACCATTAACATAATGCTAATAGGCTTTCATTTACTGCATAATTATGCATCTAGTGCTGTAAGCACTCGGGGCTCACTGCCATGAGAAGACGACGGCAATATCGAACAGCGGCCTCAAAAGTTTTAATCAAACTTAACCCAATATTCAGCTAACGTCAGCAAACCCACATTGGCAATTACACACTTGAATACACAAAACGCAAGAAGTCGCATAAAATAGTTTGCAGTCCTCCCTCCCGTCCCGAACAATGGATAGGCGACAAATTCAAATGAGATCAAATTCCTCTCGTCAAAACACGCGCATATCTGCGATAGACGGGTCGGCAACGCAAAACAGCAGGTCGTTGCGGACACACCGGCGCGGCCGCACCGGACCGATGCGGAGTCGGACGGAATGCGTCGGCCGGGCGCGGTGTGTCAAAGCGATGCGCGCTGCCGCCGCCGGTCATTTAAATATCATCGCTACTCATATTTGGGATGCCACCGCTGGCCGCTTGCCGCTTGCCGCTCGCTGCTCCAGGATTAAGCGACAAAAATTGCTCCATTTTTTGTGGGGACACATTAACTTTGACCTTGCTCCCAAAAGCTGCCACATTGTTTGTTATTTGGAACGTTTTGTTTAAAGATATGCGGCCGCTGCGCTGTGGCGAGCGCGGGCCGCTCTCAGAGGAGGCTTGTAACATCCAGAAGATGACATGTTTTTGGTTAAGATGGCGATAATGATCGCTTACTAATTGGGAAATGCAGATTGATATTGACGGTTTCGTAGAGGTACATTGTAAAATTTGCCGGAGGTCGTAACTTGTGGATAGAGATTACAACATAACAAGATCTGGAACCTGCAGTAACGTTAGTCCCGAGATCGGGTGAAGTGTTATTGATATATACTGATCTCAACAGCATGATCTGTTACACTGTACCCAGAACCTTCCATCGGCGACAAGTGCATGCAGGCACACTCTTCGCAATACACGCATGCCGTACTAATTCTGGCAAGCGGTCGCCTGTCCGCCGTATGGTTGATAGTCACAATAAAAACTTTTGTAATATTGACATTTAGAGTCAGTTTCAGAGTATGGGGCTTGGGCTAAAAATAATTAAAAATTTGAACAGCAATCTGACTTATACAGGCTAAAAGGGCATAATTATTTTGATTTTTTCAAGCATTAAATAAGATTTTTCACTCACCCGTTTTTTTATTTTAAAGTTAAGTTGAATAACTATAAGTTTGTATCACTGTAAACAATATTTTAATGGGTTGGCAACCCTGTAGCAATTGACATGACAATGCAATGTATCTATGTGTGTATCTGTGGTACTTTTCTCCGCGTTCGGAAATAGGATATCACCGCTGTGTCAAGGAAATCGCCCTAAGCGGTACTGTTGGCGCGCTAACATTGAAAATATCGTTTTTCGGAACGCGGGTATTATTATTTTTTATGGCAATTGAGCCGACTGCGAAAAATGCGGGTATTAGTACTGCAAGGCACATGAGTTATTTCAACGTCAAACGTCAAGTCGACTAATGTCAATCTGACATTAACGGATTTGACCTTTTCTTGACACGTTTTGATATTGCATTATCATGGTAAAAAGTATTTTTTGTCTTAATTGCATAAAACTGCAGCTATAGTTATAATAAAAACTCAAAGTATTTAGTAGAAATGGTAATTTAAGTCACATTTTGATTAGCTATACTGCAAAGAAACTAATAAATAAAATCAATATGCGTTTTGTTATTCCTAAAACATTTTTCAGTTTTTTACAGAAACGGGGACCTGAAAAAATCTTATTTAGTCATGATCAAGTAGCTCATTAAATAACTTTTCTAACAAGGTATATCACATTGGTGTTCAAATTTCTTCGGAATATTAGCCCCTTTTTGACCGCTCCTTTAAAATACTCATCCGCAGCTCTCTGTTTAATTAATGTGTTTCCCTTGTAAATTTTACTTCCTTCTTGATTCTACTTTTACTAACCCTATAACAATATTTCTAACTGCATGTACTGTTACTAACACCCTTAGCGATTATATTTTTACACAATATGTCTATCTGTGGACAACGTTGTGGGTTGCATTATTGCCAAAATGTATGTCTTATGTTTAATTATTGTAAGACATTATAATGTAACTGTTTGTTATTCCTTTAAAAAAAAAAAAAAAAAAATAAGATATCTTTAGGAATGTATATATTGTGGTGCAATACGTCTGTAAGACTATACCAAGCTTACTATTGCTAGAATAAACTGTAGCTTCAAGTTGCTTGTAGCTTTAGTATATTCTGTAAGTACCTAAAGCCATATTACACTTTTTCTCCTGATGCCTCCTAATGGAAGAGATCAGTAATCAGTAGTAGTGTTGTAAGAAACTCGAGTCTTTTAGTCTTCATTTCGAGACTTGAGTAGAGTTTCAAGACTAGGACTCCTTAGTCACATGAGTCCCGAATCCTTTGAGTCCTCTTGAGTCCTTTCGAGTCTTTTCGAGTCTTTTAAGTTCCTTGAGCTAGACTGAGAGATAGATAGATATGACGAAAGCGATTTGAGTGATTATTTTTCTGGCAGTTTTGACAGAAAGAGAGTAGGTAGGCAAATATATTTTTGTTACGAACGTATTTTGTCACTTTAAAATTGTAGCTTGTTTCCCGTACTAAAATAATATTAAATAATCAACATGACTAGTCAAGACGATAAAGTAAGACCATCTTCACCCAGTATATTAAGTTATATACGAAGCGAGCAGGCCTTTTCTAAATCAGGAAATTTAATTACCAAACGACGAAACCGATTGGGAAATAAAATTATAAGGGCTTCAATGTGCCTGTCTTCGTGGCTCTATACACTAAAATAATTTGATATATAAATATTAATAATATATGTATGTATATATAATAGTTACGTATTTAATAAATCAATAATTTGTTAATTGTCATTTTATTTACTTCAAACTATAGCAATAGATTTAGAGGACTCAGTCATGAGTTCTTTTAAAAAGACTGAGTCTTTGAGTTCTTTTTGGCAGGACTCAAGTGTTTTTTTACAAAAGACTCCAAATTCTAAAGGACTTGAGCTCTTAAGTTTTATTTTATTTATAAGACTTGAGTTTCCAAAAAGAGCTCAAGTCTTATTAAATGAGACTCCAAGACTTGAGTTTCTTACAACACTAATCAGTAGTGCGGAATGTAAATATTACACCATATTTGGTCCTATATCAGTCTACAGTCATAGGATAAATACTAGACGAGTCGAAATGAACCCGCGGAATCACTCAATCTAATCACATTTTGAATATGTCGACTGGACCCAATATGCGAATCCATTATTATTAGTACAGTCACGGCGTAAACGGCATTTGTAGTTACGTCACAAAACTAGTTACTTTTGTTTTGTGATTATAAACAGATGATGCAGTTAGTAATGTAACCAAGACCTATACGATACATGGGGACAACAGTCTTCTTATGTCAAGTTTGTCCCTTAGTGCAGTTTACTTATTATCTTGAACCATCGGTGCAAGAGACCTACTCGCATTTGTCGGGTTTTCTTGTGTGTTACATTTGAGTATCCCATTTTGTTAATATTCTCGTTATAAAAAGTTTGTCATAACATATTCCTACGTAATTTAAAATTATTTTAGATTTCGGTTGTAAAGCCTAATTTAATTGTGTTTCATTATATTTACACCGTTTGTTGTGGCGAAACTTGAGGGAGGCCTATGTCCAACAGAGGAGGATAACTTAAAAATATTCAGTCGAAAGACGTTTTCGACTGAAATGATGCTGATAATTATATAATTTTGCGCAATTTCTATTTTCTTTATTATTTAAATGCTCTGAAAGCTGCGTTAGCTCCCGAAATTAAAATTTTCTTATGTTTTTTGCATGATATACGGAGAGAGTTGTATTGATGATTATAATATTTATAATTCCGTAAGTAAATTCGTACCTATCACGCTAACCATTAATATTTTAACTCATCGAATGCCGTAATTAGAGACATAATAGAAAGACAATGGCTTATGTCGAACTGTGCAACTTAAGACATTCAAAAGGTTCAGCTTGACACAGACCTTGAAAATGTAAAAAAATTAAGACAATCAGAATTTCGCAGGTTACCCTGAAGCTTTGACCGTAGTCATATGGGTCCAGTTAACCAATAAAAATACAAAAAAAATTGCGAAGTGGGCCCGCGGGTCCACCTGACCGAAGACTCACCTTTTCTCCCTGTAAAAGGGTCACCTTTGCTCCAAGTAGTAGGTATTTCTCAAAAAACAACATTCAGTAGTACCCATGGCCTGTGTGATGGGGTGTGGGTAACGTCTCGCTGTTGATCGTAACCCGAGCGCAACACTTTCGCCATCAATCATGGCGGCTGTCAGCGCGTCACCGCGCCGCAGCGCTCTACGTTCGTGCGTCACGATGTTCTGCTGTGGCAACACATAGGTATGTTAAGTGTCGCCCGATAGACCCCGGCTTGAGAAATGTTTAGACACGGTTTACGTGTGTAGCAGTGTTAGAGCGCGGTCGGATCTGTTGTGCGAAGAGAATGTAACTACGAAGGAATGGAGAACAAGAAGAAGTCTTGGCAGCCCAAAAGAGATCTAAATCTCTTCTTCTTTTTTGGTTATTTTTTATTATTAAAAAAGTAAAGCAAAATATTTAAGTGTGTATAAACTTCGGCAAATCTCTGCTCACAATAACACTGTAGGCGGATGGTGTGATGTGGTGGTAACCGCTCGTTTGTTAGTAAAGCGAGAATAAACAAATATAAACCTCGGCAGTGCACTAGAACACAACAAAAGCTCCCAAATGGTGGAGCATCCATCATAATTTATATAAAACATGTCTATATAATTAAAATGGACCGTCAGCCCATAATGCTTCTAATAGTATATTTTGTACTAATAGCGGCTCGTATTCAAAGGCGCACGCTCGCACGGCGCGGCGCGGCGCGGGACGGCAGCTCGCGGCACCGCCGCCGTGCGTAATAGCGCGGCCCGGAGCGGTGCGCGCGCGCATCGATTAAGCTTGATTTGTAACAATTATCACAGCGGCATAAACACAATAGTTAAATTCGGTAACACCTTCATTAATAGAGTAATTCTTTCGACCTCGTTCCTCTTACAAACTGTTTCCAACTCTGTGCCATGAAACTCAGAAGTGGTTTTACATTGAGTGGTCCTTCGGTCCGTGGAGGTGGCGTTATTAAAAACGCATTAGGAAGATTCTCAAGACTTATGCGACGTCTACAAATGACACCAAACTGTTTACAATGTTACACAATCGAAATATTAACCTAAGTAAATCGTAACTACTGTTGCTTATCTCTTTGCTGATTACTAATCAACACGTAAGATACAACACGAAACTGATCCCGTTTTCAGGTTCATGATGATTAAAGTAGCGTTTATGAAAATCGGTTGACACTAAATGTTCATCATAACCTTGAGATAAGCCAATGAAGTTAATTATTGTAAATTGATCACGAACCTTTACAAGTTTTTAATCGCAGCACAGCCTGCAGACGGTCGGAGAATTAAATCAACGTGTAGTCCGACTGAGCGAGGCATGCTAATCGATGGCTGAATAGCGAACCGTTTAGATGGACTCGACCCACATCCACCCAAATTATAGTAATTTGAATACGCAACTTGATTAATGAGGAGCTCCCAGTCCCTTCTACATCCCACGATGACTAACAAGTTGCTCGTAATTTGGTAAATTGCTCCCAAATAACAGTTCAGAATGATATAAATTATGCCGACTATGTAATGTTTAGACAGCAGCTTCACATGTAACATCGACGTGGACCGTTATGACTGTATGTAATAAATAGTGACATTATAACGTAATAAATCGAGTAGGAAATGTTTCAATATTTTCCCAAGAGCTACGCGTGACAAATGGTAGGTGACCGTCTCATGCATGTGCATGCTGCGCAGGCGCAGGGAAAAACGCGGCGTCGCGGAGCGGCGCGGCCGCGCGGGTAATGGGCGCGGTTCCCAGCGCGCGGGAGTGCGCCTGAGTGCGCCGCAGTGCGCGACACGTCGCCGTGGTCCCGCAAAGCGCGGCGCCCGCGCCACGTGAATGACATACTTGGACGTCCATTGAGCGGCGCCACTCCGCGCCGCGCTCGGAGGACACGACGGCTGACACAGGACTGGCTACTGCTCGGTGCTCTGCGCTTGGATCCGTTGACATGATACGGAAAACTATAGACGGTGTCCAATGTGTCCATGTCATCTCTTATGCTGATAAAGAAGAGAATATCCTCAAAAGTAAAATATTCGAGATTCATTTAAGAACAATCAGTTTTGAGGTTAGGTTAATTTAGTAGCTCTATCGGACATTTTGAGCGATAGAGAAGATGGGTTTTTACCTTGCGTAACATCAAAGAAGAAAGAATCAGATTTTGAATACAAAGCAGTGAACGCGAAGGAATGTAGATCTGCAATCTGTGGCTGTGCGGGGCGGCTCTTGGGCAGATGCGCTCAGAGTCACATAATTATTGGAGTGGACGCTAAGAGTGCGCCATCAATATTAATAGAGCGCTTAGATAATTATATTCTATGTGTGTCGCGGCATGCGAGGTTTTTGCCGCGGAACAAACGATCTCATTCCTAGTGCCGGCCTGCCCTGTCCGCGGGTCTGACTGCGGGCCACATTCTCCGTGTTGCGCACACTTGCTAATGAATTATATTTTTTCCTCGTCTGTCAATCATATCTGTTAGCGGGTACTGAGAAACGGCGGCGCCGGCGCAGGCTCGCACGCCGGTCACTGGACATTCATCTAACCACTCTCGCACAGTCGTGTGTGGAGCAAAGCACCAGAAGTCATCGAAAGGTCCATCATTTTAATGATCCCAAAAGAAAACTTACGTTACAACACATTTCCATAACAATTTATCTTAATCTGAAAGCCTGTCGCAGCCGCGCCTCTGTCGTAGGAATACAGTCTGCGATTAACTTACACACGAGAGACACAGTGGACACGATGCAAGCGCGACACGCCCCTCGAGTGCGCGGGCGCGCTTGTGTATCCGACTCGACGCGACGCCGTGCCGCCTGCTGGAATGCAGCCGACACTCGTTGCAAAGGTTCGGAGACTTCATAACATAAGATTGAAACGATATTTCCCATTAGACTTTTTGCTAAGATAGTGTTATCTGCAAAAGTCAATTAAGGAGTTTTTACTAAACAACTGGTCTGAATAGAATATGTCAAGCAGCCGGGCCTGCGGCCGGAGATCTTGTTCTGAGAGCACGTGATATATGTATAGAGAATACGTTATGATAGTTATTAGCATTACTTGTTATTCAGTACGTACATTCACGTTGTTGCTAAACTGTCTGTTTATTACCTAATGCAATAGTTGAATTTATATAACAATAGCGTTAACTTTAGCTATAAATTCATAACAATATGCATTTCTTTATCACAAGATATAAAAACCTGGGGATTTGCGTGCGGCCGGAGGTACAAGCACGGCTGCGCGGTATTTATACTCACATATATGCAATTAATATTCCTGTGCTATGAGCAAACATAAACCTTGAGTGACGGACTAATTGTTTAGTATTCAATAACTTGCAGAGGTATACATCAGCAGCAAAAAGCGCGCGACATGTAAATGTTAGCCATTCATCTAGGTATCGCAGATGTGAGCGCCATACACACTGTGTGTATGGCTGTTTGAGTATCAATATTAATGCGCCACGATACGTATCACGCCAGGCGCAACGTGAATGTTGAAAATTTGCAATGACATTCTGCTAATTACTGCGCTGTAGGAACGCGACGCTACATTGTGATTCAACGTACATTGCGTGGCAGCTAATGACAGACTTGTCTCCGCCCGGTAGAGAGCCGTCAGTGATATGAAAGCTGGTGATATGTTAGGCGTGGTACTGCGGACAGTGCGCTCGAGGCGGTATGTGGCGGTATGGTCTGGCGACGGTTCCCACGGCACAGATGCCCTTACACGTCGCCGTCGCTCGGCGCGGTGCGCGCGCGCATGCCGCCCGCGCCATCGCCCGCCACTGCCTGCCAATGCGCTGTGCGTACAGATCACACCAAATATTGACAGATGCACAAGTATGCATATTAACAGGAAGACTTCAGAGCTCAGGTTTCATTCGTGTGTCGAGTCGTAGTGAGGATGAAAGGGGTCATTGTTATCCGAGGTACTTTATGTTGTTCACTCTTGAAAGAGTGAACAACATAAAGTACCTCGGTGTTACAATGAATGAGAAATTGGAGTGGAGTCAACATCTCAGTCACAGCAAAGAAACACGCAAGCTTATCTTTATATTCAAAACCCTGAAGCATCTCGTTAGCCAGAAATTCCACGTATAGGTAAAGCATTGTGGCCTTGCAAATTGTAGCATGTGTTTTGTGCATTTTTCGTCTTGGGCTATGGTGTCTGTCTGTGGGTGGTGCCCGCGTTATGTAGATCTTACCACTCCTTTACTGCAGAACCCTCAATAAGTTTAGTGTATGAGCAAGCACGAGTGCTGAGCAAAAGGAAAGTATTGAGGCATCTACGAGTGTCTTTGTGTGCGGAGATATCACCGACTTACGGTCCACTACTTGAGAAAATATGCAGATGTCCTGTTCTACATGCAAGGAGCAAGTTTGTAAATTTTTCAAGATTAAAAAGGAGATATTATCTACTTTGGCTGGAAAACTGTAGCTACGATGACACTATAAAGACCCGTGTCAGTGTTCTGATACAAACCAACTTTGACCAACATACGAGTACTCACTGTACTGACATGCTTACATTTCACGCGTTGCATGTCATTTTCCATTATAGTTAATTTGAATTGATGAAATACCATTGAAAACTGCTTTTCAAGTTAAAAGCAGCTTTCAATGGTATACAGACAACAAATAAAAAGCCAGTTTGTTACGTAAAAAACTATGGTCATACTGAGATATTCATCACGGCTGATAAATAACCTACCTAATAATGACGTCTAAAATAAACTAAATAGTCCTACGATGTATGCTCACGAACAAACAACAAAGAAAAAACAACTGATTCGAATTTGATACAATACAAAGGGCATATTTTTTAAATAAATTAATGATATAAAACTTATGTCTGTTATACTCGTATGTACGATCACAAGTTAGCAATAATTTCCATACGAGTATGTTTTTCTTAGTGTGATGTCACCGTGGCCATTACTTTTGCATTCAAACGTAATATTCATGCTAAGCCGCGCCCGCCGTACCGAGCCCTGCCGAGCGCTACCGTGTGGTGCCGAGCGCTACCCAGGGATGCCGAGCACATGCCTGTTCGTCTCCACTCGGCGCCCGCATCGCAATTAGCTAATGTAATCGCCTGGCATTATGTATGTATGCATTGTTTGTATTTAAACGCCAAGCAGACGTAAAAGGACAGACATTCAGATGAATTAAATAACTTACATCTCCTAAGGAAAATAATAACTGTTGACTTAATTTAATTGAAATTGTTTTTCTTTTACAATCAATAAATCTCTATATGTAACTACAGTTATGACTTATGAGAGAATTTCCCAACATAACAATAGCCGTTTTTACACAAAAAGTTGTTAAAATTAGAGTAAGAAGTAAAAAAAAAAAAATTAATGTAATCAGTATCTAAGTAAAAATGGATTTGACTTCGAACGGCATTAGGTAATGAATGTGGGAAATGTTTGGCATTCACAGTGAGAATCCGTTGCATACGGCGCATAGTGGGCTCCACAAACTCGTTCGATGCTGATTTTACTTGGTTCTTAGAAGTTGAGTGATTTTCTATGCAAATGCGAATAGCTATATTTGTTTTTATGACTTTCTGCTGCTGCCACATTTAGTGTAGTGTCATGCAGAGCGCTCACTGACGGACTGCGGGAATGTTACCATATTGCCGTCAGAGTCAGAGGCATGGGAATAGGCGCGTGGAGTGCCTAAAGTGAGTATTTCGAGTTAAATCTCGTCAAAAATTTCAGACTCTTCTTCTTCTTCCTTGCTTTATCCCTTCACTCGAAGCGGCTCTCCTCGTCTTTAGGCGCCAGGATAGTCTATCCTGGGTTGTCTGTGCGTCCAGCTGAGCTCGTTCCAGATCTTTCCACCACGTAGCTGGAGGGCGCCCTCTGTTACTGGGTACTCTACGTGCCTTGTCATGACATGTCCGAACCAGCACATACGTCTTTCTGACAACTTATCTGCTACGGGTGCAACTTTGAAGGAGCCTTTGATGTATTCGTTGCGTACCTTATCAAGTCTCGTAACGCCCGCTGACCGTCGCAACATTTTCATTTCACTAACGTGGAGTTTGTTCTCGTGAGTTTTTTTCATCGCCCAGCATTCAAATTTCAATTTCAGACTAGAAGAGTTAAGGGAATCTTCTACTTCAAATAGGTACTAATTTTTGAAATCGGGAGTTGGTCTTTACTTGTACATAAACTCATGATTCTGGCTGACACATCTGGAAATGTTCTCGTTTTTATAATAAATAAATGAAGTACTTGATTTATTTCATAAAATAGTAGCTGCTGGTAATACTTCTACTCCGATATGTGTAATATTAGTTTAGTTATGAAAGCGAACAACACTCACTTGCAGACTATAATGCCTTAGTAAAACCAAACGTATCTGTTGAGTACGTATATGATAAAGTCATCAGAGTCGTAACTAAACACCTCGTCGATGTAAACTCGTAGTCAGTTTTAAATTAAACTCGAATGAAAAACTCAATACTTATTGTCTGAGGTAATGAAATACGAGTATACTGAGACATTGTTCAGCAATTCAATATTAAATTACAAGTAGTCGCATTAAAAGCTGTAATATAATGTGTTGAGCAGTACGTCAGTGCAGGGCGGGCGGCATGGGCGGGGGCCCGGGGCCCTGGAGCGGGGGCCGGTGCAGCGCCACCTGCCGTAATATCCTATTTATGAATAATGTTTTATTCTAAGAGCGTGCGACCCCACACCCCCGACTGAGCTCCAGGGCTGTGCTCGGCTCGCGGTCTCACATTTACATGAGAAGGTAGTTTGTATTTAAATGACAGAAGAATTAGAATTATGTATTTATTGATGAGAAAGTGTGACATTATTACAGGTTTGTTTACAAAGATTGTTGTTGAGATGTTATTTTTTAAATTTTTATTTTCAATATCTACACCGTTAAATTTTAATCGTTTTAATCCCGTGGAGGGTCGATCCGGTACATGAAACACTATCGATTTGTAAAGATAACATTAAAAAATAAAGTACCTTTTAACTCGTATTAATTTACGCATGTACGAAATTAATTTCTTTAAGAAAACGTCAGCTGAGCGAGTTCAATTACCTGTAGTTAATAGTCGGCGTTGCGTACAAACACATTTATGTTAGCCTAATGTACTGAACAGCTGATATTTTTTTCGCAATTTCGGCTTTGCTCCCATAATAAAAATTGTTTGTTATCATGAGCACAATCACGTGTTTAAGTATCGTACACTAATTGCCAGTCACCCTATATAATGGTGGGCATATTGTTTAAGTTTAACTGTAGCATTCTTTTTAGGGTTCCGTAGTCAATTAGGAACCCTTATAGTTTCGCCATGTCTGTCTGTCCGTCTGTCTGTCTGTCCGTCCTCGTTTAATCTCTGTGACCGTTAGCACTAGAAAGCTGAAATTTGGTACCAATATGTATATCAATCACGCCGACAAAGTGGTAAAATAAAAATTGGAAAAAAATCTTTTATTAGGGTAGCCCCCCTATATGTAAAGTGGGAAGTGATTTTTTTTTTAATTTCAACCCTAACGTGTGATATATTGTTGGATAGGTATTTAAAAATGAATAGGGGTTTACTGAAATCATTTTTTGAAAATGTAAATAATTTCGAACAAAACTAAAATTCATTTTTTTAACGCCATCTGTCAAAATGTTAAGGTAAGAACCAGTTCATAAATGGTTCGTTAGATGGCGTTGCGTAATGATGTCATCTTTTTAAAAGTCGATGTTAAGATTTTCCGTGCTTTCATGACATACCGTGGTAAAAAATCGTTGCTTCTTCAATATATTCGTAATTTTACGAGTGCACAATCGCTGAAATTTCTACTACTTGCATACTGTTTTAGTTATCACCGTCCGCGCGTCCTTTGTGGGCCCGTTTTTAGGGTTCCGTATTTATTAGAGTTCCGTACTTAGTATGTCAACGTAACAAATAGCCTTTTTTAAACTCTTAAGTGGGAACACTTATTGTGACGGACGGGAAACTACGGAACCCTACACTGAGCGTGGCCCGACACGCTCTTGGCCGGTTTTTTTTATGATATTGTCTTGATATCTAGTTTCCTTTTGATAGGGATACCTATCGGCTATGATATGAACTGTAACATTACAGGGTTTGTTATCTAAGTAAAAGTCCATTGAGTATGTTTAACTGCCCATGACAAAAGGAATCAAATAAATATTTTCTTTAAATGTTGACATTATCATTTGCTCGCATCGCAAAAGATATCAAAATTCTTCACCCGATAACTTCAGTCGTTACTAAATAGTTGTCAACTTAAAGTATAACCAATAATAACTAATTGTTCGGAAAGAATGTTCTTACTTTTAAACAGTTATCGTAAATCGACATTGTTGTGAAGAAGTGTGCGGTAGCCCTGCGCTCGTTATTGCTTGCTTTGTTTTTGCGCGGCGGGCGGGGGCCCGGGTGGCGGGGCCCGGTGGGCCACGGGCCCCGCCGGGTTTAATTAATGGAATAACTCCAGCGAGTTCGGCCGTCCTCTCCCCGCCCCGCCCGCTGCACACCGACGGCAAATCTTTAAAGTATCGCCTCAACTAATGTGTTTGTTCGATTTATGGACGAAGTGCTGCGTGACGCCACCGCGGCACCAGCGGCCGCCGCCGCCGAGCTGCTGCCCACTACAACAGGTAATTTCAAATGGTTCGAGCTCCACTCGAAGCAGTTGAAATTACCTGTTGTAGTTTATAATGTAATCCAGCAATTAAGCCTAATGTAGTTAATTTTTTGGAATGCTAACAGCAGCATTCAATATTCCAAATATTATTTAACAAAATTTCATAAAATTCGCTATGCCTAAAATGATTATGTGTGATTTTTGTTTGTATGTTTTTGTGAGTATAGCCTTATTAATAAATAAAACGAAAAACTCGTCCGACGTAGCTGCATAACTTAGTCTTTGTACATCAGCACCGCGGCGAGCTCGCGGCTGTGGAGCCCTGGACGAGCGGGAGGCGCCTCCTCCTTCCTATATATCACGTAAAAATAGTCGCAACTCCTTTCATGACCCGTATTCGCTCCGCACCTTACATTATTATGATTTAGTGGAGCACAGTTGCAGCGCTGCAGATGCCCCCCGCGGGGCCCGAGGCCCTGCCACCCCTGGGGGGGGGCAAGAAGTCAGCGATGCTAGTAATAAAGCCGGCCATATTTCACACTTAGCGCGTAATGAGCGCGCGCCCAAATAATTGGATCACGTACATAACTCATTATTACCTCGCGCCTCACTTCGGCGTGCGAATGTATCATTACTTGACCCCCTCCCCTCACTCCCCCCCCCCCGCGCACAAGCCAGGCCCACCCCCCAACCTGGCAACTTCGGAACGCGCAAACACAATAGAAGTTTGTTAAAGGTGCAATACGTAGCCCCTCGGCTGCCTCCGACTCCGGCACAGCCTAACCTAGCGCTCCTCTCAGCGCGCAGCGAGCACACGAGCTTATTTGCTTGCCCTTGTTTGTGAACTTCTATGACAGCAGTTATAAAATTTTATTTTAAAAATTTTACGTTCACATAAAACATTCAAAGATTTCTCGATCGCTACCGCTACACCGCTTCCATCCGGCGAAGCTTTTTATGAGCACATAAATACTTGAGCAGTTCCCAAAGAACATGAGTGTGTGCGACCGCTCGACATGAAATGTAACGATTATTCAAACACGCAGAACTCGCTTAATTGTAGTTTTTCATGGTGGTTGCTGGAGCAGGCGGTATAATTAATATGTAGATTACTTTCTATAAGTAGTGGCGAATGTTTAATCCCGTCAGAGCGCACGATAGCGCGTCCGTCAGCGCCCGCACGATGCGCGTGCGCAGTCGGCGGCACCGCGCCGCGCCTGCCGCGCTGCGCTGACACAGTGTTATTCAACTTTAACATTTAGCACGCGGCGCAGCCGTTAGCATATTCATGGCGAGCGAGTATAATTTCACCCTTTCTTTGTAATGAATATGGAAATGGAAGAAAGTTCTCGCGACTTAAAAACTAGTTGCTACTGTAATTGGCGCTAGTATGGTTTTTGTATCGCAGCCCCGCGCCCGCGCCTCGCACATCTATCGCAGTCCGGCCCTAGTGATGCGACACGCGGCTTTGTCGATGCCGCCTTACCAACCTCGTCACTGTGCCACAATCATATTACACCTTATTGCTGTTAGGACAACTAATATTCATAAAGAGGGACATAAGTAAACCTGAAGGTCATGTTGATAAAATCACTGATATTGATATGAGATTAGTTTTCTATTAGTGAAACACGCGTCGATGATCGCAGATAACTTCAAACACGGATCGTAAAGAACTAACTGTGGTTATCATCGTTTGAATCAGCAATTACTAGAGTGATAGAAATTGTTTAATGTAAAATTGAAAGAACACTATATCGTGTGTTATCGACAGTGTTTATCGTGAAATGGCGCATATTTATCGATACGCGAAGTGGCCGGCGTGTCGCAGCGCTCGGGGTCGCGGCCGGGTGGCCGCACGCACGCTAGCTGCGTTTTTTCTTTACCGCTATATTTGTTTGCGATATTAAATGCGGTGTGTCCCGGCTAGGCCTGTAGGCCTGTGGTTCACTGTGGCTTGGCGTGGCTTGCTGTGGCCCAGCGTGACTCGTTGGCGCTGCTCAGCCTGCGACAGCGCGGCAGGACACCATTTACCTCATACTGGCGACCATTATCTAATTAAGTGTCGATCCGACGCATAATTGAGGGTGACCGCTCTCAATTAATATCAATGTTTTAATTTGTTTATTTATTGGCTCAATTTGTCTCGTCTGTGAGATATCGCAGCTTTCTGACTGATCTGATCTGTATCGCTCAATCGAAAAGTATCGTTGAGTTGGACTCGCATGAGCGACTCGTGTGTATAGATATATTTGACGGCACATACTCGTTCATATGTAGCTCATGTTGTAGTGTTTATAGACTATTCGATCATGTTACTTGTGCCTGTGATAGCTGATTTTACTTTTATTTAGAGTTAGTTTACCTCAGGACAAGTAAACTAACTACATAGGTAGGTCCATCACGATAGTGTACAACCACAGTTAAATAAACAGAGAAAACAAGTTTCTATTATTCGCCATCATCTTTCTCATCATTGTCCTCTCGCCCTTGTCTACAACAATTCATTGGATTTTGGATTAGTATTCTCTCAAGCATGACTATTTTCTCAACTTTCTCAGAGTTATTCTCCTTTGGCTATCATCTACGGATATCCAATTGTCCATCGGTCGCAACAATGATTAGTTCATTAATAATAAGTTAGTGGAAATACTTAACTGTGAAGATTGAACCTTTAAGGAAACCTCGCAGTATTGTAAGATAATCGCTTTTTACTGCTTTAGTAAAGATAACACTGGTGAAATTATCTTTAGTTCGCTGAAGTGATAATTTGACGGCGCGTACGCAGCTCCGCGCGACCACTCAGTCGCGGAAAAGCGCACCGTGTATCCGTGCGTCCTCTAGCACCTCGTGCGTCAGTAAGACCGTGCGTCAATGCGTTTTAACGTCTGGTACAGACACAAACATCGTGTACACACATCACTGGAGATAGGTACTGATTGTTTTGAGATTTTCAGTACCAAGTTGTTTGTTGATAGTTTTATCAATATTGCCGGGGTTTTTGTTAACTCGAACATAATAATCGCACTATAAATCGGAAGAATAAGTGTAAGCTTCTATTGAAAGTATTAAGATTTATTGTAAACAGAAAACCAGGCAGTGAATGGCGTCGCATGAAGGCTGGCCTCACTACACGACAAGCCCGTACGCGCGCGAGTACCGGGTGAGTTGCAATGTTCATTAGTCAAACAACAACACGATTGCATATCGACTGCTTTTTACTTACATGGCGATAAGTTATAGTTTTGAAGAAATTTACAATTAAGTAAAAATTGATAAAGATGCTAATCGTATACATCGCTTATCAAATAGTTGGTCTGTTTATAATTCTTAGCTACTATTTGTAAGTTAATCGAAAACTTACAAATAGTAGCTAAGATCAATTATTTAGATTACTACATAGTTGTGTACTTAAAGTGAGGCTGTGGTTAAAATATAGTGATATTTTACGTGAAAAATCTATTATAAATTAGTGTACATAAAACTTCATACTACCTATAGGTATATTTTTTTTGCTTTCAGTAGTAATAATATGAAAGTTTGCCATCAACTTCACAAGAATTCCCATCAATGTATTTTGGTATAGTATTGTTGATTGTTATATTTGATTAATACTATTTACTACGTTAACTTATATAACTTTATTTATGAACGTTCTTTTATCTGCCTATGATTAATACCGTATATATGTTCCATATAATATAAAAAGATTTTAGAATTTGATTGAGAATAAACTTTTAAATCTAACTGAATTGCGTTTTATTATATTTTGACTTACCACTTTTGCACTTGACTGTATCCACCAGTAGCTTTAAACAATGGATTTTTTTTTTTAAATGTGTATGGGCCCAATCGACCACCAAAAATAAATAAAATAAATTGTGTGGTCGTTTGGGCCCGCGGGACCAACATCGTGCGGGCCCAAACGACTACAGACCCTTTGTGAACAGTGGTGATGAAATAAATTACATTAAAAACTAAAACTTTTTTTAAATCTATTATCAACTTAATTTTTCGGGGCGAATCAAAAATTGATTCGGAGTCAGAAATTTGCACTTGTTTTAATGATGTAAGGGAAAGCTATAAAAGTTTGAAGGCACATTCTGAAGGAATAGCATTACTGCAAGGAATAGCCGACTCATTAGAAAACGTTTTCCAGCTTTAGTATCATGAGTTTGAAAGTGTGCAGAGCAGATAAACGGATATTTTGTAGGAAGCCACGTGTTTGTTTTTTAAACTATCGCGGTGTTGTGCACTGGGAATTCTTACCGGAAGATCAAACGGTAAATAAAGAATATTATTTGAGCGTTATGCGGCATTTAAGAGAGCAAATTCGACGAAAAAGGCCAGATTTGAAGAAAAAAAATTCTTGGATTTTGCACCACGATAATGCGCCTTCGCACAAGGCCATCATTGTGAACGAATTTTTGACCAAACACTCAACAAATACCATCGAGCAGCCACCATATTCGCCAGATATGGCTCCAGCCGACTTCTATCTTTTTCCTAAACTCAAATTACCACTTCGTGGCACCCGTTTTCAATCTGTAGAAGACATAAAGGAGAATTCGCAGCGAGAACTGAACTCAATTTCGGAAACAGCGTTTAAAATGTTTTGATGATTGGATTATTCGTTGGCGTAAGTGTATCGTTTGTGAAGGGGCATACTTTGAAGGTGATAAAATAAATTTGGTTGAATAACAAAAATTTTGTGTAATATTGATCTTTTCCCGATACTTTCTTGACAGAGTAGTATATAATATTTAGGTAGATACGTAATACCTCAGTGCTTACAAATGGCAGAATGCTTAACCACAAAACTTAGTGATGAAAACTGATACTCAATGATTTGCTGGCATTTCTTGGTGAGTTTTTACAATATCGCAAAGCAGACGTATTCATAATTATTGAATTTGACGGAATTCATTGGTACCTATTATTTATACAAAAAAGAGAAAATATTAAATAAAATATTAAAAAAAAACAAACGGAATAAAACATCATGCAATGTTCGTGTTCAATAAAGCAGTTGTAGGTTATATCCCGGTTTTTGTGGGATGGAGCATCTGCGTGTTTTAGTCTATGATTGTAAAATGGAAAAGCTTTTAAATAAAATAATATAATCTCTAACATACTATTACGATATTTGAAGCTTTTAAATTGCTTGAATAATCAATTATTTTACTTTCATGACTATTGAATTATTATTTACGTCCAAAATTCACTTTCTTTTGAATTTATAAGCGCCGCTCTCACACTGTTTGAACGTAAAAATTGCACTAAAGTCATCAATATCAATTTGCCTAGAATTCAGTGCAACAGATTCGATTGAAGTGAGTGTTCAGCACGCCTAATCTAGTGCGTAGTACATAATATATATATCGATGTTTGAAACTGACTGAAAAGTTTCATTTCTCACTAAATCCTTTCTCGACACACCACACATAAATCTCAACATTCTCGTCTCCGTTACATGCAATATTTTTTCATTTTCACAGCCCAACATTCCAACTTTAACCGACTTCCAAAAAAGGAGGGAGTTCTCAAATCGTCCAATTTTTATCTTGTTCCGCGATATCTTTACCAAAATATGTGAAGTGATTTTGACGATTCTGTTTTGTTCCAAAGAGTTTATTGTTCATTTATTAAAAGTAAAGATTTGATATAAAACTTCGGAGATAGACCATGGAATATAAATGATACCAAATCGTCCGGATGGCTGCAATTGCATGTCGGTTTATTGTTAACATTTCTAACATAATATCAGGCCAGTATGATCTGATGGGACACCGTAGATGTGTAAATTTTGCACTTCTTTATTATGTTTTAATTCTGTAGTAATCTGCTGCGCTGCGCTGTTCACAATGGTGAACCTTCATTCACTTCACCAATTCTGTTCAAATTCCATTTTATTAATTCGCAACTAATCTTGACGATTATTGTTATGGTGGTTAAGTTAGAACTATTCAGGGTTATTTGTGAAACACCGGCAACCTCTCAGGACTACGTTACTGACATCATAAACAACAACTTTTGTTCTACGAATTTTTACAAAACACAATACATTTACCAAAAACCAACCTTCAAGATTTAGTTGTTTTAACTAACACATTTCAACTCTATATTTTGCTATACCTACCTACGTCTGTATAAAATGACGCGAGCGCATCAAGCACCCCCGCCCCCCAATCCCGCTCCCATCCGCTCCAGTTTTATCGCTTGCTTCGCATAGACTTCGTAATATTTATAACTTATAATTTAAATATTTTTATTGTTGTATGAAAATGTGATGTACTAAAATATGATAAAGTTTTAAAGGTCATAGAACAAAAGTTGTTGTTCATGATGTTAGTAACATAGTCCTGAGAGGTTGCCAGTGTTTAACAAATAACCCTGTAACAGTAATTCCATCACTATGTTGAAAGAACATAGGTAGGTTTTAGTCAGTAAAAGTCTGACAGTCTCTCGTTCCACCACAGAATGAGACAAGTCATTTAATTATTTCTCACCACAAAAATGGTACCTTATCAGGGCCTCAATTCTGCTATTACAATAGTGTCAGAATGGTCTATCATTGATGTCTTAGTTGTCGATTTTGACAAGTTTGGTAATCTACTAATATAATGGCGCCATTATGACTTTCCAATGGTCAACCACTGACACTCCATAGAAAGAAGTGGTGTAGAACGTAGAATAGTAATCTCGTAAATATTGACAAATGAATATTTGACGTATGCGGTAATCTGCTAAAACTTTGACAGTTTATTTGATCAGTGTTCTACCAATAGAACGTTATTGTGCAGTTATTGGTTTTAATATGCTCGATATTATCATTCTACCACAACTCTATTACGATACCACTGACCGATCAATGATCGATCATTATGAATTAGCAGATTACGAACTTTTAGCAAAATGACGATGTGATCGTGTTGGAATGACGAATTTATAAAAATAGCAGACTTGGGCCCCAGAGAACTAGCATTCCATACAACTTTAATTTAGGTAAGGTTTTTTCTCAGTTTTAATTGAGAAGTTTTCAAATTAAAGTTATTTTGCATATTTTTTAGTTCGTTTTTGAAGTTGGTTGTAATGTTTTATAAATAAGGTATTTCTTTTTAACCGACTTTAAAAAAAGGAGGAGATTCTCAATTTTGTTGTATTTTTTTTTTAAATTTTGTTTCCTCAAACGTCCGTCGTTTATGGGGACCGATTTGCATTTTTTTTCCCCCTGAAAGGATATACTTTCAAATTAGTCCAATTTTTTTCAAAATCCATTTTTGTGATGGGATTTATGAGGAATCAAGAAAACTTTTCAAATATTATATTCAACCATGTAGTGCTTTTGATATTTTCATCGAGAACTCAAGCTACTTTTTAACTGCAAATCAGTTAAAAAGTAACATTTAATGAAGTGAAACTGGTGAAGAAGACCAAAAATGGCCAACGGAACTTCACCCTCACATAGATAACAACGAAGATAGTTAAGCAATTATGACAATACATATTAATAAATAGTTCTAACTAGAAAATTATGTTGAAAATAGTATCAGGATGAAGATGGAGCCGGAAGGTAGGCACCGGAACTCCGTAATTAATCAATGTATCCTAGCCGTGTTTAGGCTTATTAGAATTGAGATGCACTTTAGCTATAAGGTACTATCGGTATCGGTACTGTTGATGAGCCGGAAGGTGGAAGGTAGATACGGAAACTTCATAATAAAACCAAATCACTATTTTTTAATTACCACAAATACTTAAAGGGCTTATTAGAAAAGGTCTTGTTATTATTTAAGTCTCAATAAATAATATTCATAAACAACAAAGTTATGAGCGTTTGTTTATATCCCAAAATGCCACTCAATTTATGGAAATATCGTACAGGATTATGAATGCGCACTGTTTTTGTTGCGCAGTGTTTTGGCGTTTTAGCAGAGCCTTATAGCCCAAGTATAGGAAAAAATCGGAAGACTGTACTTATGACACAAAAAAAAATATTTTTTGGTATCCGGAAAAATCTTCGTAACTCAATTCGGGAGTTGAACTGTTTTGATAGGTAAGTTTGTACAAAACTAACGGAACCCTGAATGTGCGAGTCCGACTCGCACCATTCGCCCAGTTTTTTGAAGTGAAGTCGGTTATTTTTATTATTTATTTTTTTATTTTTTGTAAACGTTTTAATACTATTTTGCGAGTGTACCTATTTTATGTATCGTGGTATCTTATATTTTATCTAACGCCTTAGATACGGCTGCTTATTGAACAAATTCAAAGTCGAAACATTGACACTAAATACCTACCCCGTACAGTAAAAGCTGCTATTGTTAGTTTCTATAACAAGCTTCACTTGTAACTGATACTGATAGGTAGGTACAGAACGTCATGATATCGAAGACGGTTACATTTCTCAAAAATTCGTTTAATATATAAATTTAAAACAAGTCGTAGGTAACTGGTTCCTGCCATCAAGGTGCAGAATATTACAAAGAAAGTCCCTTCAAATTGGCTTGATATTTGTTACACATAATAGTAATTGCGCTACTTTCTTCCAATTGTACTAAAAGTCCACGTTCAAGGAGAAATCGGAAAAAATGCGCAAGAGCACCGTTAGCGCCGAGGAGTGCAGTGGAGGGCATCACAGAAGGACTACTGGACAGCGTGTGTAGGTGCAAGTACAAGCTTGTGTATGCTCCCAGCTCTTACTAAATATTATACATGTCATGTCTTGTAGTGCTTATTACGATTACGCTTGGAAGCTGAAAACTTCTCTTTTCTGAATTTGTTCACCCAAGCTTCAAACGATGAGACGGATTTCGTGAATGATTGATATTGGGTCAAGTCAAATTAAACTATGACCAAAGTATGCTATGCTAGTTCTTTGCTTGTTCGGAGTGGTCCTTCGGTACAGTATAGTATAGTGTGTCAAGTGTGTTCCGCGCTTCTTACTCGCCCTGACATTTAGCGTGCACCTGCACCTGCCCCGCGCAGTCGCCGCCGCCACGCTCCCGTGCCGCTTACGCCAGGCACGCCACACGCACACCACTAACGCCACACGCACGCTACGCACGACACCCGCAAGCCACGCACACCACCCGCACGCAACACGCACATTACACGCAGCACGATTTGGCACATCGCGAATTCGATAACCTTATTAATGTACTATTAACCACGTCCAGCTGAATATTGTGCACTTTATAAATAAACTCACATTTAGGAGACACTTCGCCTCGTTCATTCGGAGGCGCGATACGATCTTCTTCTACTTGAGTTATAGTTTGATATTATGTAAAATATCTCCGCGCTTATCTACATTCTTTTAAATGTTCACATGTGGCGAGCCAACACTTTAGGCACGCCAAACGAATGAACTAGCATTCAGTTTGCGTTTAAATTGATCACTGCGGCAGTAGAACTAGTTTTATAAGAATGTTATCGGAGCCAGTGCGCCGGAGATGCTTACACACTTATAGTTTTTAATAAACTGTTAATTTTCTTTATTGCAATTTATTAGGGAGCCCCGCGATAGATAGGGGCCTCCCGCGCACCGGGGCTCTAATTGAAGGTGGAATCAATAAGTCAGTGTGGTTGTATCGCGCAGTGATCGCGAGCTGTGCGCCGCCGCCCGGCTGCGCCCGGCCCGGCCGCGCCGGACCGATCGCGATACGGGCCGGTCACGAGCCGGCAACTACCGCCACGTGAAAATTATGAAAATGTACACATATTTATCAGATAACTTAAACTGTTTTTTCTTTGAAATACGTCGAGCTCGGGCGGGAGCCGGCCCCGAGCGGCCGCTCCCAGTGCTGTGTGCGTGTTATGTTGCGCCTCGACAAGTCAGAGTACCTAATGTGAATACACATTGCTACTCAACGTGGCAACGCTGCCAGCGTGCTGGGCACTTCCCATTGACAGTGATGTGGATGAATGTTGCGATGTCTAAGAGTTATTTTTATAAACGTTACATGTTATTGAACAAATTATTAAATACTTTAAGCACTTTAAAGAACAGAGGGAGACTTAATGCCCGAGGCATTAGGTAATTACCAGCCAACCTTTGAATGATACAGAGAAAAAACATGATATAAAAAAGCAAATAAGGAGAATACGAATAAAAGATAAATATGTAAATAAACCACCCAGACAATACAATTAGGTATACAACATTATAGGTATTCAAATGAATAAACTAAATACACAAACAATTTGTACAAATCTAGGTACTATTGGGAAACATTAATGCCGTGATAACAGTAGGTACTGGCGCCCTTCTTACGAATATGTTCGCGGAATCAGAAGATTTATGATTCTCACTGTAAAAAAATGAAGTTAGACAGTGTTTGCATATCTAGGTGCTGATTAATTGCAGAAAGCCTCTCTGATACCGGGTCCTACTCAGGACCCAGTGCCAGCTCTTGGGTGCATTAGGTAAGCGCTCAAATTAACAACACTGCAATCGTTAATACTAGCTGCTAATCCAGCCGCTCCTCGCAAGTAAGTAACAACTGTTCTGTGACCGCATAGTTAACTATGAACTAAAGAGCAGCGGTGGCCGAGATGGTAACGGCCCCAACTTACGAGTTTAGGTCGCGGGTAAACCCACACAGGCACATTACTTTGTGTAATTTATTTCATCACCACTGCTCTCAAAACGGTGAAGGAAAACATTGTGAGGAAACCGGCATTTCCTAGAACCAAAAATACGAAGACATGTGACATTCACCAACCCGCACTGGGCCCGCGTGGTGGATTACGAATTTACGACCCATTCTCTCTCTTAAAGACCTGAGTCCAAGCAGTAGGAATATTAAAAGGCTGATTGTGTATTTATTATGTTTACTACACAATTCAGTGTTAAATCATTCTTATTTTTAACCGAACTCAAAAAAGAAGGATATTCTCAATGCGGTTGCATTTTTTATGTTTGTTACCTCAGAAACCGTAATTTGTAAACAGATTTAAAACATCTTTATTTACTTGGTAGAGCATACTCCCATAGATTGATCCCATTTTCATGAAAATTTAGCTGTGATGATAGGATTTATGAGGAATTGAAGAACTTCCTCAAATATTACAGGATTATTATTGATTTTGATATTTTCGTCGAGAACTTATGCTTTTGTATTCACAAAGTATCACTTGATGTTGTGGAACTGATGATGACTACCACAGATTTTTAAACGGAACTCCTTAATGAAAAATATTTCACGAGAACTATGACGAATCAAATTTTGAAATGGTTCTGATAAAAATGGTAGGAACGGTTATACTCGAGGTGGTTAAAAGGTACCATTGAACTGGTCTGATTATGAAGATGGATGGTTGGAAGGTAGGTACGGGGACTCCGCAACAAAACAATCTACCGCAGTCGTGATTAGGCGTATTACTGATCCATCTCTACAACGTCCATCCTTGAAGTTAACGATATCCTCAGTATTCGACAATATGGCTTCCGCCATGATCGTTATGTTGGGGATCTTCTAGCGTATGTCATTTACATCTGGAGCGAGGCCATCGAGAAGCTCAGAGAGGTGCTTACCGTCTCATTTGGTATCACGAAGACTTTCGACAGGGTTTGGCAAGAAAACCTTATAAGCTTCAGTCTTTCGGTCTACTACTTACTAATCTGTGTGATTAAGTCACTGACTTTCTGAGGGATCGGTCCATCCGAGTGTTAATTGATGGCTGCTCGTCTGCTCAATTGGATTTTAATGCCGGGGGTAGTGCTATCGGCAACATTATTCTTGTTGCACATAAATTACTTACTTAAGCCGAGAGTTAATGTCCGATGCACGCAGGTGCCAGATCACAGATCCAGTCTTTGGCTATGGTAGGGCGCTTGAAAAGGTCCGTCAAAGCGGTCTTTGATTGGTGTAAGGCCAATATGGTTAGGTTTAATGCTACTAAAACTCAGGTGTGTCTTTTTTTCGCGAAACGGAAATGGAGTCAATTCCACTCAACTCCATCTTACTGAGGTGTAACCGGGTTGATAACCGAACTTGAACTTCTTGGGGTAACGTTGTCATGTTGCTCAACTATCTGTCAAAAAATTGGGGATCTTTGCAATGGTGAAACGGTACTTCAACCCGGAACAGCTACTCAACCTTTATCACCGCAATTATTTTTTTTTTTTATATTCCACAACTCTCACACAATGCCGTCTAGTAATTCGATCTTGTACCGAGAACTGATCTCATATTTGGGATGGATCTGTCAAATACCAGCTTGTTTCGCTAGAGTCGATTGAGAAACTAGCCAAAAACATCGTCAAGTCAAAACTCCAAAGATTTTAGCATCGATGTCGAGTTGCTAGCCTATTGGTTTTCTATCGTTTACATTTCGGGGAGTCTGCCTTGGAATTGCACAAATTGATTCCGTCAAGCCCGTTCCGTCATCAGATCACTAGGCGTACGGCATTCTAGGAATACCTACAGTTATTGTGAGCACAGCTAAGGTGTGGAATTCCGGAATTTGTGAGTACTTATTAGGTTGTAGCTATTGCTTACAACCTAGGAATTTTTGAGTCAAAAACAAATAGGTTGCTTCCAGGCAAGCGTGTTCCATCATCGAACATATCATTGCTTAGCATGAGGTGAGATAGTGCTTAAATGTAAGCCTATCAATGATATAAAAAAAAATAAGAGAGTTGTCATGAGATTCTATAGAGTCATGAGAACCTATGGTTCCATCGAACTGATCTGATATTGGAGCCAGAAGGTAGGCACGGAAACTCCATAATAAACCTATATGAGACTGCCATATTTTGGCTTATTGGGATTGTATTTACTCTGGTTGCAAAGGGTTTCACTACAGAACTTGCACACTTCCTAGATTTAGCGGAAGCAACTGAACAGAGCTAAAAGTGCAAAATAACTTTAATTTCGGGAGTTAGAACAAAACCAGCGAAACACCTAATTTATTCTGAACTAAGTATGTTGTATTTTTTTTTTGTAAAAAGTTTTTATTTTTATTATCAATAGTTGTTTGTTATACAAGAGTGCAAATTGCTTTTTAAAAGCGTGCTCAATTTTGATGACCGAGCAAGCAAATTCTAAAATTGAATCACAAGCGCAGCGACTGAACTCTTTATTATGAGTTTGTCAATTTGAATTCAATCTGATATATTCTTATAATTATTGTGCTACTTCCCTTATCAGATATCGTAAACACAAAAAGCAAGTTAGTTTGTTAGAAGCCAGCCACTCGGAAAAGTAACGAATGCTCTGCGGTGGGCTCGCTAAGAAACGCCTGGGAATCTGCTCATTAGCATGTGTACCTAACGTCGACACATACTCGAGCAGACACGATACGTACAATCAATTGCTCGAAAGTAGCACGAAAACAGCCCTTATTTTTAAGAAATAATTGTCCTGTTATAGTAACAGTGTAACTACGGGTGAGCGGTTGATTGTACACCCACGTCGTTGAAACGGAAACCTTCATTATACGGAAATACCAGAAGTAAACGTGTGCGAATAAAACTGGCAATAAATTGTAATAAGCTGCGCACCGCTGAATAATTAATGTATTTCCATATCACATAACTTCAAATTTAATGCGCAACTTGTTCATTTCAATTACTCTATTTAAGGTCACTCTGGAAGTGAGATCTTTAGATGTGAATTTCTAGAAATATCTTATAGATGTTTTTTATGTTAGCTCCTTCAAATGCGAGCTTAAGATGAGCTATCTGAAGTTTAACCGAGAAACGAAGCAAAGGGCGGGGTGCGGTCTGATTAGTGAGGACATAGGCGCTAGTGCGACCCACAGCTTAAACTACTTGCGAAAAGTAGATGGCAAGCAAATGAACCACGCAGCTTATGTGCAGGCCTGTTCGTGCAAGATGTTAGTCTCTTCCATCAGTAACCCCCTGCATCATCACAGCTCCTAGCTGGCGATCTGTATCAGTCACGAGCGGCTGACGTACTACCGCATCTTCCACCTGCACTCGCGTCGGTGACGTGCCACGCACCGCGAGATTACCATCGCAATTAATACCTATCAAAGATTATAACAATTAAACATAGTCTCACATCCAATCGGGGTAGTCGGATCGGATGCTAAACTGTCATGTACTTTGCTCAGGTGAGTATTAACTACTCATTCATTTGGGATCTAGCAGGCAGTCTCTTTGACGACGAAGCGAAAACGCGCAGAATGTTCCGAACGAGGCAAAGGGGTGATAGACACAGGGGAGTTACAGTTGACAATCATTACCTGTAACACTAGAATGAACTTAAAGATGAGAACTGAAATTATTGATAAATGAACAGATGAGCTTTATAGTATCGCTACAATGTTTTGTTCGGGTTGGCTTACGTGGCGGCGCGCGGTGTTGTGTCCCGCGATTGGAAGGAGCTCCCCGGGGATTGTACAAATATTGTATTGTTACAGAGCTGAGTGAAATTTTGTGTTATTGTAATAATAAGTACATTATGTTTCGGACTAGGTATAACTACATATCTGAAGCCGGCAGCTTTGCAGTTAAATTTCAACATGTGTGTAATTGTCCACACGATCTTCCAAGCATAGCTTAAAGTTTCAGTGTGGAACTATACAAATGTCATTAAACTCTCTGAAAGTGAAAAATCATTTTCAAGAGCAAATAGGAAGTAAGCGAGCAAACGCTATTTAATTAGGTTTACAATCAAAAACTGACTCTTATCCATTATAGTAGTCATGTAGTCACAGATCCAAATTATAGTTTATAACATCCCACATACGTCTAACAGAAACAACCGTAGAGAAAAGTAATTTTGTCTGTTGCATGCCAAGTGTATATTTCCTGCACTCCTTCCCCCGTGTATGAAACAGGTTCATCAACACAAATGTTAAGTTCTTATGCATATTCAGCATTAGCTATGCCAGCACCGCTACAGCGTGCGTGTCCCTGCATGCTGCGTGTCACCAGCGCGAGCGCAACATTATCATACACTGTAGGACATAGAGAGAGAGTTAATACGTTGTATAAGCGAACATTGTTTTCACAGAATCCATTTAACTAATTGAATAGATCGTTACTTCGATTACTTGCCGCAAAAACGTCGAATATGTTCGTACGAGAGGCGTACGAAATGACAGTGAAATTAAAAACAATGCTGCGATTATAAATTCATATCAGAAGGCTGCGGCCGAGTGGCAGGTTGAGAGAGATAATCTGTTGCATTTTCCATGCGTCGTCGGCGCGCGGTAAAAACGGGCGGCGGAGGATCCGAGCTTGTTACATAATCAGGCGATCTGCTGTCGCCGACCGCCGCGGGCGCTACGCTGGCGCCGCGGCGCCGGGAGCTGCGGACACACTCCAGCTCAAGAGTTACAGACCATGCACTTGAACAAAAACTACTAGTTTATTTACAATAACAGTGACATTCAAGAGCTCCAGTTGACGGTTCTTTTTTTGGTCTGTTCATATTTAGAGAAATAATAATTATGCTTTGGTAATTAAAAGTATCATCTGTGGAAACTTTAATTGTGTGTCAGTGGTTAATTAATGATCATACACACGACATGACACATATTCTAAAGCTCACGACTAATTAAAATAAACTAAACGATTATCTAGGTCTACGCTCGTTTACACCATAGCTAGCCAGCAATAAACTAGTGATGTAGACAATGTAGTAGGCTCGTCTGCTCTGGTGAAGACTAGATCAATGGAGAACGCTTAACAGCCGACTGTTAGGTGTAAGAGGAACTATGAAGCGAAACTATTCGCGTCGTTTCAGCAACCTTCACCTTCCACTACTGAGCATAGGACTTCCTTAAGAAGCGCAGCAGCGACCTGTGCTGGTCCTTACGAATGTACCAGTCGGTTCTACAATTAGTGGTCCAGAGAGTGCAGTGATTGACGTGGCGACATCTTAGCGCTGCGGCGCGGGCGCAAAAAGTCACTCCATTCATATGCACGGGGAGGAGTGCGGTCAGTTTTTGCGCGGCCGGACGTTCCCCGCGTTTTATTTGTAAATTGGGCGCGAGCGCGGGGCGGCAGCGCGGCGGCGCGGCTGCGGGGCGAGTGCGGGGCGCGCGGGCCGAGTACCGGGCGCGCGGGTCGAGTGCGGGGCGGCTGCGGGGCGAGTGCGGAGCGGGCGCGGCGCGGGGACGCGGCGGTAACGAGGCCGAGCGCGCGTCATTCAAATGCGCGACTAGTTTTTGTGCAGGCGCATAATTGAATACGAATGCATACTCGGAAGGATTCTAATGCGTTCAGATGAGACGCGTAATGAACGTTATTTATACAGGCAAGAGACGCCTGGACCGGCATCGGACGGCACTGCCCGCGCAGCCGGCTATGAACACTGAGCCGCACTGGTACAGCTCTTTTAAAAACAATGCCGATAGCAATAGCAATATAGCTTGAAGTTCGCAGCTTCTCACGCTGATTCCCAGTAATTTCGTCATCTTCCGAATTGAAGATATATCATGCTTGGCAATTACCTAGGTATAATAGATTCGTGACGTTATAAATGTTCAGAGCGGGTGATTTGGTGTGGCTGCTTTAAATATTCTAATTTTTTTATTTGTTAGGTACTACGTATCTATGGTCTGAAGAATCAAAGCACCCGTGGTATTATTAATAAGCATGTAGTATAATGACGACGTTGCCTGCATTTCAATAAGAGTATAGAGTGTATGGTTGTATGTATAATTGAATTATAATGTTATGTTAATGTGAAACTTAAAAAGATATTTTAATTATATGTAGTGAGATCACATATCATAACATATTCAGTAATTTCCGTTTATTATGGGTGTCTCATAGACATGAGTCAAGACAATCGTGTGAAGATATTGGTCTAACCTAACCTACTTATTGCCTTAAAAGTATAAGGTAAAGAAACTTGTATATTTTATTATTCATCTAACAATAACTCGCTATTTACAATTCAAACCTACGCCGACTCGGTACAATGTGTACCGACCCACAAGCCGCACAGTATTGCTAAAGTTAATCAAGTTTACCCAGGAATATTACAGCCGCAGCGGGGAATTGATACAAAACGATCAGGAATCAAAATGAACGGTTTGTTTACACTGGCCAATGTAAATAAGCACATTATTGTGTTAGGAACGATCAAATTAAGAAAATAAAAGCGTAGTGTTGGCGGTGCCTCAGAGCGCTGGCGGCCGGCCAATGTGCGCTCCGCCGGCGTTCACCACTCTGCCCGCCGGACAATTTGCTTACTGCACTAATTCAGGAATCCTTGCCGCAATGGAATTGCACAATGGAACCAAATAGCTCCATTAGCTGGCTCACGGCGGCCGGACAGTACCGGAGCGCGCGGCGGTGGACAGACGGTGCGGGTAAAGACAAGGCCGGTTATTGTCTATTCGTTTGTCTATATTTCGGAACACTAGCTGCAGCGTAACAAATCGGCTCGGTCACGTACTGGCGCTGTTAATTTATTGCCGTATTTTAATTGAGCGTAGCATCCCGACGGCGGCCGGCATGGCGGCGAGCCGGTGCCGAGTGCCGTCGTAGCGCATTCAATGTAAATGTGATTTAAAAGTAATGGCCCTGTTGCCAATTGACTGTGCTCACATGCTCTAAGAGCTGTGCAATTTAAACGTGCCGGGTTCAGTACCCGGCCGGGGCTTTTTTGCGGCGCTGGGAAAATGTGGCCGAGTGACGACAGGCTAAACGATGTTAGGATAACTAACAGGAGCGGGAGCTGCGCGTGCGCTCGCTCGCTCGTCCGGGGAGGCGAGGGGCAAGAAGTAGAGAGGGAGGATGGGAGAGGACTCGCGGGGACATAAATCGCGAGTAAAAAGCACCGCGTCGCCGTCGTCCGGCCTTTTTTGCAGTTTCTTGTTATGCGCATTCCTTAGTTTTTGCTCACGCGTGTTCCCGACAAACGAGCTCGGGCAAGTTCGCCAGTTTTTGCTTCGAAAACAATGGTGGGTCCGCGATGGCAGCGGCTGTGATTGCGCCCGCGCAGGCGGCGCGGCGCATTTGCATGCGGCGGCCAATCGCGAGCCGAGGCCACGCCCCGCGCCCCGCCCCCGCGCCCGCGCTCTCTAGCAGAGCTATCTAATGCTATTCGCATGCGTTGGTGTGCGCCTCGCGCCGCACAGACGCGCCGCCACCGCCATTGTCTCACCTACACAAGTGCCGCAGCATCAGGTCACAAGTGCACTGTGCACATTGTCGCTAACATCGATGCGAGATCACGACCACACATTCCTCAGGTTCATTGCTCACATAATAAGTAGGAGAGACATATTATGTCTCTCCTACTTACCAATGATTTATGTTCTAAGTTCACACTACACTACCTGACCTATCAGCAAACCCTCGCAGAATGTCACTGTACTCAACACCATCAATCTCGCACATTTATCGCACTTTGGTGTGACATGCGCTCTCTATGCAAATATCTCCCACTGTGGTGCGCCGGCGCAGGTCGCACACGATTGGTGCGACCGAGCGCGCCGCGACACATCACGACGAATGCTAATCAGCGGCCATTAGAGTTGCACCATGACACATGCCTACATAGCATTTAGTCAGCATGTATGTCACAATAATGTGCAATATGTAGATGAGGCGCAGTGGTTGGCATGCGACGGCGATGCTCGCAATATTTAGCTAATATTAAGTCGACGCTCATCGATTAACTTTTTGCCGAGTCCTGTCGATGCTGATTACAATGCAAAGCAACTATCAATTAGCGCGCTGCGGCTGACAGCTGATCGTAATCACACGTTCTGCTTCACGTAAACGTTAAGTATTTGTGTTAACATTAAAGTTCCAATTATTCGGTCAGTTTCAACAAAATCGAATAAATATTTAATAATTGAGAGTGCGTCCACGAGCACGACGCGACGCCGCTATAAGTTTTTGCTCGCACTTCGGTTCATGGAATAAAAACGTATTGTCTCGAGCCTGAGCGACCTTTTTTATAATGTTGTGATGTTTTGCTGTCATCATTCTCATATCATTGTGTTCTTGCGATGCTGGGAGAATTTCAAGAGGTTGCAATCATTAAGAGGCCGTGGCAGTACGTTTACTACTTACTCTTCACAACCAAACACCAGGCCTGACCAGGCTGGGTTGGGACCGTGCTTAGTGAACCACACGGACTAAGAAAGTTATCTAATATATTACTAAAAATATTTTTATTTCTTTACATTCATGAAATTGTCGCTATAAGAGTTACACACTTTGACCAGCTATGATATAAGTTCGGGTTAACTTAGAATTCTGAGTAGGTACAAGATATTCTCAAAGCTAGAAACAAACATGTGACTCAGTCCTAATGTCCACGTCTTAACAAAAGAATAGCACAAGTGGAGGACATAAAAAAGAGCCTTCTAAGATAGCTTTACGAAGATCAAACTTATGTACCTATTACAAAATGTTTTATTTCCACTTGGTTTAATTCAATTTAGCTAAGTTCAGTAATTTATTTATTATTATTTCCTTTATTTTCTATTTTAACATATTTAATACATTTTTAAATATTCTTAAAAAAAATATTAAAAATAACCATTTAAAAGTATAAAAAATAGTGTCCCACCGGTATCGGGAATTGGGTCTTATTATTATTGAATTCCATTTAAATCACAATTAGTTGTCTAATTTTTTTTGTTATTTTATTTTTGTTATATTGTTTTACAACGACGAATCCGACGAACGTTGAAACGTTGAAACAATGCGTTTCAAAAGGCACACTGTATCGTATGAACAACGTGTCCTTAACACACTCTAACGAACGAGGTGTGCGTTATTGGCTTAATAGGTTTCGTTTTGAAAATTATATCCCATAACTGCTTGCTGTGGAGGATAAGGGATATTTGTGAGATGAAATTTGTTAAATGACAGTGATTGAAATAATAAACATATACAAAAAAAAAACATACAACCGACTTCCACGGCTAAACTTATGTAGTGCGCAAGTTCTACAGTATGCGTTAAAACTGTTTACAACTAGAGAGCGTCTCACGACCATTCTAATAAGCCCAAAATTGACTATGATATATGTAGCACCTACTAATTGTTTTATTACGGAGTTCGTGTGTCAGCCTTACGTTTTTTAATATCACGTCAGTACGATGGTAACATTCATCATCAGAACTATTTATTTTTTGTTCCGTCATCGTCGCTTCACTATTTTTATCGAGAGACTTGTGGGATCGTGAAGTTACGCTAATCATATGTGGTTTTCATCAGTTTCACTTCATCAAGTGATATACTCCTAATATTCTTGATGAAAATACCGAAATAACTATAGCAATGCTTATAATATTTAGGAAGTTCACTGAATTTTTCAAGAATCGCATTATCAGAACTGCACTTTAATATAAATTAAACTAATCTGAAAGTCTTATGGAGTTCTCAGGTAACAAACATAAAGACAAGTTAATAAGATTTTTTCGAATCGCAAAAAAAAAGATTTTTTTTCTAAGGCACATAAAATGTTACTAAAAAATTTGGTATCTTATAACATTAGTAAGCTATTCAGAAATGTTACACAAAAATTATAGCAAAAAATGTTATTATTTGCAGCGACAGCATTAAAAAAACTAAATTCTGGTAGAGAAAATGGACAAATTCGAAAAAAAAAAAATATCTTGGTTATCATAACGGTTTTTTTTTAACTATTCAAATTAGTTGTTGGAAATCAGATAAGCTACCTACCCGTTACGTTTGGACCATTATTTACGGGACACCCTGTGTAACAAACGCTACAGGAGTGAGGACACATGCATCTACAGTTTACTAAAGCAGATTATGGACGAAACCATCGTACCCAACTGTTAGATTGTCCCTTGTCGAGATGTCGCCTGTCCATTTTATTAAATAGTTCCCTGGTCTTTATATTTCCATTATGCAATACAGTACAAAATGGGTACTTAGCAATTCTCCATATTGTAATTAATTCTTGCTTTCAACGCCTATAAATGGTCTAATAGTCCTATTAAAATAAATGATTTGCCTTCGAATGTATTTCCATTCTAATATAAATATAGCAAATAGCGTACAAAACACAATTCCTCGTCGGACTCACAATTATTGTTTTATGTACAATTAAAATGTCCGCAACCAGGTGTTCACGACTCCTATTCAAATGCGGGCCGGCAGCCCTCTGGCTCGCTTCCATTATCGTCGATTAGTGAAACATAGAGCCTCAGAGAAAAACTGCTCGATGGGAAATTGATGGCGTGCCTTGAAGTATGTTTTACTTATTGAAATATTAGCAGCTATGTTACGAGCACATTATTTATAGTAGAGGCAGCTCCCTGTGCCACAGCTTTGTATGCATAGCGAAGTTTTTCTATGTTATTTGAATTGTTAATGATGAAGTGTTGTCTACAGTTTTGTTTACGTCAACTTTGCGATGATTTTTTGTGTCAGACATATTTGCATACGCTGTTCCATTGTGGATTAATAAATATGTCAAGATGTAACGTGCGGAAAATAAATATCTAACGATTAATGAGGGGTGACATCACTAGTGTTCGCTAGTAATGACTTATCAGTGGGAAGGTGTTCCTCACCCTGGGTTGTTAATTTACAAAGGGAATGAAATAAAATGTGCAGCAGACGGGATCAACGTGTTAAAGTTAATAACATTTCAAAGTTATCTGTCAATTAGTTACCAGTTACAAGTAGTAATAGTAGTTTATGTGACTAGGGGATAAAGCAGTGTCTTTAAGTCACGGGCGGCATGTTGAATTTCGAACGAAACGAAGGTTGCTTATTTTAATCCCGAACGATAGTGAGGGATTTATAAAATTAACTCCTGAGCATCGCGAGGGAGTTAATAAAGAAACCTGAGTGAAGTGAGGAATTCAAGCCGCCCAAGACAAATACAGCTTTATCCCCGTGTTGCATACTCTGCTTTTTACACTATCTGTGAGATAATTAAAAGACAATTTAGTCGACCAAATCATATATTAGAGAAATATAAGTATTATATTTACAAGTTCATCAAACAAACAAAATTCACTAGTCCAAGATTCTATAGTTTCAATTTTCTATAATGCTCCCGTCAGTGAGCAGGTTTTATTCTATTTTCTTTTTTTTAGCAGTGGCCAGTTTGAAGTTCGAGTCAACTTGTTCGATGCACGTACATTTTAATTCACAATGTTGACGATTTTTGATGTTCCAAATTCAAATCTCATTATTCCTTAGGGATCGGCCATACTGCATTATCCCCCTAGGGATAGAATGACTTGCTTTAAGTGAGGATTGTATGACGTATAAATCGACATTATCGAGCAGGTGGTGTAAAATAGTTCATTGTTACACTAGGGGTGAAAGTAACTCACTTCGTCCCGAGAAGGAGTTGGCGGGCGAGCGCAGCGAGGTCGCTAATTCGAGGGGTTAAATGGGTTACTTTCACCCCGAGGTAAATACTGTGCTTTTCATTACGAATACGAGGAAACTAAAAATAAAAAGTTTGTAAAACCTGAGTCGTCGTACCTATGATTTTAAGTAGGTATTTTTCTTTTGATTTAGTCGGTAAAAGGTATTCCACTACTGCTTTAGCCCCTTTTCTTATGAAACTAGGCGTTAAATCACAATTTTAATCTGATAAACATAACGTGTTAATAAATCTCTGTTGTACAGAAACGTAAACAAAACTCGAAAAAACCAACGACTGATTGCCACTTTCCCGCCATTTTGTTTTTTTTTTCTGCGGCCGGCCAGCTATTCAGCCTCATTAATGAAAAATTAGAAATTAATTGTAATCTTTTAAAAGTAAAGTATTTTAAAGAAATAGCTGAACAAATAAATCACTTAAAATATAACATTATTTAATTAATACTTGTCTTTAAGTTATTTCAATTTTATATCGCGCTGTGATTGACTGGCTGTATGGAAAATTGGAACATGGTTCAATAGAAATGTGAAGATAAAACTAGTTTTTTTTAAATAATTTGACAGCTGTCAGTTGTAAAGTAAAACTCCCTAGGGATGAAAAGCATCACTTTCAGCTCGCTCCTCAGGCAACTTCAGACCTAGTTTCAGAGTATGAGTAATGAAAAAGTCTTTTATTGTAAAATAACATTAAAACACTTTCCTCTCTATTAATTTTATACCTTTCTTTATTCATAGTAGGTACAGGCAACGTCCTCCAACGGTCGGTAGTAAATATCTTTTTGTAAGTAGCTAACCATCAGTTAGTGTTCATTAGTGTGCGTGTGTAATATCACTGTTATCAGCGAGGTAATGGAGGCACAAGCCGTATATAGACGTTACGCGATAGCATCGCACGCATGCGCCCGCGCAGCGCAGGTCGCGGGGTCGCCGCCGTACCTGCACAACGTACAGGATGTATGAGCCGAAAGTCCAACTTATAAGCTTTGTAGTTCACTAAAAAGAATATACCAGTGATATTATTTTTTTGACATTATGATATTGTTAAATAAAATAATCCATTCATAACAATCATATGAACAAGATTATTTTATAAAGTAGAAAAATAAGACAAACAAAAAAAATTGTTTTCAAAGACGTGATCCAAATTATGAAAACTACGAAAACTGTACTGCTTCGGTGACGGAGTGCTGCTCCGTCGCGGAGTGTGCGGGAGAGAAGCCGCAGGGAGAAGCTACTCTTTTAAAAAATTAGGAATATAAAAATTATTAGGGCAGATTTCCTTAAAACACTAATATAATTTTCCAAGTAGCGTAGTGAAGAGTATGGGAACTATGACTATTTGACCGGCCGCGGTGATCCCTCAGCTCGCGCTACTGACCCCACTTGTCTCGTAGTGTCGCACTTACCTTCTGTCTCCTTCTTGTGTCGGACAGATCAAACGGTTCGCGTAATTACGCGATTAGGTCTCGCTTGATCATCACCTTGGAATAATATGTTCCGGAGTTATCTATACCAATATAACATGAGGATCATGAAGCTTATAATCTCTGTAGCTTTCCTCAAGCATATTATCTTTCAACAGAGCTACTCATTTTAAAGATAAATCTTGTTTATTATTAAAGGACACTCAGCGACGATTATTATTGACTTTTTTTTTTAACTATCTATTTGTGTGGCCGACGAAAATTCTATTTTACCTTTTACTATGAGGACTTCATAACATCATTTAGTTACTGTGTAGATTAGCAATTAAAGCATCTTTTAGCGGCGTGATGATATTCCTACCATTGTGCCCCGGCCCCCTGCGACACCTGAAATAGCATCACATCTCTGATTCCCAGGGCGCGGCAAAAAGTCCTAACATTAAAACATCTGCCTTCATTGATAATGACTTCCCAATCACAAACGCGCATACTTTTTATTCCTCGCCACCAGAGCTCAGCGTCCACTTGTCCAGCCGATTATTTGACACATCAAGCTTCTGAAAGAGACTCCTCATGATGAGTGACAGAGAGCACGCTTTACAATGACGAGATCTTTATAAATCTCGCCATTTCCGCCGGGTAGGCTGGCGCTGTGTCTCAATGTTACATCGCCACCCACTATGACCAATTACATATATCATTTAAAACAAGTCTCGCCAGCTCTAATTGATTTCCACTGGAACAACTTTTAAATAATTAATTATGGATCCATGCTTGTTTGGAAACTATACGAGAACGAAATGTACTATACGAGTGACTTCGTGAGTGTGAAGTTTGTAAGAATAAGCATTTCCGTTTAAAGCATTTCAATTTGTGTTTAATTAAGTCAAACCTGGCTAAGAGAGAGCTTAAGGGACCGCGATATTTTTCTCTCTTATAGAGGTTTCTCACTAACTCGAGTTTCTAGCTTACAGAGATACAGAAGGGGTCTATCTCACTTATAGAGGCCTATAAAAATATGGCTAATGTGTGCGTAATTGGAAAGAAAATACGTGTCTGTATATTTATTAAAATAATAGCTAAGTATAAATGTTTAATTTACATAATCTTACAACATTTGATTGGGTATTTCAGTTATTTTAGTACGATATCACTCAGCGAATCAGTTTTCAACACTAGAATTGCTAGTTTAGTTTTAATTCAATATAAATAAACCTTGAGCTACAGTTTGATCACGGTAGAATCCTTCAGAACTAATATATAAGTTACGATGTTTATTTATACGGAGTTTACGCATACGAAGCAACATATCATATTTATATTCTTGAAAGCGAGCAGAGTCACCCCCTGCGACAATCAATCAGAACCCGATCCGGGGCGGTGGTGTAGACGCGTGGGCCATGCTCGGCCATCGATCACCACGTCCATTACGACGCGCGGCATATTGTGGCCCAGATAACAATCATAAAACACTGGCTCTATGTCATAAACCCTTCTTAAAATAACATGGAGGGAGGTAGAGAAGGCTCACTTCACTCAATCGCGGAAATAAACTGCCCGTAGTAATGCTCTGGGTGGACGCTGAGATGTGGCGTGGCGCTCTTGGGACTGTTCCGATTAGGTATATTAATGACAAAAATTCTCAAAGCGCTGGGCTGTTTCATTCAAAAAATCTTTTTTTTCTTACATGTCAATTTGATATGATGGCAGACAGCATGGCTAGTAAGTAACAAAAGATCATAGAATGTCTTGCCAGTTCTTCTTCATAGGAGACGACAATTTGAACTACGAACCAGCTTCAAACGATTTTTTAAATGCTTTAATAGGCCTATGTGAAAAAAAATTGGATTTAATTGAAATTAGCATTGCGTCCACTAACTGATATTATTAAAATTGTCTTTGGAATAATATTGACAAAAGACCAAAGTCTTCTGTCATTCTAACTATGAAGACCTAGCATAAATAAATAATACAAGCTAATAAAAAAAAATGTTGTGCACAAGACTTCAATACTTTGTATTTTCTGCATTTTTTACATTGTCTATTCAAATCTTTAGCCTTAAAACAATCTAATTCCTTTTCAATCTTTAGAGTAATGACAAAAGGCTCAACCTTCTGTCGTACGTTATTCTACAAGTAGCGTAAGAAAGGGGTGTCGCGTGCACCCTTCCGTCTGAACGAGGTGTTAAATGGTTATAAGTAGGCGAGGTAGGACCGGGCCGGGACCCGGCGCGACACGTGCCGGTGTTTAGAAGTGTTTAGTGGCTCGAGGGAGACGTGTTGTGACAGCAGGTGGATTGTTCACGAGACGTTTACTATTAAAGGGGATCGCCAGTGATCTTGTAACGGTTCTTTAAAAACAGTTTTATTAGTAGCTATCTGTTAACCAATAAATGTGTTGTCGGAGGAGGCCGCTGATATTTATTTATTTGAAAATATAAGTTCACAGTACAGGACAAAACACAAATATACTAAAAAACTTAAGGACTAATAAACAAACTCATTAAATACACTACAAAAAAAAAAGGAAAAATATATATATTTACAAATTTGGTATAGCTTGTCATGGAAGATATCCAGATCTATGTGCTGAGTGAGTAAAGATTTGGGCAGTGTGATTGGTGAAATGTTGGTGATGGCAGAAAATAGGGACTTATGTACTGAATGCAACATTCTAGGCTAATATATTTCAGTAGTAGACAGCGCCCTCGCACATACCTAATTAACTTTTAATTTGTTACAACTTAGACTGGTGGGCACAGTACGACATAGCTAGTGTAGGGTGCAATCCTAACATAAATATGATGTCAATGCAATGCAAATGTAATTAATAGTAAATGTAAGAAATGCAGAAATGTCACGTTGTCTTATTAGGTACAAGCTCTTGTAATGAGTGCACGCGGCGAGGTGGTCGCCGCTGTTCATGGGCTCACTGCCGACGCCTTCCGGCTCGCGGACTCAGCGTTGTGACCAGGGGACCACGATCGATAAGAAGCTGGGCTATAATATCAATTGTACATTTTTTGTGACGTAGAAAATATGTAGGAAGAACTCAGAATTTAATTACTTCATTTACGACCACATGATGTTACACTGGTTATTTTTATTTGAAACTAGTTACTGAAACAAAACCGAGGGGTTATTTATAGGTTAAAAATCACCCATCATCCTATCGTAAGTAATAAAAAAAAAATGAAACTTGACATACTTACAAGTAGACCATATTAGGATATGGTCTACTTGTAAGTATGTCAAGTTTCATTCAAATATGTTCAGCCGTTACAGAGTTACTTTTGCATTTATAATACGATCATGTAATTCGAGTATTAGAATGGATATATAGTTTTTACCACCATAAAAATACGTACACTCAGGCGTCGGAGTACTCCTCCACATCGCTGTCAACCGGAAATCTGCCTATATGATTGGCCGACCAGCAGCATTACCACATGGAAAAAAATATCTTTGGCAAAGAACGAGCCAGCTTCCTGATCACGCAGATTACGGATCCAGTCGGTGTGAAATTTCCTTAAAAGTGTTTCGACTCAAAACTGGTCAAAATTGTAATTATCAATAAGGTTACTACAGTATTTGCGTCGTTAGAACTCTCTAACGATGCAAATACTGTAGTAAACGGCTACAGGGGCCCCTCAGTAGCGGATATTTAGTGCTTAAATATAATAAAGTACGGTGAAGGAAAACATCGTGAGGAAACCGGCATGTCCTAGAACCAAAAATTCGAAGACGTGTGACCTCCACCAACCCGCACTGGGCCCGCGTGGTGGATTCCGGGATTGGATTTGATTGGAGACCTAAGTCCCAGCAGTGGGAACATTAAAAAGGCTGATGATGATAATAAAGTATATAATAGTGTTTACATATTTATCAAGTGTTCATCTATCAGTGTCCAACGTAAAGGTTGGCAGATTGTCTTCGACAATGGAAGTTATGAAGTAAAGCTGAGAACAATAACCAAGCCATAGGGAAAAACAATCTAATGGTTTTTTTAAGCCTTTAATGAATAATTTTTTTGAGACCAATATTATGGTTCCATTACAAAGAGGATTACAATCTGACGATTAGCTTGAGAGTCCTGCTGGCCGGCGCGGCGGCGCGTCGTGACCACTCACCACATATCTGTAAACTTGCCTGTCATAGCTAACCATGGGAAAACCGAAAACCATTGATGTACACTAATTGTGCTCTGGTAAGTAGGGACAAGTCATTTAAAGTGTTTTGAGGAATTGTTACATAGTTAGCTGTGGAGTTATTTGTTTCTGGGCGTGTTGTGAATCGTATTCGTCATTATGGATCCCACGGTCGCCACTCAGAACACGTTAAAATTAAATAAAAGTCGCGCGCGCCGTAATAAAGTGTAAATGCGGTATAATGCGCGCGCGCAGATCGCGGCATTCGTTCCGCGCGCCGCATTCGTCAGGCGCGGTGTGCGTCCGCGCCGCACTGCGCACCGCACCACCGCTACGTCGCGCCGCGCTGTACCGCGTCGTGCCGTACCGTACCGCCTCGTAATACACGGTACTTGCACATTAACGGCTTTACGAGCGTCTCGGATACATTTATCGATTGAGACTCAATTCTCGATTCCTAGGCGTCATTCATAAGGAATTTATATTTAATGTAATTAGGTTTTTCTCTTATTATGATCCGCCTCAATCAAAGTGGAGTTATTTCAGAGACAGCGCATTTCGCAGAAATCTCTTTATATGCGTTACTGACACAAAGCATTCGACAGAATGGCACTCGTGTGCGTCTGCGAATTCAAAATTTCATTCACGTTTGAGGCTTAATAATAAATATGTTGATAGCTCAATAATAAAAACAAATTGAAATAGTGTTCAGCATTCACATTTATATTAATTTCCAATTCGTTTCAATTTGCCCATACACACATACTGTGTACTGTGTGTGGTACGCGTGCGCAGCGCAGCACGGGTGTCGCTCGGGGATGTTCGTGTGAAATCGGAAATGATCGCGGGCCACGCGTCCGCTCTGCGCCGGCGCATTATAAACACATTAGCGACAAGCGACTATTGTTTACGGCTCATCTTCGCATTTGAATAATTTAGATGGATTGCTGCTGAGCCTCATGACACTTCACTTGATATTTATCTAGAGAATACTATTACCTAGTGGCAAGCATGCACTACCTACATCTAGTACTTCATTTTCTAATAATAAATAATTTACTGAATTGTAATAAATAATTCGAACTAGTGAGAAACCAAGTTATAATATATTTATTTAATTATATACCAACACACAAACACTTAAAAGTGAAAAGAATAAATACAGGTAGAAGAGCACAAGGGACCGGCGACAGGATAGTTGGATGAGAGATGTAGTCACAGTGTGTATAAATAAGTTAGCAGTATTAGTCTATTTTAAAAATAAAATATAAATTAATATATGTAGTCTATTTAAAAAATTAAATAATGATTACATCATTTATTTACTCAAGATTTGTTTTTTGAATAAATAAATATTAGAAAAGAGAAAAAGATTGCCATAACCACGAAGCAGTCGGTATTAACGAACGGGATTATATGTATTATTAGGTAACAACAAGCACAATCTGTTATCACATTATTTTAAGCAGTAATTTAATGATCATCCACCTAAACAGCAAACTTATCTCCAAGTCTATAATAACTCAGGTACCTGAGTTATTGACTGAACTGCACCAATCTCTGCCTGCCCTCTGTTCGTATCGAATAAGCCTCATAGCGGTCAGCGGTACAGCCTCGACCCTCAGCCAAACTTGCAGTCAACCTGTCGCGTCCTGTCGCATCCTGTCGGTAGTTAAAACTACCTACTTAGTTTGTGCGATCAATATTAATTACGAGTTGCGAGCTATGTGGCAGGAGGGAGAGGGGAGTGCAAATGATAAAGTTTGTAGTTTGTAACGCGGTTATGGCGGCCGGAAGTTGCTCCTAATCGCGTAACTGACGTCCACATAACCAGCTCTGATTTACTTGCCAACTATTGAGATATTAACCATTATGCAAGAAGGCACAGAAGGCTATGCATCTATGAAATTAAAACATTGCATGACACGCTATGTTCAACGCGTCACCGCGTCGTTTCGCGTTATTATATGCTCTGTACTACTAACAATATTACCGTGGTACTACGCAGAGCTCTGTACTACGCAAAGCTACGTGTTACGCAATGCTACGTAATACTCAAAGCTACGTACTACGCATCGCTACATACTACGCAACGCTACGTGCTACGCAATGCTATGTGCCAAGCAACGCTACGTGCTACGCGCTACGCGACAGATCATGCTACGCGATGCTACGGATTACGCAACGCTACGTGCCACGCGCTACGCGACAGAACGTGCTGCACGACGCTACGTTCTACGCACCGCTACGTGCTACGCAATGTTACGTGCTACGCAACGCTACGTGCTACGTAACGTTACGTCCTATGCTACGGTATACGCTACGCAGAGCTACGTACTACGCAAAGCTATATGCTACGCTGAGCATTGTGCTTCACAAAGCAACGTACAACATAACGCAAGTCACTAGAATGTAGTGGCTTCGTTACAAGTTATTTTGCGTTATGCTACAGAGCGAGTGTAAGTGTCAGAGCGCAAGTGCCAAATTACATCGTCGTAGAGACTTCCTAATCAGTTAGTATCAGTATTGGTCCTCAGCTGGGCTGCCGCGCGGAGTGGACCTTCTGCGTGGTCGCTGCACGCGAGACGACGTGATATTAACGTGTTGCGACGTCTGCGTCCATTAGCGCTCACGAGTGTGTTCTTGTGCGATACGAGTTGCGTGCTACGCTTAGTGAACTTGAATATTTATTGTTTATGGGGTAATTAACTATGAGAGAGGAGAATCACTATCATTATAAGTCTAATAAGAAAATCGATTTTTTTAACCGTGGGGACAGGTGGCCAAGTGGCTACGTGCCGTTGTTGCAAATGAATTCATCGAGGTGCCACTCATATTTCCCACAAATCAATGTGAGATGTCCCTATGATGCCAATTTAATACATAAGTATTCTAGTGTGTCTTTCCCTATAAATGGGAAGTACAAAGAAGTTGTAAAGCTATGTTTAATATTCATTCCACAGGTTGCTCAGTGATTCAGAAAACCAACCGTTTACTGTTTGCAGTGAGATATACCCGCACTCACGATCATTATTCACTATGTATGTAATCTTATATAGCTATCAAACACTAACATAACACGAGGCAAGCTTGTGCGACTTGGTGGCTGGACTGGGTCGTAGCTGCAGAGCGTCCAGGGTCGAACCCAGCAGTCGCACTTGCTTATAAGAATAATCATTAATCGTATAAGTTTAGTCACAAACCTTATAAGAATTAGCTACTTCTTGGTCTTATAAGACATCATCTACTTGATATCAGAGAGTGAACTACGTCTCCGTCTAGAATGTAGATTACAATAAGATTTATCCAAGTAGTTAGAATAATAATGAATAATAAAAAAAAACTAATTGCAGCATAACTGCTTAGCGTTATGTTATGAATACGCGCGTAGTGCGTGCACGGGTACCAGCGCCGGCTCCCGGGCTGTGCGTGCACGGGTACCAGCGCCGGCTCCCGGGCTGTGCGTGCACGGGGACCAGCGCCGGCCCCCGGGCTGTGCGTGCACGAGTACCAGCGCCGGCTCCCAGGCTGTGCGTGCACGGGTACCAGCGCCGGCTCCCGGGCTGTGCGTGCACGGGTACCAGCGCCGGCTCCCGGGCTGTGCGTGCACGGGTACCAGCGCCGGCTCCCGGGCTGTGCGTGCACGGGTACCAGCGCCGGCTCCCGGGCTGTGCGTGCACGGGTACCCGCGCCGGTTCCCGGGCTGTGCGCGCTGTGTGCATGCGCAGGTGGAGGTGGTTGCTTGTTGGCTCTACAAATGTTATTACTTTACTGTGTGGTAATAAATTCAATAAATTCTTAGTTGGAACAAATATAACTGAACTGTTAATAGTTTTCATTTATTTTCAGCAGCACTATAACAACAAATCCTTCTATAGCCTTAGTTTTTTGAATTTTATTTTTGTTTCTGCCTATATTATAGTCGTAATTGTTTCTCTACGTACAATGTAAAAAACAAACTGACGTGTGCTATTGATTGTGATCGGCAAACATGTCCGCCTATGAACTAGCTGCAGCCGCGTCGTGCCCTCACCCGCCGGAGCAGCGCGCGCGGGCTCCAGCCGCTGCGATGCCGGACGGACACAAAGTGCATAGTTACCGTCCCGTGCCTGTACTTATGAGTTTTCCAATTAAGTAAATGGTAACCGCCGCTTATTGGAATAACAATTTTCAACGGAATATCTGTTTCGATCGCGATTAGAGCCCATCGCAGGAGATGCGCCTGTAATTCCAACTAAATTTATTAGAAAGCCGATCTCGCCCTTCTCCGCTCGCCAATTTACTAATCGTAACTCATCTGCGATAAGCACGGGATTACCGCGTGGCGTGCCGGACCGGGCCGGCCGGGCATTATCGGCGCATCGTCCGGTAATAAGGAGCGAGATTGGAGCGCTTTAAATAATATCGGCTGCGATCGGTTCGTCCGCGGCGCTGACGGTCGTTCACCGCGCCCGACGCTGCCTGCTGTACGGCGCCTGCCGCCTGCTGCCGCGCTCATGTGTCTCAATCAATCTGCGACACAATACTTCCCGGTGACAATATGAAAAATAGACTGTCAAGAATGTCTATAGAAACACCGTTTCGGCAAAAAAGTTGTCAAGTTCCAGAGCTTGATGACGTATATTCGGCGACTAAGACAAATAATAAGGTAATTTTAACTACCTACTCAAGACATACTCGTACATAACGTATCTAATACTATTTTTTATTTTATTTATAGTAGTTACCTAATAGCTGTCGTAACGTAACCTTAGTAAACAGTCGTTCTTCATTGTTGTGTATCATATAATTAAATTGACAACAACTCGCTTCCGTCGCCCGCGCCAAGACGTGCGCCCGCGCATCCTACACTAATGCCAATAGCTACTGATGAAAAATAACTAACCAGATCACAATGCCTTTTAAAAGATACGTTTTTTAAAAGTTACTGTTATTTCTTCAACTAAGAACTAACTAATTTACTTTTGAAGTTGACATCACGATGGTCTTTAATCGTATTGGAATGATGGCATAGGTACAACAAGAACGCAACCCTTGATATTTCGTGAGTTCTACGAATAATATTTTACTCACATTAAAAAATAAATCGGAAGTTGTTGTGTGTAGTGAATGGGCAAATTAACACAAAATCCTTGATCCGACTACTTGCAATGTGCAGGTCTGATGAAACTAAAAAACTAGGCAAGTGCGAGCCGGACTTGTGCACTGAAGGTTCCGTACAAACTTACTGAAAACAGTGCAATTCCCGAATTGAGTTACGAAGATTCTACTGAATCACGAAAAAAAGTTTTTTTTTGTAGTAACATCAAATTTTCTTTTTTCAGATTTTTTCCTATACTTGTGCAATGAGACCTTGCTTCGTGCCAAATTTCAGGATTCTATTAATTTTGATTCCCTTGATAGTGACGAAATATATGTTTTTTGCGACACATCACACACATCTTGACAGACTGACAGACAGACAGACGGATAACAAAGTGATCTTATAAGGGTTCTGTTTTTACTCAACTTTTGAGTTACAGAGCCCTAAAAATAATGAATTGTTGTCGTACGACCGAAACTGGACTACTTAAATTATCTATTTAGAATCATTGACGACGTAAATCAATGAGCAAAAAAATAAACATATCCATTAAATATAATTCTGGAATGAATCTGTAATAAAAAGAAGAGATGAGTGGTTGTGATGACGCAGACGCTGATGGTGAGTGGTGCCTGTTCTCACGACCACCACCAGCAGCGGCCGCTGATCGCCGCGCAATTATACAATCAGAGCAGCGCCGCGCCGCAGCCGCCCCGCACCCGCCCCGCACACGCCCCGCGCCCGCGGGAAACACGCACTAATTGCTGTGGGTTTTTGTCGATCGACTGTTCCCACTTGTCTTCACAAAACCACTTATAAATTGACGCCATTCTCCCACAATACGTATTATCTTAATCGCTGATCAAAACGACAATTTAACAGTTTCTTGCAGCAGTGAGATTATAAGTGAATGTGATGGGCGGTGGCGGTGGCGGAGCTTTCTAAAACAAAACGCTGCAAATTATGCGGCCCCTGTAATCAGTGAGATGATGGCCACCCTTCACTATCATTACGTAAAACTTAGTTTGCAGCTCAAGACAACTTGCTTTATCTTATGAACTAATTTACTAAGGACAATCTTTGATCCGACTTTCACTGTATCAACAAGTATGGAATGCTAATCAAATGTATTGGCAGTCACTGGACGAGGCGCATTCACCGCAACACGCCATTAAACACCTATTAACTTTAATTTCATTCTTCCTGTATATTTCCTCGCTGCATATTTTTTGTCCAATTTCTTCTAATCCCACCAATAAATTATGTCAAAGGGAGCCGCCGCCGAAACGCTACGGATTCGAAATTGTGGGGTACACACGTAACGTTATTGTTCTTATAATCGACCACGTGATTAATAAACGGCGGCTTTAAACACACAAATCACAATAAGAGGCGCCTGCGCATGCGCGCGTGTGCGTCTGTCACGTGCGTCTGTGTGTGCGTGGGCGCGCATACGCAAATTATTTAATTGTCGGCGGCGCGCTGCTCTATGGTTATACGCCATAAATCTAGCGGAATCATCCGCGAATTATTCAAAGACGCCGCCTGCGCGCGCACCCCGCCTGCGCCTGACCACTCTGACCACTGACTAGATCCCAGCTGACCTCCGCTAACTGCCTTTGATTATGCCTGCACAGTGACAGTGCTATCTGTTGTCATCCTAGGCAAAGTCATGCTTTACTCAAATGTATGTACTTTCAGTCCATTCAATATCGTGTCCTGCAGAAACCAAGCTTTCACATCAACACCGTCATAATTGCAGGACACGAGATTTACGCCAGCTGTCTAGCCCACTGGCCAAATCGATGTGTCGGGATGGTCACTAATCCTACAGCGCAACTCCAAGATCGATGTCCACTTCAGCCATTAGCCAGCGCCCAGCAGGCTTCAGGCGCGGGATATCGCACCCATTGTTAAGCAATCCAGAACAAAGCTCTAGTTACTTGTGCAGCGGGCGGCGTGGCGGCTGTCGGCGGCGCTGATTCATAGCGTTCGTTTGTCCTTCCTGCTCGCTGCTGTGTCAGTGATAGCGCTATCGCTGCGCCCGCGCACAATCGCTCTCTATCGTGCCATCTGCGTGAAATATTCCGCCGTTGCCACAATGCTCTGCCCTACCGACCAGCTTGACTCCTGCATTAACATCACCCTTATGCACTCGAGAATACAGCCGAGTTTGTCGGTAATCGCAACAAAGTTACTTTGGTTTCACAATAACGACCTGTGGCCGCGTAATTCACGCCACCGCGTTCATCATGCAAAGTGCCCGCACTCAAAGTCGCAAGCGATTTTCCACTTTAGCGTACTAAACATAAAGTACATAATAGGTTTATGTTCAAGAGATTTATGTCGCGGGGGAGTTTAGCGTTTGGTATCGGAATTTGAATTTTGCGCGGTGTGGTCGTTGCGTCGGTGCAGCGCAGGCGCAGGCGACAGATACGCATCGTCTTGTTAGCGCTATCTGATGCCCGATGCTGTAATTGGCACGGCACTGCGCGTGCGCAACCAACCTCACATTCATACAAAATGAATTTTAAAACGCGTTTTATCAATATTTATTCTAGCGTCATAATGGGCGCTGCCAGCTAAAATGAAAAGTTACCTGCAGGAGACAATGTGGCGTCTACAAGTGTACTGGCGGGATGTTATCTTAGCTAAGGCAATCGAACACATCCAGTCCTTTAAACTTCGTTGGGCATTTAAATCAATCGAAAAAATCTGACGAAGGTTGTCGGCAAGAGTCGAGAGTGATGGTAGCAAGCGAGCCGATTTGTCTGGCTGCAATGAGGAAATTTTGCAGAAATAGATGCGCAGGCGAGGTGACGGACATTTGCATACAATGCAGCGATGTCGCGGGATTGTCGCGGTATTGTTGCGCGCGCGTAATTGCATCGCTGTGTGTGATGATGCACACACCTATTATAGGCATCACTGTTGCACAAGTTCTTACTACTTACTACGTTCGGAAGACACCCCACAGCTGGACAAGGAGCTGAAACTGAAGTGAGACAATGCAATGTTCTATAAATACTTTGGGTTTCATTCGATTTTTGTACGGTTCAGGTATGGATAAAAGTATGAATGACGAACCAAGGGTTTAAGCCTGTATGTTTTCCAGAGAGGTCCACATTTAAAATACTTTTGACGTAATCACGTCTGCGGGTCTTTCATAAAATAACGCTTCTCAAACTGTTATGCCTGGTAAAGAGGAAGTGTTGGTTTAAGCGAATCTCGCAGTTCCTCCTGAGATGAACTAGTTGGCGAGCGCGGCGCGACGTGACGACGGTGACTTGTCAAAATATTGCGGCACTCGTCATTAGAGCGTGAGTGATGTTGTGACGTCAGCCACGTCCTGGTGCATGAGCAACTCCGGCTGCGTACGATACCGTAGCACTCATAAAATACCCACGACTGCTACTCATGAGAGCTTTAGTGTTTGCAGATTCGGCTGAACTCGAAACAGGTTACTCATAATAAAGTTTGTATTTCACAAACCGAAATAAAATTTAATGTTCTTTTTGGCAATACATAGTAACATATCTTGGATGTTACGTGGTTTTTAACTAACTTCAAAAAGGAGGAGGTTATGTATATGTTCGGCTGTACGTATTTTTGTGTGTTCCGATACCGATTTTCGAAATTATATGAAGTCGGTTGTGTTTTTTTATAAAAGTTTTTTTGCATCAGAAGATTCCCACCACTTGTACAGAATCATCTCTAACAACCCTGTTGGTTGTGGCAGTGTCCACTAAACTAAATTAATTCCGTCAAATAAAAAAAACAGTTGATGTGATGCGCCGGCGCACGGCAATTGCGAAAGACGCCGACAATTGCCGAAGGCGCCGCTCCACGAATATGGATGAGTTTTATATTTGAGCAGTAATTAGAACAGGCGACACTAGTAGCATTATACTTTGAAGTCAGCGAGCTCACCAGTAGGAAATGTATTCTAGGTACATTTGAAAAGACATTGTTTAGAACTACGCCATAGATCACTATTGTATCAATTAGAAGTCTTATGTTTATTTAGCGTGAGAGTTTTTAGCAAAGAATTGAAGTAAAGCACCAATTAAGGTAATACAACCATTATGTTCCATCATGTATATAGTATACAGTGTAGATAGCTACTTAGTTCCTATTTAGTACGTCATGAAAAGTAGTTAATAGTCCCAATACTCAGGTTACTATTCGTACGTAGAGTTTTCACATGAGGCTTACAATTTCTAAAATGGTTATTTACTTTGACTACATCTAAGTGTCAAAAATTCCTTTCTAGGAGTAATTAAAACAAGGTGTTCTAGTCAATGGGCCAGCGATCTGTCTTGCCGTTTATTGAACTAATTAGACCACTAAAACTGCGTCCATAGCCTTATTTACGACTTCGGCGTGGCTCGGTACCACACGGCAACAATCGTTTGATTCGCGTAATGACAGCGGACGTCATAATCTGAGGATCATGCACAGAGTGTCGTGTTGGCGTTAATTGGCGCCGCCATGATGCGGCTGCGCAGTGCAGCGGAGCGCGACTGTGCTGCGACACTGCGACAACTACACCGGATCTCACCGCGCAGGGACACGCAGAAGGGTTTGTAGCAGCAATACGTACCATAGACGCACAGAAACAGTTGGTACGAGAAGACACCCGTAGTTGTTCTGATTTAGCCGACGCGATTGGCAACAAGAGACCTGTGCGCAGCAGTGGGTGAAGTAGCCTGCTCTACTTTACCCACTGCGGGGAATAGACAAAAACCAAGTGAAGTGTATGGGTTCATTCATTATCACGAGTTGAAAATAACATAAAGTCATGTTCGTGTGCTTAGTGCTAATTCAAACGGACTTTGCCCTTCTGCAACCTTCTACTGTGTGTCTTGTCGATGTAAGATACGGCACCGGAGCTCAACGATTGTGAGATTGTCGCGATAGAGCTCCCTCCGACAACCGCTGACTGACTGACTGATGACTCACTGACTCGCGTATGTAAATGTTCAGTCAATGGCTCCGTCGCATCGGGGCATCTGTCAATTGACTGCCTTGTGGTGGCCTTGCCGATGCACGATACACTTGGGAGCGTTCCTTGAGCAATATACTTTAATACATTGTTACACATCGACGTTCTTCACCATAATGTTTGAAACATGATACATTTCAAACATGAATTATGGCAACTAATCGTCCAATGATAGCGTTCGTAGTGATGATGTAAGCGCGGCAGACAGGCAGGTAATATATCGACACGTTTGATCGATGGTCGCCGGTAATGTGCCTACCCGCTGCCTGTAATGAGCCGTGAGACTAGGTGAGTCAATATTGGCAGCAGTACATGCTGAGCGCCTACTATAACATCATCAGCAAGGCATACACAGCGGGTGAGTACAGCTGCTAATGTCCGTCTGCTTGTAATATAATATCTAGTTTCTACATAGGCACACTCGCCGCTGGTCGGACAGTTTATAATATATTAGTAACAGCACTTTTCTAGCTTATATCTTTCACAATTTACTGTAAAATAAGTCATTTAAATTATAAGCGTTCAGCAGCTATAATTTAATGGTCAAGAATTATATGTATTTCTGATATTTACACCAAACTTATCTGGACAGCTGGTGTACTTCTTAGCTATCCAGCTTTCTAAATTTTCCTCAGTTGCATTAAGGAAGCAGACATCAGCTTAGTTAAGAAAAGCTAGAAGAAAAGGCTGAGTAAGAGTAACATTAGGCCAAAATGTCAGGAACTCTGGAAACGTTTCAATGAGCAAAACATCCTCTCTCCGCTTACTTCTGTAATGTGGACGTCCCAAGACAGATTCCAGTCTATTATTATTTTATTATTTATTGGAGGATTTACAGACGATAGCAAGCCAATTACAAATAACAGTCTAAGTAAATACTTAAGTTTTTGAGGTCTTTGGAGTATCTCTCAAGATCTTGTGATTTTGTTGGATTTGCTGTCCAACACTTTTAGCCTACTGAGTGACATCAAATCGTGCAGTTGTATTTGTAACACCCAAGTTTCAAATTAGTGAAACATTTGCGTTTAGTCGCGACAGATGTCCGTGAAATCGCCGGTAACAGCCGCCGGCCGGCTCGCCCCGCGACACATCTGCCCGCGCCTCTGAACCCGACTAATCTATTAATATTGACTGCTTTTTATCATTCAATTAGTTCTATGTCAAGCGATAGCAGTTTTTGTCAGAAACATGTAAATGAACCGTCAGTTTGTGGTAATTAAGTCATCAATTATGGGTAGTACTCGTACGAGCTGCGCCTTTCATATTTAACGTAACCAGGGTTTAACATTCAGTGCAGCACCGATACCCGAGAGAATTGTATTCACATAACATAATACTTTTAATTATAACTGTTGTTTTTAGTGAAACTTTTATTATAGTTAGTTAAAGATACGTTAGCAAACTGTGTGTACATATAGTCACCAGCCTTGGCTCCCTCGTGTAGTGGTCACACTGCCTTGTCAACGTCAGTGACAAAAACATTAATTCGATTAGATAGTCTCGGTATACATGCACATGTACAGGATATAGTTCTGTATTAGTATTACCATCATAAACTGACACTGCCGGGCTACCGAAGATGCCCTGCAGCATGTGTGCTCAGGCTACCAGCTGATCGCATCACCGCGCGCGTGAAGTCGTCAGGTTGCGCGCGCGCTGCCGCCCCATGCCGCGGGCTAGACGCTTTTAAGTCTACACTGATCACTGACTGTTCTTTTTTGAGACAAGCCTGCGACACTTTTTCTAACTGCTGTAACTCGAATCAGCAGTGGTAACCCCCACAAACAGGTCGAATTATTGAAATTCGACTCGTCGTCCGGGAGAAAGCAGTCTTGGAATCGGCAACAAAAGCAGTTCAAATCAAATCAATCAAATCAAAACATTTATTTCAAATAGACCATTTACAGGCACTTTTGAATAGTCAAATGTCGGTCAGTCCAAGAAAAGTGAAGCTAAATTGCACGTTCCAAAGAGTAGGTCTCTATGGAGAAGAACGTGCAAGAAACTCCATGGACACTCTTATAAATCATATTATGTGTTACATATAATGCTTGGTTACATATTACTTGTTGCTTCTATCATGTGAGCACAATGTCGATAATGAAATAAAAAATGTAAAATAATTAAAAGATAGAAACTGAATTAAGCCACTGGCAGCTAAGAGATGACCAGTCCCAACTGACGGCACCCGTTCACGAGCATGACGCGTGCATCAGCCCCACTCAGCTCAACCATTTTGAAGGGAACTGAACGACCCAATAACACGTGCCACCAACAGCGAGACATTTGAGTGAGCATGACAAACTCTCAACTGCCATGCTCGTAATGTCAAAAAATAAATAAGTTGTAACCTAATAAAAATGCTCCATGGTGCTTCACATTCACAAACTTGGAAAAAGTGCTTCTACATTATACAATGCAATTGTGTCTTTCAAATTAAAAAATAATAATATTAGTTTCCAACTAATCAACTAATTATTACGCCCTAGTGGTAGTGGAGCTGGACCAGCATTGAGCCAAGCATTTTTATCTTGAATATAATCCTCCAACTTATAATATGCTTGCCTGCATAGTGTGCGTTTAATACAAGATTTAAATTTCGTTTCATTGAGTTCTAATATTTGGGGTGGTATTTTATTATAACATTTCAAACAGTACCCCATGAAAGAAGAGGCAACTTTAGCCAGTCTGAAACCTGGTTGAACTAATTGATCCCTATTTTTTGTAACATAATTATGTCTATCGCCTCTTTTGCTAAAAAGATGAAGATTTTTTCTAACATACATGATGTTTTCATAGATATATTGACAAGGTACCGTCATTATGTTAATATCTTTAAACAGTTCCCTTAAAGAATCGCACCGGCATAGTTAGCGAAAGATAGCGGAGGAGTAAAAATAAAATATTAATTTACTTCCTTTGTTATCAAGTAAGAGACAGAACAGAGCCAGGCTAGTAGGCACACAGGGACAATTGTAGTTGGGGCAAGCAACACGGATAAATACACTTGAGAGCAAAAAAATCGCACATGGCTTGTAATTTTGTTTAATACTGTTTTTTTTTTCTTAAATCTAAAGATATTGAGTACAAATTATCAAGCAAAATTTAAGCATACAAAGTTAGCTTTATAAAAACACAAAATTAAAATCATTGACCTTCACGTAACTCACAAAAACCAGCGGTATACCCAATTCCCCAAATTCACCCATTTGCATTTCACTACTTGCACCCTTTACCTGGAGCTACAAAAAGGGTGCTGTTTTGGAGTTTTGATCAGTTTCCGTTGACGTGATAATGTCTCTATTAGAAACAGATGGATTTACTGGAAAAATATGGGTACCATGCCTGCAGAAACCGTTCAAGTTATTGCCTTGCCCAAAGCAGGCCATAATCAAAATGAAGTCGCTCGACAGCTAAATTTTAGCCGCTTCCCTGTTCGTCTGGTATACCAGACGTTTCAAGAGGCCCATGGGTATATTCGGCGACCAGGATCTGGCCGGTAGCGCATAGGATCAGGGCGTGATTATCGCTTTCCTGTAACAAGTACTTTGAGAAATCGGCTACTAAACACGATTGAACTGACACAAAATCTTCATGAAGTTTGCAATGTCAGTATAAATCAGTAGATGATTAGGAAAAGACTGGGTAAAGCAGGCCTGACTACACATCATTCAGCAAATGGTACCAAATTAACCACAGCTCACCCACAAGTCCGGCAATAATTTGCCACGAAACACTTAAATTGGATGTATGCTTAATGGCAGGCTGTTGTGTTTTCTGATAAATGCAGAATGACTTAGATGACCATGATGGATGCTAAAGGGTCTACAGAAGGTCATCAAAGCAATTTTAACAATGTAATAAGCGAACAAGTGGGTTTTGGAGGCGTTTTGGAGTGGCATAATGTTGGACACTAAAATTGACATTGTATTCATCACTGGGCCTTTACTGGCCTGATATCAAGAGGGTTGACGCCTTTATGATACATCAAAAAAGTGCTCGAAGAATATGTGAAGCCACTTGTGAGGCCTATGGTAGATTTTTTTTCCTTAATGCAGAACAACACCAGATCGCATGTCGCTAGAACAGTTTGCGACTACATGTAAGACATTGGAATCATTGCGATAGAGAGGCCAGCTGGTAGTTATGATCTTAATCCAATTGAGCATATCTGAAATGACCTTGAAAGAAGACTTAGTGCAATAAATCTGGCGCTCCCCGCCTCCAAGAGCTTCAATTTGTCATTGACGAGGAGTGGGACTTTATACCCTAAGATTTCATGGTAAAATTAATACGGTTGATGAAAAATCGAGTAACAGCTGTAAATAAGGCTAAGGGAGGGTATACACTTTATTGACAAACAGGATGACCAAGAATTTTAAGTTTGGCTCTCATTCTTTTTTAAGTGAAATTTGGTAATTTTTCCCATGTTTTGGATTTTGTGCTCTAAACCCTTTCAAGGATATTTTTTTACACTGTATATCATATCATTATAAAGGTAATTAAATAGGCTTTCAATCAGTGTAGGAAACGTTTTCAATATCTATATACATTCATGAGAAAAACTGCCTGAACAAAAAGAGTTATGATGTGCGATTTTTTTGCTCTCGAGTGTAGATAAGCGTCATTTACGTTCAGTAGACAATTCTTGATGGATCCTGAACACTACCACATCGCACAGATCTACCGACTCCCATATTTACATATCGTTAGGCTACTGGTTATTTAATCAATATTATAAAGTTCTAACTGGGCCGTACTCCACCACGCGGACTAAGTGTGTGTTGGTGATGTTTTGCTTCACGGTTTTGAGAACAGTGGTAATGAATTACACAAAGTAAAGCGCCTTTACACTGCCTCAAACCTGGGTTGAACCCAAAATGTAGGGTTCCATCCTATTCCCATCCGGCCACCACTGCTCTGTATGAATGTAACTTATTCAACAAGTATCAACCTCCCGCGTCGCATCCCAACCTAGCCAACTGTGCTGGGGTCGGTTAATTTCCAGTACAACCACCAAAGATAATTTTATAGAAATTACATAGTAAAAATAAATAAATAATAGGGAATAAAAAATAAGGAATATGTAAGTTAAAGGGCTTTTTTATTATTACTATTAATTTTATCTATTACGACTTTCTTCCAGGTATTTTATAATAGGGTAGTTTCCAATGTCAAAATAATAACATTTTATTTAGTCCGTATTTTAGATTATAAAAAAATATTGGACACGTATGTTTTCTTTTTTGATTTAAACAAAAATTAACAAAGATATAGCCCATTAAAGATACGTGTGACGTCACCCCGTGCGAAAAAGTGCAGCACGGCGTGACGTCACACGTAACTTTAATGGGCTATAGCTTTGTCATTTTTGGTTTAATTTACAAATAAAAAAATACGTGTCCCTTATTTTTGAATAATCTAAAAGACGGACTAAATACCTTTTTTACGGCAACTAGCCTATTGTATCAGATGCTTATCACTGGAACAGATAAGAGTAAATATCAGAATGATATACAGCCTTACAGTCAGTTCATTCTTTTTACGGAATACTCTCTTCATGTTGTGCAGACTTATCGGAAAGTAACAAAAAGGAATAAGCAACAGTTACAGTAAAACGTCGCACGTCAGCTTAATCTGACCCGGACAACCGGACATGACCCGGACAGTCCAACAGCCGGCACCGGCTACCGGACAGCAGGGTCTGACCTTTCCCTAAAACACCCATTAACATCAATAATGTGAAAGGGCAACCTGCGCCCGCGCAACTAATTAGACAACTCGTTACGACTCACTGACCCCTGAGTTTTATAACACGAGAATTTAACTCAAAATACGCACACATAAAACAACAAGTAGGTAATAATTAAAAAGAAAAGCGTTTGTTATCTGCAATCTGGCGCGCGTCGATACGGCGGGTAATGCACTCGTATAACTTTATGCGAGTCATAACGAAGATACAGAGAAATACGCTCTCCAACAATATCGCACGGTAATTATGACGTGCGTTACTCATTAGAATTTCTCGTAATTCTCGCGCACTGCTTGCCGCATGGCCAGAAATGTACGTACCCACTGCCCACGCTCGGCGGTGCTTGCCCACTGCCCACACTCAGCGGTGCGTGCCCACTGCCCACACTCAGTGGTGCGTGCCCACTGCCCACACTCAGCGGTGCGTGCTCACTGCCCACACTCAGCGGTGTGTGCCCACTGCCCACACTCAGCGGTGTGTGCCCACTGCCCACACTCAGCGGTGCATGCCCACTGCCCACACTCAGCGGTGCATGCCCACTGCCCATAATCAGCGGTGCGTTCCCACTGCCCACACTCACCAGTGTCCGCACACTGCCCACACACAGCAGTGCGCGTCCACTGCCCAGACTCAGCCGTGCGTTCCCACTGCCCAGACTCAGCCGTGCGTGCCCACTGCCCACACTCAGCAGTGCGCGCACACTGCCTACACAGCGCAGTGCATGGCTACTGCCCACATTGCGTGTTGCGTAGGTGTACAAGGAGGGTGAGAGGATATAATTGGTAACCTACGCAGGTGTGCCTGCGAATGCACTTCTAAGAATATATATATTTTAATTTAAAAAATGCACATTAAAAAAATTGAAATTCGTAAAATAGCATTCATTGTTTACATAAGCCGCGTGTGACCATCAACATTTGTTAACGACGTGATAAAAAGCGGATGAACAGCGAAACACTTTTAATGACGCGCCTTCGCTCCGCTCGCTGGCCGGCACCGCTCACCACCGCTCCACGGCGACAAAAAAGCGAAACGTTCACGGAAATTAACCCTGTTAATGCAAACACTCCCGTTTCGTGTCGGCCCAGTACTGACACCCGCCATCTTTGCTTCACACATTTAATGGCCGGGACGTGAGCTGCTGCGCGTTTTTCTCGCGCCGTATCGGCAGCATCCTAACATGGACCGATTCGGAGGTGATTGTAGTCATTATCACCTCACGACATTAGGCATACTAATGTTAATTACGATTGTGAATTCGTTTAAAGCTTTTTCTTGCGGCTACAGCGCGGAGGTGTTGCACATTTGAAGATTTTTCTTTGGTGGGCACTCGATTCGATTTTCACACCTGACCATAATTTGTTGGATGGTTAATAACGATCAGATAATATTATGTGGTTTTATTTGTAAGTTGCTTATGTTATTAGGTACGTATCGATTATATAGTTAAAAACAAGCGACACAATTCACACGGCCCTTGTCTTCAAACTTGTTTCTTATGTTTACAATCTGGCGTGAAGTGGCGCGTGTTGATGTGTCTCGAACAGGGCTAGTACGCGCCTCGTACTACGTACTCGTATAACGGAACTAAGTATGTACGGGCGACGTGTCGCTATCTGGACTATCTGCCGCAGCTCGGAGCACCGCCTCGCCGGGACACCAGTTGCGCGTTCACGTCACCACGGATCGCGTTGCTGCTTGGCCACTTAACTTTACAACTACTCTGATAGTGTGCAGAGGTTTAGGATCAGGATTAGGTTCCAAATCTTACTACTAAACTGTTAAATCTTTTAAAAACAAATTAAGGATGTTAACGAATTAAAAATAAGAAACGCTTACGTGAAAGGGGCCATAGTCTATAACTTCAGAAGTTGTAAATTCAAAACAACAACTTAAGAACCAAGGAGTTTCAGCTATCAAGCGTTCTGTGTATGTAAAAGTTTTTGCTGTTTGGTTCAAGCCGTGCTTTGACCTTTGGTACGTTGGCTGCCGCTAGAGGACTGTGAGCTCAGACGAGATGACGTGACGGCATGACGCTCCACTTTCTCCTGTTATCTGCATGAATATTAATTCTCACGCTTGATGCGTGGGAACTGTGCTGGCCTATCAGCAACTATCAGCATCCGTCAGCATCGCGGCGTGATGTGGCGCGACTGTGGCGCGATACTCGCTGTTCTTCTGATCTGATACACTGAAGCATCTAGATTGCGCTATATGCATGTGTGAACGTGTTGATTAATTTCTTCGGAATTATAAGATCCTTTCTATTTGGTCGACCACGTTCGTGTTCGCGGTCTATTGCGTGACGTGACGCTATCCTGCAACTTTTGAACTACTTTAGAAGAATTTTGTCTGTTTTAGAACATAGTCTAGTACTTAAATATTTGAACTGGTCTTTAAAAAAACTTAATATCTTCAAGTAAACAAGAATTATAGGTACAGCATGATAGCATGTTGTCTCATCTGTGTGCAATCGGAGGCGTGTCTGGGTAATTTATTTATTTATTATTATTATTTAGTACAGCAATTGCCATTAATACTAAAGCACGTTAATCCTTTCACTCTGTCTTCTCACAGAATCGCAAACTTTCTAATAATATCGTCTTCCATTCATCAGCAAACAAATCTAATCCAGGGTTGGCCTCCATGAGCGCGTTGAGCGTCGTTAGTATACGCGGTATAGGGGAGGTGGATCGAGCTACAGTGCGACAAAATGGGACATTAAATAATTTGTTTCCTAGAGCGAGTGTAGTTATTTGGAACAAATATTGACACAACTCCGCATGTAAGTCGGACGCATCAGTGTAACCATTAATAATTTTACAGGCTGTTGTAATTTGATCAACAGCTCGCCTAACCTTTAATGAATTGAAATTTAGGCATCCTAATAAAAACATAGTAGGATACATAATAATAAATAATCGTTTATATACGTATTTGAGAAAAGCTTTTTGAACTTTCTCTTTTCTGGTTTCAAGTTTGCACCGAACTAAGGCATTATACAGAAGCTTTATAACTGCTTGGTTATTAAAACCTTAAGAGTTGCGTAAAACAAATCCTAAACGTCTAAATGATTCTTTAGCCAGGCTTATTATGTGCGAATGGAAAGTTAGTTTGGTGTCAAATTGGACACCGAGGTCTTTCACTGTAGAGAATCTAGTTATAAGACCGTTGTTCATACTGTAGTCGTACTGTATAGGATTGCGCATGCGGCCAAAGCTCATTATTTGCCATTTGGAGATATTAAATTCCATCTTCATCTTCAGCTCCTGAAGGCGGGTGGAAAACCGGTCCTAAAGGCCCTTCAGAAGTTGTTCGATTCCGTCACACTCGAGGGAAAAACGCCACAGGCATGGAGCAGAAGTGTGGTGGTACTCTTCTTTAAGAAGGGTGATAAAACCCTGCTGAAGAATTACAGGCCCATCTATCTCACTTCTGAGCCATGTCTACAAGCTGTTTTCCAGGGTCATCACGAACCGTCTCGCGCGCAGGTTTGACGACTTTCAGCCTCCCGAACAAGCCGGATTCCGAAAAGGTTTCAGCACCGTAGACCACATACATACGCTACGGCAAGTCATACAGAAGACCGAGGAGTATAACCTGCCTCTCTGCCTAGCGTTTGTGAACTACGAGAAAGCTTTTGATTCGATCGAGACTTGGGCTGTGCTGCAATCTCTCCAAAGGTGCCAAATTGACTATCGGTACATCGAAATGCTGAAGTGTTTGTACGAAAACGCCACCATGTCAGTCCGGCTCCAGGACCAGACCTCGAAACCTATCCTCCGGCAGCGAGGTGTGAGGCAGGGAGACGTCATCTCTCCGAAACTGTTTACGGCCGCAATGGAGGATGTCTTCAAGGTTCTGGACTGGAGTGGACTAGGCATTAATGTCAATGGCGAGTACATCACTCACCTTCGGTTTGCCGACGACATAGTAGTCATGGCGGAGACTATGGAGGAGCTCAGCACAATGCTCAATGACCTCAGTAGAGCTTCTCTAAGAGTGGATCTTAAAATGAACATGGATAAAACCAAAATCATGATTTACAACCATGTAGCGCCCACTCCTATCAAGATCGGAGACTCTACACTCGAAGTTGTGGACGATTACGTCTACCCCGGACAGACGGTCCAGTTGGGTAGGTCTAACTTCGAGAAAGAGGTCAACCGTCGAATCCAACTCGGTTGAGCAGCGTTCGGGAAGCTTCGCGGTATCTTCTCGTCCAACATACCACAGAGTCTCAAGACGAAAGTCTTTAACAAGTGCGTGTTGCCAGTGATGACATATGGCTCCGAAACGTGGTCGCTCACAATGGGCCTCATCAGAAGGCTTAAAGTCACCCAAAGAGCAATGAAAAGGGCTATGCTCGGGGTTTCCTTGCGTGATCGAATAAAAAATGAAGATATCCGCAGGAAAACTAAGGTTGCCGACATAGCACAAAGAATTGCCAAACTTAAGTGGCAATGGGCAGGGCACATTGCTCGCAGAACAGATGGCCGTTGGGGCCGAAAGGTTTTGGAGTGGCGACCGCGTACCGGAAGACGCAGCTACACAGTCCGATACAGAGTTAACATTAGCAAAAATCTTTAGATCGTCGGCATAAAGTAAAAATTTTGCATGTTTTATTATTTGTGGGAAATTTGTTTATCATAATTAAAAATAGCAAGGGACCTAAAATGGAACCCTGACTCACGCCTGAACGAGTATAATAAGTGTGTGAGTTGTATGAGCCAAGACGAACGAATTGCTGGCGGTCCCGAAGATAGTCAGAAATAAAAAGAAGAAGACTGGGTGAAAATCCTATGGCACTTAATTTACGTAGCAAGATGTCATTGTTAATTCTATCAAAGGCCTTGCGGAAATCAAAATATAGCACATCCACTTGCTGTCCGCGGTCCATTTGGGTAGAAATAAAATCAACTAGAATGAGTAAATTGGTGTTGACTGATTTTACGTTGCGAAAGCCAAGTTGCTCATTGCACATATGAATATCGACTTGCCTTTGAATTTCTTAATACAAAATATATTTAAAAACTTTGGCAGGGGCCGACAATATGGCAATAGGCCTGTAGTCCTCAACAGATATTTTTACTGCTGTCTTTGGTATAGGCGAAACCCTAGAGAGCTTCCATTGTATCGGATACTTTTCAGTACTTAATGATAAGTTAAATATATGGCATAGAGGTTTGGCTATGGATTCTTCAGATAGTTTAAGAATTTTATCTGGAATGCTATCTGGCCCAACAGAGCTACTAGGTTTCAGTTTACTTATACCACGTTCTACATCTTTATGGAAAAATTTAACTAAACTTGCAGAATTGCTGTTGCTATGTGTATTAAGAGCACATATTTCGGATACGTTTAAGTCAGGTGTTTCGGGTAAGAAAATACTGGCGAAGAAGTCCGCAAAACCGTTAGCCGCATCAATACCCGACAGTGTTTGACCCTGGTAGTTGATGGTGGGTTCAAAGCTTCCTTTGCACCGTAGAGTGGATATATGACTCCAAAACTGTCGCGGGTTGAGTTTTATATTTTTCTCAATACGATGTAAGTGTGAGTTATAAGCGATAGTAATACGATGTTTTAGCCTTGTAAGCTACAGAACATTTAGACGCTTTCCAAATACGATTTAGTTTGTGTTTATGTCGAAGTCCTGTAATAATATCTCAAGTATACCAAACTGGATATCGTTTGCGACCAGCGGGCCTATTACGACCGTTTTAAAATCCAGTCAGTTTCCAGGCAAGTCAGTTTACGGCCGTAAACTGCCTTGTTCTTTTTCGTATTATGACGTACGTCATTCTGACTGGAATCATCCTGGACAGTTGTCTGTGGCTGGTTTCACTGATTTGAAAGATGGCGTTCGAAAACATAAAAACAAAGGTTACCGGTATTTACGGTTTTTAAATTTTTGTATGAAATATTGTTTATTGATGAAATTAATGTAATTTTATAACAGAAATCTAAATTAACAACGAGTTTAAAACGAATTATGTGTTATTTCCGTAAATACAATGTCATAAAGTGGAAAATAGAGCATTGTCTCATATACTTCATTTCTGAACGTACTAGGATAACTCCTAACCCGCCAAAAACAAAATTAACCCCGTGTTCCGAATTGCGTCAAAAGCGATTATATTGCGAATCCGACCAACGCGCAATGTCACAAATAGTACTTGATAGTCCTTATATTTTGTGACTATTACATTTGTTCGGATTTGCGATATAATCGCTTTAGACGTAACTCGGAACTAAGGGTAAGCGTGTGTACGTACCTACTTGAACAAAACTTTTTAACAAAAATATGTTAGCTTGGCGATCGCTGTGCTGCGGCATGGTGGTCGCCGCGGTGACGGTGTTCAAGTGCTGCGCCACCCTGAGCCCAGACGTAAACATCTGATAACCTACGGTGTGGTGGACTGGCCCCTGTTAGGAGGCGGTGACGGTAGCAGGCAGTACCCTTCGGCTACCGAGCCCTCGGGACAGTTCAACCCGATTTTTGGCGTACGTTGCTTGTTGCGCTGGTCTCGTACGCCACCACGCACCCCTGAATGCGCACGTTTTCGACTAAGGGGGAATGTAGCAGCACCTCACAGCGGGTATCGAAGAGGATCAATAAAACACGTTTTCGACGAAAAGGTTCCTAGGGGTTCGGCTATAAGCTTCTGCCTTTTCGGATGTCATATTTATTTATTCTTTCACATAACATATACAATATGCACATCAAAATACTCGTTATGATGTCTACTTTCATATAAAACAATAATCTTTTGCATAACTTAACACATAAAAAAGTTTCTAGAACAAAAACTGCAAAAGACAATTTCGGTCATATTCTGAAACACAACTCTTTCAATTTCTCACCCAATATTATACGAATTGTCAATCTAACTGCTATATTATCATTTTTTAGGTAATTTTTAACTAAAAATACAGTAATGGTGAGAATTGAACACAAAACAAAAAAGGTAAACATCAGTTTACAATTACGAAATCGGGATCGCGAACATTACAAACTTCGATCATTTCTAAAACTATAAACGCATCACTTTCGAGAAATTCGAAGATTATCAACTCATCACACATATTTAATGTTTTATTTAACTATCAAATAGATTCAAATATAATAAAAAGTCAAAACAATTCACTTAAAGTTACTAGAAACTGGCTTAAACTGACTGGCTTGTTTGACACAATTTTTGACACTTTAGCAAGCTACAAAATGTCAGTTTGACGCTCATAATACGGAATTCCCAGCCAATATCCATGCAGAAGACGGTCAAGTGTCACGTGACTACTGACTGGCTGGCAATAAGATGTCATAATACGGATAAGCAAGGCAGTTCATTTTACGGCGTAAATTGACTGGAATTAAGAGGTCGTAATAGGCCCGTAGCACTATTTCGTAGTTTCTTTGGTACACACTCATTAAAAAGATTATAAATAGTTTCATAAAAATGATTTGTGCTAGAAGTAATATCAGTTGACTCTAGAACAGTACTCTATGTTTCCTGATTAATTAAAGCAGTAAGACGTTCATAATCACATTTATTAAAATTCCAATTCTTAGACCTATCACTGTTACAAGGTGGCATAGGACGAACATGTGGAGCTGTGTCAAGTTTTAAAGTGCTATCAAGTGGCGGGTGGTAATTATCCGGAGGTACCATACCTTCTGTTTCACTAACTGATACTTCGACGCTCCCATGGAAAATAACTAAAATAGTTATTAATATTAACCGAAGCACTATTCAAATTTAAATCGCCACTTATAAAAAACACATCCCTTTATAGTATGTATGTAACACTGTAATGTGTAATGTAACACTGTAATGTGTAATGTATAACAGTGTAATGTGGCTTATTAAACAAAAGGCTGTGTATCCGTATGATAAAGTAGTCCTGGTCGCGTCCTGGTCGCAGCTCGTGTGATAAGGTTATCTAGCGCGGGAGTCAGTTTTGGGAAGTGCATTAAATTATGAAGCCGAGCGCGTGATTTATCTGTGCGGCCGACGATACCGGCCGCGAGGACGTAATGTAACTAATTCAAAAGGAAAACTTCGATTCACTTTGTTATGGCAAAAACTAGGTACAGGTACAGCTTTGAAAATATATAATAGTTCTTGAAAATATTGAAGCTCTAGAAAGTATTGAAACTCCAAAAAGTGTTGAAGGCCGATACCCTTTGTATAATAGGCTACTTCCATTAGTTTGGAGTTTTGAACAATCGGATTCCTCTCCACTTTCGCTTAAAGAATCGAATTAAAAAATCGAAATCATTGACAGGTATTGGTACAGGTGTAGCAAGCCGTACCTAAAGGGAATATGAAAACAGTATCAACGACCAGGCCTCTTTGATTTGTGTAGACCTTCTGTGCGGTGCACTGTGTGTGGGCAGCGCAGATCCTGCGCGCTCGATATGATATAATTAAAACGCTCGGCGGCGCACGAGCGCGCGAAATATTACCATACACCGCCACCGCCCGGCCGCAGTATCGCGCATCGGCGCAGGCGCAACCAGGTACTGCCAGGCGGCCTAATATTAACAATAAAGCAGGTCAAACTGCTCAGGTTAACACTTAAATCAACTGGATACGAAGCCTTGCAAAATATCTCGTGCTGTTGGTAAATGTAGATACATTGATAGCACCCTCCGATACGTAGTCCACACAACACTCACTACATATTACTTACTGGCCAGCACTGCATCTAATTATCCTTCAATTTATGATAAGCACAACACTATCATGTGTAATGTACAGTTTTTGTTCAGAACGGTTGGAAACAAGACAGTTCGCTCACCTGCGTAGTTCATAGATCTCACTGCTGCTCATCCGCGACGAGCTCAGATTGAGCTATTACGCTGTTTAGCGAGCCCCTAATGAAATCGAACGTTTATCGCCGTATAACACACTAACGCATAATATACGCGGATTCGGTTGAGACGGTGCTATCGCGTCTGATCGCAGTCGCGCTCGATCGCCCTGTACCTGGCTGCTCGCCAGGCGCGGCGTCGCATCGCGTCGCCCACCGATTGTTGCGCCATCACGAGTGTTAATATTCGACACCCTACGATTTACGTGGTGGTTCTTAGTATCGACAATGCAAACAGACTAGTTGTGTAGGGCTGCCCTCTTACAAAAACTAATGTTTGATCAAAATCAACAAATTAGACACAGCTCTGAGTTTAAACACTAAGTCTGAGTTTAATCACGATATCTTAAGTGGTAATAAAATGTATAGGTACCTACTGACTTATAATAGTACCTGCAACATGTTATGAAGGCACAACGTTTGCTAATAGGTAAAAGTTAGGCATTTTGGCTACGCAGCTCTACGAAAGTTTACGCTTTCGTAGGCCTTGTGCTACGACATTCTGTATTGCATGACATGCTAATTTTGACGTACGGTGTGTTGTCTGTGTTTTAAATTTATAATAAGAAATTATATTTTACGAGTTTTCATAGACTTCTGACAAAAGAACATTTAGCTAATAACACGTAAAGACTAAAACAGTTGTGGGACAACCTTACTTTGTAATGTGCCCATTATAAAATTGTAAATGTATTTCAAATGAAATCGTTTGTAAAAACAATTGGCGAGATCTGCTTCATATTCATGTCTCGTCTGCGTTTAATCTGCGGAGACTTATCGAGAACAAACTAAATACAGCGCAGTACAATGTAGGTACGTAAACTTTGGTAGCAGGACCGATATACTCGGCAAGACATCCTTTGTCAGGAGACTTGGGTCTTATTGTCCAGTTGCCAGGGTTGTGTTTAGCTTGTGTGTCAGACTTGTGACTGTGGAGGTGTGTTTGTATGCTGCGCACACGTCGCACAGCTGCGCAGCCCGTGAGGACTGCGCGCACTCGCAGCGCGCAGTGATTCACTCACACCTGAATTAATATGACCATTACGATAATATTCCGATTATCCGCCAGGAAATAGACCAAAGCGTTTATTGCGTCCGCACTTGATGGGACAATGAGCTTTACTAATTAATTAATTATGTTGATTGGAACACCTGTTCAGGGGACGAATATGGCGCGACCCATCAGAGGTAGGTAGTCGAAATGATTGGGGACGAGTGGTATGGCCGCATGCGGCTGAGGGTTCGCAGTTGCAAAGTTACGCGCTGTCCTCGTTCTCAACTCTGAAGGTAGAAAATGAGTGTTTGTGCTTAGTGGTAACGTGGTCCCAGTCACTCACTATAACTGCAAATAAATGTAAACATAAATCACATTTTAATGTCATATTACTAGTTAGGAAAAACGTTCTCATACGTAATTTCGTACCTTCTCTTCATCACTAAAATGTAACCATATCACACGTATTGAAGTGTCGTTGACATTATCTCGAAATGGTTTATATCTTAACATTCAAACTTATAAACCGTTGTTTACCGTATTACAACAAGAGAAACAAAAAGACGCTTTGAAAACATCTTCTCAATGTCATAACGGACTTGATCTACATTTGACAACATGATTTAGATAAATAAATCAGTTTTGTAAGTGTTATCAAACGACACTTGAGAAAAATCTCTTGTTCGTGCGCTATCAGGATGATGACGCGTGTAGGCTGACACTGCCGGCAACAGACCGCGCGGACTCCGACAGTCACACCTGTGCGCGCCTGCGCTGCTGTGCACACAAGACGCATTAGACAGGTTCAGATTGATTTATTATTTGATGAAAGTTGACGTATCTGAATTCTAAGTTGGTAACAAAGGAATGTTTATTTCGCTAGGATTCAAAACAGCATAACATTACATTAGAATAACAGACATGATATACCTACCCAGTTATAAGTACGTTTATTGTAACCGGCCAGCACTTAGGTAACCAAACGGTCACATTAGTATTCATATTGCTGCATGCCTAGGAAGTGCTAACAATGTGAAGTCTGCAAAGGATGCTCCGAAGCACTGCCTCCAGTCAGCGCGGTTCTGCCAATAGTCTGCGACGGTGACATTATGTAGATGTGCGTAATTGCACGGCCGGCCAATGGCGCGGGTTCGACTCTTGGCCGAGGCTCGCGTCGCCAGCACCCACTCGGTCACGAGCCAGTTCGGAGAACCGCCGCGCATTACGTATGTATGCAGCGCACTACTTAGCGTAATGTGCGCGACGACTCACATTCTAAACTGTTATACAATAGACGATAATCAATCATAGGAAATAGACAAACGCAGGTGGCTTGATTTATTTTTGGTTCCTGATGCTGATGAGCCGTTTTTATGTAAATATAAAAACAGCTCATCAAGTACATGTAAAGACAAGAACTCGAAAAAGTAGATAAGTTGATTTGCCAGTGTTCTAGCACTGAATAATATGACTTTCCCACTTACTTTATTTAGGGCAGTTCGCACAAGTCTAGCGCATCTCTGGATCCGTGTGAATCAGATTTAAAGCCTTAATACTAAGTAAATACCTCATGGTATTCAAACAAAATTGTCGTCATTAGCATTATAGAACGATAAATTCACGGTATCGTCGGCAACATTAAACAAATATTTCATGGGAACTTACTTGGTAGTAAGTAATGAGTGTAAGTGGAAGCCAGCTCGTCAATCACGCGGCGGTCGAGGAGCGGCGGGGGAGGTCGGGGGGGGGGGGGGGGTTCGGCACGGGCGGTGCATCTTAATGAGAGTTATTAGAAATATTGTGATTTATCGATTAGCATCGTCCCGTCAGCTTGGTATGAGCGGAGCGCGCGCGCGCAGGTGGCCGGCTGCGGGCGCGCGCTTCCTTCCCCGAAGCGTCGCGACGACCATTGTCACGCACACGCGCCGCACATACATATCGGCCGCTGCACGCTGGCTCAGGGCCGCCACAGCGTGGCGTCATGGAAGCATTGTCCACCACTAGCTCTTAGTAGAGTGCAGGTAGATGTGCTGCAGGCGTTGTGCAATGCTGGTTAGGCATGGATCTACACACACTGAATCTGAAACAAGTTAGAAAAGCTTAGTTGTTAAATTGAAAAAGCGTCTGATAATAGACAGTGTGCGTAACGAGATGACAAACATTATGCAATAATATCATAATCAGGTACAGCACGTAGCAGTGTCTTGGTGGGTGACCCTGCGCTGAACACATTGTGTCGCTCGCTATCACTGCCGATCATCGAAAGTGAAACACGCATCATTGGTATGAGAGGCGTGCACTTGTGCTGGTAGCTGCTACTGCACGCTGTGGGAACTGGAGGGAGTCTACAATCAATGAGTTTGAGGTCCGCTTGTTAAAAATAAACAAAACATTGCAAAAGATTACTTACTTTTTTCAAATTGGTCTGGACTGTTTCCCTTTTAATAGATCCAGAACAAACGTTTTAATTAAAAGGACTGTTTGCTGCTCTTGGACCAAGATTCTTATGACCATTACAGTTCATTATAAAGATTCATGACCCGAAAATGCAGAATGATCAAAACCTTACTGCTCCGATGTACATACTATGGGGTGCAAGATTAACAAGCGCGGTTAATAGCACTGCGCGGGCGCATCGTAAAGCGCAGGACGCGACGACCGCGCCGCAAAGAGCAAGCAATTAAACGAGATTAGCGCATGCGCAGTCGACTTGATTGGCCACACCGAGAAACGCTTCGAGTTTACACAGAAAGTCCACTTCTTGATGCTGTATAGCTAGTCTACCAGCTGGACTCACTACCTGCACACGTTGTGACGTCTCGACCGCGTCTCAACAATTGGTCGTCGTTGTTATAACACAAACGACGGTTTTTTATATGAGTAGAAGTGTTAGTACCCGTAACGTGTTGTTTATCGTCGTCTGCAAATGTGGCTTTAGATGCTGTTTAGAAAAGGTCGAAAGTCAGCATCTTTCTCTTTCACTATAAAAGTATCTCTGTAATGAATGAATATTGTGCTGAACATTAGAACGTATTTTAAGTATTTATATGTCGATAGTTATGTAAACCAAAAAAGTAGGCCCATTGTGTGAGAGGTAACCCCTTCATAATAACGTTGCAGTGAACCTTCTGCCAGGTCTACCCTGTCGGCAGTCGGCACCTCACCGGAGGAACAAAAACTCGGCGCAATATAAACCGAGACGTTGCGTTTACAGTCACAATTTGACATAGTCCGCGCTGCCCCACCGTGCACCAGCTCGGCTTAGTACTTGAGTTCCCACGGCTGTTACTGAGGCTCAAGCAGAAACCAAAGCAGTCGCCTGGGCTTGATTTCTGTCTCCATCCATAATCTTACAAAACGTCTGAAATCAATACTCAATACTCAATACTCAATACTTTATTGCAATCCATATGTAAACATAGATGGTTTTGAAAATTTTCATAGAACAATATGGACCCTGTCGGGCACAGCAAAATGTAGGAGAGAGGAGAATCTTGTAACACTTACATATTTAATTATCTGACTTTACCCAGACATCATCACCCATAGGTTTCCCTCCAGTTGTACTGTCAGAAAATGAAGGAGCTGGCCACGTTTAGTTATCAGACGACAATCTATAGCATGTCTTTATATTTCGCCAATTGCTCCACTTAACTGTAACTCACACTAAACTAACATGTCGTGTGAATGAGCGGGCGACGGCGGCGGGGACGGGGGTGACGGGGGCACGGTGCGCAGGCGCATCGGGTCCCGTTACTCGACGAGTGACCTTTGTAGGCAGTTAATCGCTCCACTTGGGCTGTCCTTGACCCCCGCACATGCACATGCCGCATTTGTTATTAATTATCCTCACACTAGTGTAGCCTCGCGGGCACAGCACAACGGTAAGCGGTATTAAAACTCAATTTATAGACGTTTAAGCAAGCTGCGCTCGAGTCTTGTAACGCATGTGCATATCACTCGCTATCTTGAATGATAAGTGCATAATGATAGAGAAAGGTGGTTCTACAATATCTCTGCGCAGTGTATCGTTTCATATGATCAGCAGCGGACGCAGTTGTGCTGTTTTAACATTGCTAAAGAGTTGTAGGTGCAGATTTATCATCGTTGTCTTTGAAGAAGATGTCCTCCAACTACTTAACCTGTGACCCTCATGAATGTAGATACCTAGAAGTAAGAACTTGGCCAATGATTAAATAGTTAGGTATAACTGTTTAACAATAATTTACTAGAATCATGATTCGTAGCACACGTTTTAAAGTTCGATATTGAATTAAGCTCGTTGGGCAGCGTGTTTACTGAACTTGACTGAAAGTTTAACTTTACACTGATCTCGTAGAGTGGATGCTTACTTATGGCCCACGTGTAAGCTAGTACAGGCCACGAGTGGCTACGCTGGGCCAGCTGAAGCATGGCTGGCCATGTTTCACACTCCATTAACTATTTCTCAGCTAGAGAGCGGCGGAGAGGGAATCTACTTATTTATGTATTGCTACTTACTCAATTCTGAGACTGATTTCAGAGTACAGTTTATAATATCAATCTTCTTTATACCTATATATATTATGTCGGAGAAAGGTTTACTAGTATGTCATCAAAACTTCATTGACAAATTGGTTGATGACCAACGTTTTGTAAAATATTTACTTCACAAACATTTCATGCCATAAATCTTATTTTTACAAACAAAAATTCTAAATATGCTCTATATTCTACTTTCTGGATAGATTTATGATTTATTAGAAAGTAGTAAAGTCAATTATTTGGAAAACTTGTTGTGGTATAATGATGAAATGACGAACCATGTTTTTTTCAATCGTTGTAAATATTTTTTTGGTGAACTGACAGGATACCGTCGGCGAAGTCAGTAGTATGGAAGGGTCGGTTTTTTTGAAGCGGAAAATAATCCAATGGCTTTACTTGCTCTAGGTAGGAGCGAAAGGTCGTACTTATATACTTTTACTGACTAAAACCACACATGTGTTCTTCAATTGCCCTTGGCGTTCTAAGATCATGGGTTTTCCATTATAAAGCTGCGTGTATTGCATGGAGCTTGATAAACGGTCCTGATTAGATCATCTGATTGTGTATATATTTGTTTTTGTGATGACCAACTAACATAGTTATTTAAGTAAATTTGTTTGTATCTACTCTATGGGCCTTGATGCCTGAAAATAAAAGTTTTTTTTTGTTTTATTAAACAATGTCAAATGATAACAATGCATAACGTAAGCATGCTTTAAAATTTTCAAAACTCGTCTCCCAAGGGAAAGAACGGGATTCGTATGTAGAGATAAGAGTAGATAGACTGTTTTATTCGAAACAACGATCAATATTGACTGGTCTACATTGTTCTTACATAATATCTATTAATACTGTAATATATAAATATTGTAACATACACCACTGTTTTTTAAAAGAGTAATAATGGGGTTTCTTGCCGGTTCTTCTCCATAGGAAACAACCAATTTACAAAAAAATGCAAAAACTAGCTTCTGACGTTTTTTAAGTGCCCATGTAGGCCTATGTGAAATAAAAATATTTGAATTGAATAGACAGACAGACAGACAGATGGAGAGCGGAGTCTAAGTAATAGGCTCTCGTTTTTCGCTTTGGGTAGGGAACCCTAAAAACGGAAACATTTTGATTATTCTACGCTCAAATTCTTACTTACTTAAAATCGGCAACAGTAACTACTCAACATTTGACGGAGTGATAATGATAACAATCGAATCAATTTACTTTTCAAATTCAAACGATACAGTCTCCCATCAAAGTCTACTTCGCAATAGCTCTATTCATGTCTCAAGGGCAGACATTAAAATTAGCGGAAACAGACTTAAGAGAGACTAGTGTTTGTGAGCTCGCCGCGTAGTTTCTCTCACGGACATCTACGCAACTTGTTCACGGGTGAGCTCACCGTGGGCTTTGCTCATGCTTAAGCTCGCCGTGTAGTTTCTCTAACGGACATCGATCTACAAAGCTTGCTCACTGTGAGCTCAGCGCATATCTACGCAACTTGCTCATGCGTGAACTCGCCGCATATTTCACGGAGATCTATAGAGCTTACCACGCATTTCTCTCATGGATATCTACGCAATTTACTCTCGCGTAAGTGCGCCGAGGGACTTTACTTTCCTTGCTTTTTTTATGGTGGGAAAATCATCAATGACAACCCCCGCTCTTGGGCGGAGCGGGAGATAGTGTCAGACTCTTACTGACTAAAAACCTACCCCGTTCCTTCAAGCCTTCATACCGGGACTTTTGCAACCGCGGACTTTGCACATACGTGAGCTCGTCCGTAGTTTCTCTCACGGATATCTATGCAGCTTACTCATGCGTGTGCTCGCTGTGTAGTTTGGTGGTTTAGGCAACAAATAATAAATTGATAGAGAATATTCTTTCTAAAGAAGTTTTGTAGAGTGAACTACGTTATCCTGAATTTAACGCAAAGCCTAGTAGTTTACAAATAACAAGGAAGGGGATGGTCGAAAATTATGAGTTTAAAAAATATCACGAGTATTCTCCACTTTGTTATTAAAAAACAGTTTCCAGGTTAATTGATCAGTACGCTCATAAACATATAGGTATTTAGTTGTACATAGTAATTGCATATTTTCGTTGTAAGGTCTTACAGTAGTCGGAAGTTGTTAAATAAGTTTATAAGTGTTTATAAGTAGGTACCTATTACTTACGACCACGTAAGTAATAGGTACTTATAAACATTATGTTTTACTATAAATTGTCTTGCAAATTTCCATTTGTTAGATAAGCCCGTAATAAACATAAGTGACATAGCTTGTCGACAGCGTATCTATCTTATCAAACTAAGCCGATATTATTATGTACATATTATTTAAATTAGGTACTCAGTTTTAGTCTACTGCATATATTTACAGCCGATCATCTACCCATCGATAACACGCTGTCGCTAAAACACGTTTCTTCAAGATTCCTATTACAATAACAGTATAAGCTCAACGAGTCTTATGTACTAACTTTTGTAGATATGGGTAGGTACTATCCAATAATGTTGGAAGCTCCAAACGCAGCAGTTCTGGTAGGAGATAATATGATTCGTAGGCGTGATCTCTAATCATATTTAGGTCCAGTTGTCAGTGCAACACTACTGCACTAACAGCCGGAGCCGAGCCACTGTTCGGGAGCTACATTTTTGGTGATGTAGCAACAGGGCTTTCAATAATTAATTTAAGTAACGAATGACAATTGTAGCCTTCCCAGTGGTGAGATTGAATGGCGGGGATCACTTGAGTTATTTAGGCTTTTTATACTGTTAAAGAGTATCTTGAGGACAAAACGGCTTGCAGCCTGCTCCAGTACTCACTATAAGTAAAGTATTTTGTTTTTACAATCATTTTTTTTTATTTGACAATTATTTTTATTTTACAATATGACATTGATGTTAATTTTTATTTTATAATTTGCAATATTTACTCTGTAAAAGATAATATTGTACTTAGATATTTTTGTAATTTTTATTCCATTATTGTAGGTAAATGTAGGGAAATTACAGACATGGTACAAGTAAAGAATATGAATTAGCATACAGTCTGGGAGTTTTGAGTACTAAATGCGGTCTACCTAAATGACTATTCTTTCGTACCTATTGTTCGTCTAGTCGTTGAGTCCATAGTAGTCCTGAGTTGAGCTACACGAATACTGACTAAAGCTTGCACTGACTGGATATGTCTACTCAAGTCTGTGTGGTTCTTTCCTCAAAAAACCATCTCAGATACCAATCTGCATGGTTGTCATAATGACATTTGACCATTACATATTTGCTGTATGGACTTTAAAAGAGACTTTGACTTCTGAGTTTGTTTTGATATTTTTTTTTTTGGCCTTATCTAGTTTAAATTGACGAAAAACGGGAAGTGTGAAAGTATTTTTTACACCACCTGCTCGATAATGTCGTTTTACACGTCATACAAACCTCACTTAAAGCAAGTCATTATATGTCTAGGGAGATAATGCAGTATGACCGATCCGATCAAGAATCGTCAACATTGTGAATTAAAATGTAGGCGCATCGAACAAGTTGACTCGAAATTCAAACCAAAGAGTATGTAATCACTATGATTCAAACTGGCCACTAACAAAAAAAAAAATAGAATAAAACGTGCGTACTGAAGACACGGGAGCATTATAGAAAATTGAAACTATAGAATCATGGAGTAGTGAATTTTGTTTGTTTGATGAACTTGTAAATATAATACTTATATTTCTCTAATATATGATTTGGTCGACCAAATTGTCTTTTAATTATCTCACAGATGGTGTAAAAAATAGAGTATGCAACACGGGGATAAAGCTGCCTTTGTCTTGGGCGGCTTAAATTCCTCAGTTCACTCAGGTTTCTTTATTAACTCCCTCGCAATGCTCGGGAGTTAATTTTATAAATCCCTCACTATCGTTCGGGATTAAAATCAGCAACCTTCGTTTCGTTCGGAATTCAACATGCCGCCCGCGACTTAAAGACACTGCTTTATCCCCTAGTCACATAAACTACTATTTCAAAACCTATTTAAAAAATAAATATCATTTATTAATCATTATGTGGAGATAGAGTCGCATACTCCTCACAAGTTATGATACTTTTCCATAGATCGGTATTTCGTGATCAACCGATTTAAAAAACAGTTTTATAAGTGATGATACGTCACACCACGGTTATTTTACCTTACTTAAGTAAGAAACTCAGATTGATGAGCGCGACGCTAAGCAGGATGGCTCGCTGAAGTCGACAGACATTCAGATATATTTGGGAAAGAGGAAAATATCACCTCTGAATGTCAATGTTACAGCTCGGTGCTGTCCGCGAGTCCACGACCTTGGTGGGAGACGCTTAGACGAGAAGGTTTATCTGAAAAGTGCACTACAATTGCGATTTTTAACAAAATTAGTATGGGTTTTTATTTAAAGCCTAATTTAAACCAGCACATGTGATTACGTAACCAGGCAACCAGAATTCCAAGGAGATAATCCTTCCTGAAATATATTTATATTGATGGTCCCAAGCCCGCGCCCAACAAACAAAATGTCCCGTTAAATAACATTTCAAAAGATAAGGAGGATGGAGGCTTGCGGGGCAGGGGGGAGGTTGTTGGGGTACGTGTGGGGTAGGGGCGGGGGGTGGAGGGTTCAAGTTGGACGGCGCGCTTTGTTTAATATCATACAACTTTCAAATGACGAGCTGTCTCTGTTTTGCGTTCATTACTTTTGTTTTAGATTTGTATTGAAACTGAAAACTTACGAATTTCAGTTCTCGAAGGATTGAAGACATGTACCAACGTTAGCAGAAGTGGCCACAAAGTGCTTCAGAATGGAGCGGGGATGCTTCCTGAATACATTCTTTAACAGTACATAGGTGATTTGCAGTTTCCACACTGAACACTGCAGAGGTGATCTGTGTGGAGGGTAGACCCTCACAGCAGGCCTTGGAGTGCCTGTGTCTACGTGGAGCGGCTGCCGGGGTACCCACAGAGGCTCTTCGTAAGTTCCAGCATTAGTACTACTATATGGTTTTAGGCAGAGCTTCGTGATTCAGTTTTGCAATGTCAACACATAAAAATGTAACAATAGGTAGTTATTGCTTCGGCGCTTTGGGACGTGATCAGAATTTCAAGTGAGTGGCTTCTCATTCATGAAATGGTTCCGTTTTAAAACAAAGTTTAGTCAATGTGGTTAGTTTAACTGTCGTTGATAAGTACTCGTATTTTCGTTAATTCCTTGTGTGTAGTAACTCCAAGTTCAGTCATAGTATTCAGGTAGATAGAACTTCTTTTGAATACAGTGATAGTGCCTAAAGCTTCAGTCACATGAAGTTCTGTTGATTTGTTACCAAGAGAGGCAATGCCTCCTAGTATATGCTGGTCAACCTGGATGTACTGCCTAATAATGTAAACTCAGAAAACTCGATAGGTATTTTTTTGTTTGTTACCAGATTTTCATATAAATATCGCTTTTCCTGTAAATCATTTCACTATGATAAGTGAAGTTTCCGGGGCTTACGTGAGCGGTCAAGCGCGAGAATGTCCATTGTCGATAGCGTATCGTGCTGGGCCAGGCATGGCAGTGCATGGCCCAGCGCGCTCCAGTGGAGGGGCCGCTTTGTGCATCTGTGGCGTGACTCTCGGGGACTTTTTGACAGAGACATACACCAAAGGCAACAATATTATTGTTTCAACAACCACTTCCCACGCTTTAAAGGTTACAAAGTGGATATCACTTAATCAATAGCGATTAATCTACAAGGCCTGTTTATCCGATACTGATTTAAACAAATACCTGAATTTACCGTGGAGTAGTGCCAATGTTAGTAACTTGTACACGTGGAAGGGCAACACGACCCGCACCTTCTACCGACGATATGCGGCATCAAGTAGAACTGCATGCTGCACTATACATAGCTTAGCTTAAAATGCACGATGGGTGGACAACTTAAAGACGTCGTGACGAGGGTCACTTCAGCATTTTGAAGTTGAAGATCGCTGATTAGCATACCTATGGTTTACGACTGAGTGAGCGTCGCCGCAGCTCGGTGTTGAGGCGGCGGAAGCCGCGGAGGACGCTCCTTATCGAGCCGCACACGCGTCCCCTCCACCCCGCCACCCTCCTGCGCCGCGTCCTCACAGCGTCCCCACCGCCCGCCCCCCGCGTCACAACCGCCCGCATTTCCCCGCGCGAATTTACAATGTAGCGAACCTCCCGCCTCCTCCCCGCGATCCTCCGTCCACCCCCCGCACACAGAGACAACCGACCAAAGAATTTTACACCATGCATCCTCATCATAAGGTTGCAAGTAGAGCGGTCCGCGGGACCAGCCGCTGTGTGCGTGAGATTTTCTCGCCTGGAAATTCTAATGCGCCGCGCGACTGCGATAAAAAATGAGCGGCTCGGGAAACGTGAATACATTACGGAGCGAGACGGAGCACCGCCTCCGCCGGGCGCCGCGACGCCTCCTGCGCGGGACGCCGCCGCTATGTACTTTACACTGCTTTATATTTTGATTCCTCTGACGGGAAGGCTCGCGCTATGTGCGTTTTAAGCCTGTTCAATTATGTATCTCTCCGGGAGCCGTTTCCCAAATCCTCTTCACAAAGGGTTGGCGTCAGAGTCATAGTTGCAGAATTAGACGATGGCAACTTACTAATACAATAAAACACCGTGGGAATCTAACAACTAATTAGTTCCGGCAGAGGGTCGGCGTTAGATAGCCACATAATTACCGTATAATAAGAACGCGCAGTAGAAGCCGGGTACAAAGGGTTGTTCGTTTTTTATGTTGGCACGTGCGTCCTTGTGTTTTTCTGAAGGTTTTTGCGTCTTGTATCTAACGCCACCTGTGCGCCTGCGCATTGCGGAAGGGTTGCGCGCGCGCTCCGCACACACACACACACACATACGGGACACACTTTTTGTCACGTGACCTTAATCTGTGACACGTTTCGGCTGAGGACTTGATTTATGAGATTATAACAACGTTGAGTTTTTGTTAGGAGCTTTGTGGAAGAAAGATTGTGGTTTTATTATTGGCTTCCGAAGACGGCAGCTTGAATGAACATTTTTAAAACACTTTATAATAAACAATGTTTAGTTATGTAAATATTAAAAATCAATGATGACACTGGATCCCGCACAGGATACCCTAAGTCGCAGGCTCCAACTCGCAACTGATATGGTTTAGGTGTATGGGTACCTACAATTTTTTGGTTTAAGGTTTTTTTTTAACTAAGTATAAATCAAACCAAATGTGTTAAATTGTTGTAATGTTTAGACCCGATGTAGTCTGTGAATTAATTCATGAATTAAAAGCAGATTACTACAAACTGGACATTAGTCTAAAAATGTACTGCAGTTTATGATAGTTATGATTTTAGCGAAGCAAGTTTTCGGAATCTTGTAAAACTTGAAGAACCTATGCCATCTATAATATTCGACTTGTACCAATGTATATTAAAGTTCTCATTTAAGTTAGTTGTTGTTGCAGAGACGGCGTGAGCCGACGTCATGGCTGGTGTACCCGGCGTCGCGGCTGCAGCGCCTGCTGCAGGCGGCATCCTGCCCGCCGCACGCGCTGCGCCGGCCCTCCGTCATCACAGGTACGTCATCACTCTGCGACACATGTTTGTTGGTCTGAGTCCACAGCTTGCTCAGCTATTCATTCTTTTTACAGCCTTCACTCGATCTTATGATGATCTACTACTCCAATCCAGAGCTCAAACAAAAAAGGTGCTTGGTATACACCGGTAGACCCACTCCTCATTCACACCACTTTTAAAATAATTTATTTTTTAATCGAACGTAAATTACAAAATATGTTTTCAATACATTTACTCGAAAACTGGCTCATATCGCACTACGAATAGGTTCAATATGACATGTTTATCGCAAGGGCTTTTTTCATTCCTATTTCGTCACGGTCAACCGTGATTTTTTTTTGTAAAGCAAAGAGGCGGATATTTTTAAGGTAAGGTTTAATGAAAATTAAAATTGTGTTTATGAACAGAATATCATGAATAAATAAGATAACAAAATAAGATTTACACAATAATTTGTTATTATCAACAAATTTACAATTTTCTGTGTTAGAACACAATTCAGAAATATTTGAATTTCTATTTTTAATTTTATAACAGTTTGATACCTTTGCTTCTTCTTCAACCTGCAAAAGTAAATATTATTTTTTATTTGTGTTATTTGTGAAAAAAAAAATTGAATCTAAGATTTGAAGACAATTCTAGTGGTAGTGGTAGCGGCGCCCCCAGATATTGTGATTAAGTTAAAAATACTGCCGATAATCTGCTGCCATCTAAATGAAAACTAAAATGTATGGCAACTTTGGAAAATTTTCTTCAGTACAAAATGAACAAAAATGCGTCGTAATTTTCAGAGAAAGTAAGTATTTCTTCGTAAGTGTGTTGAAAAACGTTGTTTGATACACGTGGAGATTTGTCACTACAGCACTCGGCTCCGTAACACCCTCGCCTGTACGGCTCGGGTGAATTTTGCCTGGGTTGCAATGACAAACTTCCCCCACTTGTATCAAAATGTACTATTTCGTAATAGATCAGCTGAAGATCGAGAACAACAATTACCAGATCTTCAATTGTTTGCTGGCTATTACGACAGCTTGTGGTCATGTTTCCATGAAATTTTTGCATAACGACTTCATTATATATTCTAATTTATAGCGACACATCTTCTGCTTTGAATGTACTCACTTACATCGGGGTCAACCGACGCGTCCCTTTAGATAACGCATAGAAACATTTAGGACCTGTGTGACTTGGAATCCTTACCCAAAAAATTACTTATTAAAAAAATTAGATCTATTATCGTTGGAACTTCAGAATACAGTTACTGAAAATATTACAGTGGTTATGCTCTTAAACACTATCCAAAACAAAATTGCAACTTTTTAACTACAATGGATATCAAACCAATACAATGCCTTAAACAGAAACGGTGGTCAAAAAATATACCAGTACGTATAGTATTTGGAGAGTATATTGCAAAACTATTATTGTTAGGAAAAAACACTTATTATGATCCCTGTAACTATCTTCTATACATCTATACATATAAATAAAATTGGAGTGTCTGTTTGTAACATTGAAATAACTGCTTTTTACTACATGCAAATGAATATATTTTGCTTGACTCTGTGATCTTGTCTTCGTTCTTCACTAACTCTCTTGCTTATATATATTTTGTATGTATGTATTTGTGTATCTATTTTAGTATTAAGTATTTATTAAGTTTTGTTACTTTTATATTTGCACTAAGTGCAACCCCATTTTGTGTCCAGGCAATCCCTGTCCATTCAAGGTTGCCTGGAAGAAATCGCTTACTGCGATAAGGCCGCAAATTGTGTGTTTTTTATTACATGGTTTCCTTTTTGTTAATTTATAATCTTGTTGTGCAATAAAGTGTATATAAATAAATAAATATATATATATATACGGTACATACACCAAAATAACATTTTTTTAAATTTTTGTCTGTCTGTTTGTCTGTCTGTTGGTTTGTCCCGGCTAATCTCTGAAATGGCAGGTAGCTGATGTAATAAGGAGTAACATAGGCTACTTTTATTATAGAAAAAATAAATTCAAAATCCTGCAGTCCACGCGAACGAAGTCGCGGGCACAGCTAGTACTACCTATAGGTATCTACGATGTTAAATACTTGAATACAAAATCTCAATAAAATAGCCAATAGCAAAGGCCTTGTATTTTCACTTTGTTGATCTGAAAGTAAGTTTCGCAAACAGTTACTAGTTTATTTCAATGAGTTTTATTGATTAAAACTTTCAACATTAGAGCGGTACGTTCCACACACGCCATGGTCCATAAATCAATCATATATTATTCTGAATTCGCAATTAATGGCAGCATTTGTATTCAACGGTCTTTGACTGGTTACATTCTATTACAATATTAATTGTACGACCACCAGTTCTGTTCAGTTGTGATAGAGCCGCGCTCTCCGGCAGGTATTGCAACAGCACTGCAACAGGAACGTGAAGCAAGCCTGTACTATAAACACAATAAATGTTAATATATCAATTAACTGAGCTGGCAACACTGGTCTAATATCAGTCACAAAAACTGCGGCGGGTACTGATAACGTTGCTAAACGGAATATATTTCAATATAAACTGTAGTGGGTACTGCACGTTGTCTGTTCATTATGTCTACTTATTAAATTGTTAGCATTTTGTGCAGACATGTCGGCATGCATGAAACTGTCATATTGCGAAGTCCTGGCGTAGGTATACACTTGCCGACTGATAGCACTTTTGAAATGGAATCCTCTCCAGCTCGCTGGCGTTATGCTATTGATAACGTTTTATTGTGTAGGTCTGATAGAGATATCACGGATCTATGACCTACCTCAGCCATCGTGCGGCAGATAATCATGAAGGCATATCGAACGAATCTGTTGTTAGTTTTAACAATGTCGAGTACAGCTGCAGCTCCTTGAAGTCAGAAAAAAGCAACAGATACTCGCGGTACGAAGCAGTCTGTGCACTACACCGTGTCATATCATGACCGTGCTGGGAACGTGTTAGGCAGAAAATATTCTTTGTATCTAAAATAATATATTACCAGTGCACACGACGGTGCTGATCGATAACCGAACGTTCTAGTGAACTTAGTCTGAGTTATCTCGTTCTTGATACGTTCGTAGCACGTAGAGGTATGATGTAATGTAAGACTAATTTATTGTTAAAGCTTTTAAGAGATTTTTGAAATTTTATTAGACAAAACCGGTGGTCATGTTTTGTTATTTTGTTGCTCATTGTGAATGTAAAAAACCTTGTGCAAGCCCCACATGAAACTGAAACGACGTACTAAACAGAAAAAGCTCTTTGGAAGCATACCACAGTGTCACTATAGCTCGCGGCTAGCATCCCCTACAGAGTGGCCCTTGAGGAAAAGTCACAAATTAAACGAATAACAACATTGATTGTGTTGGTGAAGCGCGAGTTAGCGGACGGGGGTCGCTAACATTTGTGAGTCAACACATCCTGCAGGCGGGCGGCGGGCGCGGGCAGGCTGCTCCGACACGTTCATAATGCGCCAGCACGGCCGCAGCCGGGGTACATAGTATGCCATATAATAATGTAACCTTCTAAAGTATCCGAAATACTATTTTTTTTAATAAAAATTATAGATTACGCAATAGTTTTCACCTTTCGCTCTTTCAATATCAGAAAAAATCTTTTTTTGCTCATTTAATAGCAATAAGTCGACCCAAATCGAAATATGTTGCCCCATATCGGGAATTACTTCATTACCGTGTGTGCGTTCACAAACATGTAAACTTACATACACAAGACGCCCAGACCTGAAACTACTTTCTGTAGGCCATACAAATAATAGTAGGTAGGTACGGCCGCGACACGCAGCGCAACAGAATATCGCCTACTACTGCGTCGACCGTGCTGTCCAGTTGCACGACCATTGTGTATGAATTGCCAAATATATCCATTGCAATCGTGATTGCATAGGTGGGCTGCCGTAGAGCTCGTAGTTAGCAGTAGCCTGTAGTCATTACTCAGTGGCCGGCTGACTAAGTTGGCGCCGCGCCAAACTAGCCCACTTCATCGCTACTGTGGGCCGCAGATAACGGTCAACTCCCAGCGCGCCGCGCCTCAGTCTCAAGTGGCCGGGACTCGAACGCGCTTACCTGTCACCCACGAACATGTCCACAATAAATTGATTTCATCACCCTGACATGTGAGCCATAACATCAGGGGCTCGGAGGACACCACTATAGGTACCTACTGGCACACACTCGTACCGCGATATTATTAGTTTTGAGGTTGCTTCGAAATCTCATTTTCACTGAAGTGTCTGAAAAGAAAACCTGTTTGAATTATTAATATTTGAAAGGAAATACTCAAATAATAAAAAGCATCTCTCTGTCAATGTCTTGGATTTCTTAACGGTAAGGGCTAACAATTCGAAATCACAGGTTTTTACTAGAGCCCAATATTGACAAAAATGGGATACTTAGCAGACAATTCGAATCGTCGTTGTAGTGTGTAAGTATCGTATAACAAAGCAACAGCCCCTCACATCTGAATGCGACGTTGTAAGATTCAATGCAATAGTGAACGTCAACATCTCAACATAGAAAGGGTAATGTGGAGACAACTGTCCCTTGACATTGTGTGCCGCGACAAGCCGGCAGGTCCGCGAGGGTCTTAATACTGTGCGTCGACAAGTCTATTGGGGTCTTACGGTTAAAGGGTAGCAAAACTAGAGGGAGCCGCGGCATTATATTATCATGTTTACTTGTTAACAAATTGCCTTTCAAAACAAAAAATATGTTTTCTTTTAGGGAACAGATTAATAAATGTTACCATGCCAGATCTTGTCGCAATGACATCCAGTTAGTTGATCTTTGATTTAAAAAAAAAACCGCCTTCTGTAAAATAATAACTTATTATATAAGTATTATAAAAAAATACAGTTTACTTACTCAGTTCAAATAGTTTAACTAAGAGGCCACACCACACAGAGCTCTTGACCGGCGTTATTTCAATGTTTCTATTAATTTCAGCTACCTATTAATAACACTAGGCATGCGGTAACTACAAACCATATGCTCCAATTGTGTTTAAATTAGATAGGAATACGTATCGTGCTCTCAAGTGGCAGGTGGCTGTCGACTTGGACACGGTAGCTGGTCGTGGAGGCTGCAGCACATAACAGTCGAGTCTGTTTGACAGAAGCTTCCCCGAGTCACGAACCCGCGGCCCCGCCATTAGACCCACTAACCTGAGCGTCTGCACTTCTTTAAATTAACTTAAAGTTAGGTAAAGTCTTCCTCATATGTGCTTGATTTCTAAAACTGATCAAGATAATAAAAAAATGTTCAACATATTTGAAAGAACTCTATCAAGGTGAGAATAGTATCCTTAGAGAGTACTACCTACTTAGACTAGGTAGGCCCTAGTCTTTATTGTAAATCAATATAGCTAAGTAATGTTTAAAGCGAACATAACAGGAATAGCAATCAAGCTAATAGCACACTAGTCGGAAGGGTGATGAATCTGCGATTTATTGATTATGAAAGCCAAGGACTTTGATTTCGAATGATGTCCTGTTTATTTCATACGTTGGTTTTACCTACTATTATAATAAGTACGGTAGAAATGACATACATACTGACTAGAAAACGTGTGGTTGGAAAATGGGAGGGACTGAGACAGGACAAGTCGTGAATTTGTGATTGATTGAAAATGAGCATTATGGACTAAAATCGGTTAAGATTTTTTTGTAGTATGCCTGAGCTACCAAATTGGAGCACTATCATAGTATAGAATTTATTACAATTTTTGCACAAGTCGGGACCCCTGTAGCCCCGGGCCCCATATCATCCATACGGCTGATACGGCGGTAGCTACGCCCCTGATTAGAAATAACTATTTGATTTATCTTTTAGTGAAAACTTATTGTATTGTAAACTTATCAACGAACTATTTAAGATAAACGAATTGGTTGCTAAGCACACTTATTGTGTAAAACCAGTTCCAAGCAAGCTGGCAGTACTGTATAGGTACCTATATTACCCAGCCCGTGCGCCTGTACATCCGGCGGGTACAGGTGGGTGTCTGGTGTCAATCACTATAATGTTATATTATGATGCAGACGAGCTCCTGCCGCATGGCTGAAATGCTCAAACTTGTCGATAGTAGCACACGCGTAGAATTTATGATTTATTGTTAAGTAGACAGAGTAGTTGTTTGAGCAGCAGAAAGGAGCCAGACTCAGCGCTAACACCACATCGGTGACAAGTTTCATTGATATAATTAATCATTTGAATGTCTTAAGTTACACAGTTCGACATAAGCAATATTTTGTCTTTCTATTGTGTCTCTAATTACGGCATTCGAAGAGTTAATTAATTGTAATAAGTTATTTTCAAAAAAACCTTGTACTCTTACATTTCATTTGCTAATATTTTACAAAGTAACAAATGAATCGAGCATCTGTAACCGAACTAGGTAAACCCTGTATTTTAGTTTACAGCCCCCAATATTTATATCTTATTTTATTCAGATCAACTGATCCGTATTTTTGTTGCGGCACAACTCACATTCAGCTATTAGCACTTTGCCTGCAACTTCGCTCGTAAGAAAGTTTAGATAAAAACGGTAACACTCCTTGAACCGTATTCTATAGCTAGTTTAGAAAAAGTAATAATGACAGTCTTTATAATTCATTTAGAATTTGTGCCAAGTTTCTAGTTTATTAACCCAAGAAATAAGAATTCTCCATACAATCTTTAAAACCCCCTAAATTGTTAAAATCATTTTATTTACTTAGTTACTATTTCTGCTAAGTTCAAAGTCGAAGTATTTATTAGTATGCAGGTATATTTGCCCAAGGAATAAAATTTTGCACAAAAACCAATTTACTGCTTACCTATCACCCGCTTAAAAGTTGAATTTTCGAAAATCTCTTCTTCGTTCGCCTACATTACAAGAGGAAGACTGCACGCTCCTAGTCCCAGTAGTTTCGGCTGTGTGTTGATACCTATGTCAGTCAGTTAATTTCTCTTTTGATTTCTAAAGATAACACCAGTTTTCATAAAATTCATACATACATACAATATACTTACTTATAATTATAGCGATACCACACAAAATCTAGTAAATAAATAATTAGGTACGTTTTTGAACTAATCATTTCATATCAAGTTATGTTGGCTCAAAGTGACATGACCCGCTATATTAAACGGCAACTTCGGAGGTAAACCCTAACAGTTAATATCTGCTTGTATTATCTTTCATTAAGAGAAGGACGTCACTGTTTTTGCCACATATTTCGTCGTAGACATTTTTTTAACAAATGTGTGCTTATTTAAATCCCTGTCTAGTAATTGTGTTTGTATTTCTTCCAAGTAACACATACATACAGGTACTTACAGTGAGTAATCCTCTCAAGATACTGCAGTTTATGTCACTGATGTTACTGTTACCACGGTTGTACTCTTGCCTGTACACTAGTTTACCTGTAGGTATACATAGAATTTAGTAATTTCTTTCCAAATTGAGAAAACAAGTATAATTGTAATCATATTAAAGCTCATCATTAATGAAGTTATAATATTTAGATCTATGTATAAATATCGATAAGTAAGCTATGAGCAGCAATAACTAAGGCTCTCCGTTACGAAACAATTTATATTAGCCATTAAGATAAAAATCATAGCTGTCACCCCTCGCCCTCTGTCTCGTGGACTCCTGCTGCTACGGCTTTTATCAGTAGCGATAATTTGAAACACCTTGCCACACACACTGATGAAGTGGCAGCGGTCCTGCGGGCCGAGCGGCGCGGGCGCCACCTCGCCAGGTTAACATCTGACGTGTTGTGCCAATGTTGGACATGGATGTAGATTACTGGATGCGCTTTTGATTCTGAGTACATATGTTAGTTTGATTGTTCTGGACTCGATAGTCGTCGTATAAGAAGGCGAAACAAAAACCGTTGGTCACATTATGTCCCTAAATAAAGTGATAGACTTGAAAATCAATTAAAATTAACATCAGTTATAATATTGTGGTGAATTATACCTAAACACAAAAGTGAAATCTTGATTAATTAGTAACGACGACCAAATTATGATCATTATCGCTCCGCTCAGTTCCGGTGTGGCGCTAGATTAGATGTAAATCTAAATTTGCGCTAATAGAAAGCTCTCAAACCAATTATGTATAACAGGACAGATAGTACAGAAACAGTTCAATTTTAGATACAAAAGAAATAAACATTTTGATAAATACAATAAACATTAAAAAGCTTTCTTACTCACAAAAAAAACGAACAGTTGCGTCGTATTCTGACAAAAACTGTTTATAACCGACAATTATTTAAGTTTTTTTTTCTAAACTACTTCCAGAGGTTGTACTTGTACCGTAACTTGGGCCTTTTGTGTCTGCCTGCGAAAAAACGGAACTTTTTGTTAGCGTTGGACTCGACAATACATTTGCAGTATTTCGATATTTCAACTTATTAACTGATTTTAGCTGTTAGAAGCACTGAGGTACTTTCTCTAATTCTTTTGAGAACGCTTGCGGTGCACTGCACTCATTTCCGTCTCTATAAGTCCACTCAATCTTGTAAAACCAACGTAAGTACAGACCTAGTAACTACTACCATCCGTGAATGGGCAGGTGGACCGCTACTTGAAAAGCTTTGAAATAAATGATATGTCGTCTCGTTTGAATCTGTATCCATGGTTTTCGCATTATAAATCTGCATGCGTTGTGTGAGAAGAGCGCGCGGAGTGCGGTGTGCGGCCGCGGGGGGTAAGGGGATAGGGTCGACATGGACCAGGTGCGGGGGCGGCAGATGTCAGCGAGACGACGGTCACGTGACCCACATCCCACCGTTGTGTCAGACTGCACCATGACCCACAATGCCGGGCTCAGAAGCACCACTCAACTATAACATACACTATAAACATCACACTTTTCCTGAAACTTTGTTAAGTTTAATGCATGTGCTTGTTATTAGGAGTTGGACTACTCCGACCCTTGCTACCGACTGGCTCCAGCTTGGAGTATGGCACGGGCCGAGGGTCAGATACAGACGCACACTCGAGCACAATAGTGTAGCACAGCAATAGCAAAGAGGGTTCGGGTCAATATGTGACGCTAATGTGAGGTGAGGCTGAGCCGTGCGCTGCTACCATGGCGTTGTCATTCATTCATTAATTGTTTGCTTAGATCATCTGTCACTAACCATCTGACCAAATGTACTAGTTAGCTGGTTTTTTTTTAAAAGTAACTAAGTATACCTACTTGTGCATCACGAAAATGATATTTATTTGAAAGTACGTATTTATTACAAAAAACAGCGACGTTTTCTGTACCAAACAGCCCGACGACAGGTGCCTTCCCACCGGCACAGAATAAGACGAATCTTCATGTTAACGCAAAGTGTAACTTCATATCCTTTCTCATGCAGTACTCAGTTTTTATCTTTATTGCCTTTGAGAGTATGAAAGAGGTCATTATTTATATTTATTTATTTATTATTTTTGGGAACATTAGAGAAAGACTTTTTAAATTTTTATTTGTATTAAGTACTCCATAATTGTGATAATTTATTAATCTTTGTATTTGAAACCACTGTAATGAAGAAGCACTTATTTTCAAATTTTGTGAATTTGAAGTACGATGGAGCATATTTAAACATTTATAAAACTTTTTTGAGATTGCGAGCAGTTGAGTTTGTCATGCTTACTCAAATGTCTCGCTAATGCTGGCATGTGTTATTGGGTCATTCAGTTCCCTTCAAAATAGTTGGGTTAAGTGGAGCTGGTGCACGCGTCAAGCTCGTGAACGGGCGCTGTTAGTTGAGACTGGTCATCTCTTAGCAGCCAGTGGTGTTTTAATTTTCTATTTTTTAATTATTATTTTTTAAGCTATTGCATAGCTTCTATCGCGGGCCTTGAGCGTGGAGACCGAATCCAGAAATTCCGTAACGAAAATAACCTAACACCCCCCACTCCTTTGTTTTTTGAGCGTGCTGACCGATAAGAAAACAAATGAGTGAACAATCAATCAAAATTCAATTCAATGTGTGAAAGTGTAACTTCAATTAATATCAAAGAAAAAAAAAACAAAGCAAAAAAAATACTGCATAAATAAAATAAATAAATAATTATAATTGCATAAGTTGATAAAAATGCTATGCAATAATAGCTTTACCGCGGCAGTCTCCGAGTGCCACACGTCTTTTTTTTAACTATTTATCTACATTGTGCTCACATACTAGAAGCTACAAGATATATGTAACCAAGATTTAAGTAACTCGTAATATATGATTTAAGAGAGTGTACTTGTAGTTTCTTGCACGTTCTCCATAGAAATCTAGGTACGCTTTGGAACGTGTAATTTTGCTTCACTTTTTTTAGACTAGCGGATATTTTGACAATTCAAAAGTGCCTGTAATTGGTCTATTTGAAATATACGTTTCTGATTTCTGAAAAATGTTTCAAAACATAAAATAGTATTTACTAGCTTTTGCCCGTGGCTTCGCCCGCTTACATATACCCTATGTCACTCAGGAATAAAGCAGTTTTCTATTGGTGGATTTTCGCCATCGGACCAGTACTTACAGAGATTACCTCTTACAAACAAAAAAACATAAAAACAAACTTTACTTCTTTATAATATGTATGCTGACATCTCCTTGAGGCATACGTGGAACAAGACAAACTGTCTCGAGAGTAATTAACATTGAGACTATCTAATGATGTAATGCATTCGTCATTGTTGTCAACGAACTGCTCCTGCGCCGGCTCCAGGCGCAGCAGGCTCCACCTGCGCCGCACCGCGCACGCGCACGCTCTCCGTTCGCCGGCTATCTGGCGGGTACACCATACGACCACGTTGTACACATCTTAACTTGTGAAGAAACTTCTTTGAAGGTAAACCAGTTAAATAAAGGTGATCAAATTGGTTAATAAGTTCTACTCTTTAAATTCTTTGGACACACTACTGACGACTCGTACATGAATTATTATTTACGTTTTATTATAATCTCATCATCCTCAATGTCGTAGTAATTGATTACGAACTTATTACTACTTAGATAGTTGACAGGAAATTATAATTGACTTTAAAAATATTATATACAGAGATTGACTAATTGTTACATTTCAGTAGAGATAACTTGAGTGTTTGATTCAAGTAAGTCACACAGAACGCAGTCCAGACCAGATACACTACCAGAGCCTTTCACATTTAGCGAAACTTTACAAAAACTACGGTGTGGCACAGATATTAAGTTACCTACTTAGAGGCATTATTCAGTAACGAGCGTCCACCCAGCGCAGGCGAGTAGTGTAGAGAAATATACTGTACCGCGCGGGTTAGTCAGAGAGGGCGACGTCTGCAGGTGACATGTAGCGCAGCCTCCGTCGCCTCCTGAGCGAGGAGTGACATGTTAATTAGCGAGCGAGAGGTTCAAGTTCAGGCTTCGTCTGACCCGCGGTCAGTGACCCCGCCGTCTGTGACGTAACAACAAGCACTCATTACCTACCCACACGCCAACGTATTCCTCGCCCGCGCGACCAGCGCCACCCAGACCCCGCGACGACAGGCTGCTGGGCACAAACCTACCGCGCTGGGTGGCACGGTAGTCGTGCCTTCTAATTTAAATCAGTGAACCTTGAGAAACCCAAACTTAAACATGACAAAAACTGGAGCCACCGACGAAATGAATGGACGGCTGAAGCAAGTTTTTGTTAGACATGATGATTGTGAGCCGAGCGACATTCCTGAGCGCGACACGGCGCGCGACGCCGAGCGACGCCGCTTTACATACGACGCCGAGGAAAATCCATAACGGCACGCGGAAAACCCTTTTAATATACGACACGTAAATAAGAGTAGAGGTGCGGGGGCGTCGGCGGGCGGGGGGGCCGCGCCGCCATTGGCCGGCCGCCTCGCCCCGCCCCCGCGAAAAAAACCGTCGGAAAAAAGCGGCGCTCGCACGGCAGTGTCTCACGGACGCGCTCGGTGGGCGGACGCTCGCATCGAAGAGACGGCGCGACCCAGGACCGGCGGCCGCGGCCGCGCCATGCCCGCGCTGGCCCTGCGCGACCAGCCGCTCGACTGCTCCATGCGCCTGCGCGAGCTGCCCGCCTGGCCGCCGCCGCACCCGCGGCCCGCCGGCGACCAGCAGCGACACGGTCAGTAGACCCGCCGCGACCACCAGCCCAGTGCCCCAGTGTGTAGTGTGTCCGCGACCGCCGCACGGTAAACAAACAGTGCTCCCGTGGCTCAGCTCCCGCCAGCCATTGTGTGCGGCTCCCATTCATAAAGTCCGCGTGTACTTGTCGAGCCTCAGGCCCACGTGCGCGGGCTCGGGCTCACGTCGCCACATTGTGACCCGGGACTCGACCCGCTCTCTTGGAACCGATACCAAACCTCAGTCAACTCGTTGCAACCCGTTCACTTTGCGCCTAGCGCGGGATAGGCGCATTTGTAATGCGCGTACGCAACTGTTAAGTGCGATACTTGTCATTTAATGGTTTTTTATGAAGTCGTTAGTGTTTATTCGACGCTAATGTTCGTTTAAATTCGTTCACTCGCATGTACGGAACGTCTTTCTACCAAATAAATCCTTATCTGAAAATATATTGTGATTAGTGATGTTTATAAAATCGCAAACGATAAACTCGTACGCACAGGAAAATCACATCGATGTCTATGGTAAGCTTTATGTTTAGTATACGGACAGAGCTCTGCACTCGCCACCTCCCCGGCCATTGTTGATGTTCCAACATACGTACAGACACTGAACTCGTTACTAATGTAGTACTGTATCACAGCAGCGCTATGTTGACCGTCATAGGGAAAACGTCAACATTGATCATAATTACTTTTTAGATAAACTAAAGACTTATAGTACCTATATTTGGTTCAAATAAAACTTAGCCGTTAAAACCATAGAAAGGTTAAAACACTAAACAGTGTTCGATTAGACTATAGGTCTATTTTAGGATTGAAAGTAGTTTAGAATCTATTTCATTTCTTGTGTTAGCTTCATAATTCTTCGTAGTTTTTCTTCCTATGGTCGCGAAATACCTATAAATAAGTTATTTTACAAGAAATAACATTTTACAGTTCATGTAATACATAATATATTAGAAGCCGCCACGCGAACAACAAGGCATGTGACTAACAATAACTCTAATGTTTATGACGTTGATAACTCAAGCTGAAACTAACCCCTGTTAATGATTACGAGAGAAAACTAATGATATTGCTTATCTAATTAAGTTATTTAAATAATTTATATTGTGATTAGTGGCTAAGTGTTCTTCTAACTTGCCATTTTAACGATTTCTTATAAAACTATTACGGATAGTGACTTAGTTTATTATATTCGTTGACATTCCTCGATGTAGGATATTAATAAACAGAAACTACTCTAGAGATATACAAAGAGCCCAAGCGAGCTGCGCGGCTCGGGTGACGCGGAGCGGAGGTGCACCGCTCGTATAAATAACTGCTCGCAAGTAATACGACAATAATCCCTTATCGGAACGTATGTAGGGTCAGGTGGCGTATTGTGATTTAGCGGGGTCAGGCAAGGGTTGTCCCGCGGGAGCCTGCTCTCCCTCCGCAAATAATATTAACTCTCTTTATGTGAGCCTTTTGTCACCTCGCCGCTCGCTCCGCTCTGCTCCGCTCCTCTCCGCACCGCACGCGCCGTTATGGCGAGCGAGCGGTGTGTGTAGTCGAGTGTTCACCTGCAGTCACTGATTTGTTTAATTATATTAGATAATAATGAGTCAACACGTCGCGCCCTTGCACTCGTCCGCGCTGGGCTGGCGGGCGCGCCCAGTTCGCTCGCCTGTACTGATAAACAGCTTTATCGTAATAACATTATACTAGCAAATCATTCGCTGATAGGGTTTACGATTACATCGACAAGACATGTTTACGACAACATCTCATTGTCACACCACGGTGCGCAAACATTTCTCGAAACCGCGACAGAAACAGAGCACAATAGTCCATCATCAGTGCCAGCAATCATTACTAATTTCTTCATCTTTCCTCGAACACTAGACAATACACTAATGGCGTTTTTATCGCATTCCCCACGAATTATATTAAAATTACGATCGAAACGGCATCAAATCACCGTAATGTAATCGATGTAAAATGCGCGCGGAGTGGCTCCGAGGTGTAATTCGGTTGTAATAATGTCATCTACGTAAGTGAATTAGCGGGTGATGGAGTCACGCGTTGTTTACGAGTGTAATAATACGTGTCGGTCGAGAGCGGAGCGAGCGGAGCGGAGCGGGCTGCGCGCGCGCATGGGAGCGCGCTGAACTTTGGCACGGCGCACGCAACGCCACACCTGTCACCAAAATTGGCTACCAGCAAAGCGCAGTGTTCGCGGCACAACGACCGCACTTGATTGGACTCTTTCCTTTCGTTTTCGCTTTTGACTCACACCCCTCGATCATTGATTTACCACTCTGTTTTACGTTTCGAAGCGCAACGGTCACACATATCGGACCTTACGTTCGTTTTATTTATAATACTTTGAGGATGTTAATTTTGTTTCAAACAGTAAAGACAATTATTTTAGCATTAGACACTCATTGATCAAAAAGAAAATTGTAGCAATGCATACCTACCTACTCGTACCAGACACTGCATATGCACTCCGTTGGTGTCTGGTCCAACGATACGCACTTACGCCATGTTTATTAAATAATATATCCTAATTAAAATATAACACTATAAACCCAAACATCGCTTCGAGTCACTATCAACAAAGTCAAATACATAATATGTAATACATAATGTTTTACAACATCATGCATTGTGTTGTTATTGCACTCGAAAAAATACTGCATTAGTTGCAAATATTTAAGTTGTTTGAGTGGATTCCCTTTTGTAACTGTGATCATGGTAGTCATGGCAGAGTCAGACTTTAGTTTGTTATTTTTAGTTTACAAGAGAACGTTCCCAGCGCACGACCTATGAGTCAGGTCAGACTTATAAGTAATTAATAAACTAAGTAGAATAAACATGTAGAATAAAATATAGGCTTTATATGAATAAGTAAGTAACTAAGTAGTTATACATATATCGCCTATCTATTCTACTAGCTACTTAGTTTATTAATTACTTATAAGTCTGACCTGACTCATAGGTCGTGCGCTTGGAACGTTCTCTTGTTAACTAAAAATAATATACTAAAGTCTGACTCTGCCATGACTACCATGACCACAGTTACAAAAGGGAATCCACCCAAACAACTTAGTGGGCACGGCAGTACCCAACCAAGGCAAGCAAACTAGTGGCACAGCCTTAAGCCGTAATATTCTTTTCTCGAAACAGTTCAGGCCATTTTTCGATCCCCTGTAACTTCGTTGTGTATAAAACTAAAAACCTGAATTTTCAGTAACCAATAGGTATTGTATAAACACGGTAGATATATTTAAAATTTTTATCAATTTGAACCAGTAGTTTAAGAATTATAATTGGTCAAAGTTTCTTAATTTTGTCATTCACTGACTGACCGATTATCAAAAGTCTCACTTCTAGAGAGAGAAGTTTCAAATTTAGAAAACAATTAGTGTTAAGCTTATAAATGCAAAACTAACAATGTAATCCAAGTCGGTTAATTTATTCAGTCCGTACTTAAGGAACTTTAATGACCTAGATTAACTTGGCAATATAAGGATATATCACAAGTAATACGTATTATATTAAATTAGATTGTTAAGTCCGCTTTCCAAGTCAATCAAGGTCCCTTAAGTACAGACTGAATAAATTAACCGACTTAGTATTACATACTTTGATTCCACAACTTTTTAAGGTACAAGAACTGAGTTGCGTGTCTTAGTTTTTCTACAAGTTATGTCTTTGATGGCATTTTATTTATTACTGATCGAACATATTATAATGGTACATAGGTACCTACCATTACCTCTTACCATTATAATATACATTACCCGTTACCCGAACATATTAAAATCGTAGGTACGTAGGTGGTTAGTACATAAGTAACGGGTAAAGTGTGGTAACGTTCTTTAAAACAGCGAATCCATTTAATTCGCATATGAAAACTTCTTGAAAATAACTTGTATGTTTACTTAATGCCAAATACCTGTGACTACCAGGAACTAATAGAAAAGAAAATTGATTAAGAACATTTAAACAAAATTCAGACAATATATTGTTCAAGTGCCTCGTATTTTTATTCGAATTAATTCAATACACAGGTACATTATTTCTTACCGCGCCGCGACCATCTCCTGTCATCGTTAGCACAATATGTACGAGTTGTTTTCCTATAAAATTTTCTTGTCTTCAATTTTAGATGATTTTGGCTCTTCTGAAGGAGTCTGTAGGTTAAGAGAGATACCGGGATAGTGTTATTAGCTGTTATAGAAATAAATAAATGAACAGTTCTGGCAGGCGCTGTCGACTAATTGTCCTGCAGTGTTGCAGGAGAGTTGCGTATTGCCTACTTACTTAGTGTAACTTATCTTGAAACTGATGTTTGTGAGGTTCGAAAAACCCTACATAGTACAGAGCTCGCACCGTCCGAGCTGTGCTGGCGCAGCTCCGCCGGCGAGGAGCTGGCGTGAGAACCGCGCCGCGGACTTTCTCTACAGATCGTAATTATAATGATCTAATTCCTTCATTAAAATGTTATGGCTTTAAAACCATCACTGTTTGGAGAAGTTAGTTGTAACTTATTAATTCTACAGTAATTGTATTACTCAAAGTCATATAGGTACAAACAAAAATTTAATTTAATGATTTTAAGCAACCGAAAAAATGGTATTAGGTAACCATTTTTGGCCCAAAAATAATATACCTAAGCTTTAAAAAAATAATCAAATTGTCAATATCGCTATTAATAAAAAAACCCGCCAATTGCGAGTCGGACATGAAGAGGAAATACCGTCCATAGCAAAAAAACGGCCAGAAAATCTTTAATTAAATATTTTATTCCGTTTTTATTTGTTGTTATAGCGGCAATTGAAATACACCTTCTGTGAAAATTTCAACTGTCCAACTATTACAGTTCATGAGATAAAGTCTGGTGACAGACGAACAGACAGATAGATACACAGACAGACGGACAGCGGAATCTTAGTAAGAGTACGGAACCCTAACAATCTCATAAAGAAGAGAAATGGCATCGGTATCGTCAATGTTTATTGTAACTTTAAGATTACACATGGTGAAACATGTATCAAAATAAAATGGAGTAAAAAGTTGCTTCCAGAAACTCTGTACAGCCTGGCGTGGCGCGTCGTGCCGCCGCGTCCGCGCCGCCATTGCTGCTGTACTATCACGCCAATCAATATTGTCATTGAATATCATCCTATTAGGATGTATCTAACAGTCACTCCGGTCTGTCTCTGATATAAAAAACAACGTTTTGACAATTTGATGATTCTTCTCACATAAAATAAGTTTGATTTGCCACACTATCACACTAATATTAGGCGAATGTGTGTATGTCTGTCATATGTGTGTAAGTTTATTACTCAGTCAAATTTGGCACACAGGTAAACCATATCCTGGAATAGTAAGTAGATAAGATTTTGTATCCCGTGAGAACATACTCTCGGGATAATTTTCTGCGTTGCCGCGCTCGAAGCCGGTAGCTTATGGTACAGAGTGCCCCGCGAGGTATCAAGGCGGGATCAGCTGCAGGGGTTAGCGAGACCAGCGAGCCGCTCCATCGCACGTAGAGCCCTAATGCTACCGATAGCGCCGCGCTCATCACACATCCAGATTACTATGCCCTTGTTTAGCAGAATTTAGCTTCCGTACACAAATATAGTACAGAATCAGATCAAGTATAATATAGATTTGGAACTGAAATCTTTTAGGCTACTTAGACAGATAGTTGGCATTTTCACAACAATTTAAAACCTCGCCTTCTTTTTAGACCTGTTTGGCAATCAAAATGTATTCTTGATTTCCACTTAATCAGTAACTGAAAATTATGATATCATTTTCATTTATTTAATTTGACTTGACCTAATAAGTTGTCAATTAAAAGACTTTAGAAAAAGTTAAACAAGAAATAAATTAAAACATGCAGGTGGAAGAGAATTACGAATTCTTGGTCAGTCGGTTCGACACAAACCTTACACAATTATCATGAAAACTAAATAATCTTTCACAAGTATACGAGGCCTGAGAACAACAAGAAACATCACAGACTACTTCTAAACAGAAAGCAACTACTCCAAGCAAATTTTGAATTGATGAAATCATCTTTTTACTTCCCCGCCCAGCGCTGTTCCAACAATAGTGAGGATTGTCCTCAACTGATCACACAGAATCATTACAGCAGCTCATACACGGAGTCAGCAGGCATGCATGTTGTGCTGTGCTCACTCACTGTTGCTTGTTCAAGCACGCTAATAAGCTAAAGTACAATGCGATGCACATACAAGTAATAATGTACGTATGTTAATGAGCACAATTATAATCTTAAAATAAACAAGTGTAGAAACTCGCGAGGGGGGTGGGGGAGGGTGAGGGGGGAGGGTGTGCACCAGTTAACAACCAGCTAATAATTAGAATGACGCGACCAACTTATTATAATAATATATTCTTTAAAATAATCATGCAATTATTTTAAAAACACGAAATACATTTATCTTTATTATAAATCTGAGTGTAACATGCGATGATTATGTAAACATACACGGTTCCTCGCCAGTCGCCGGCTTGTTCAGTAGTGGAGTGTTGCGAGCCAATTATTATACTTTTATCGACGCATAATATTTGTATGTTATTATAGTCAGGCCGGCGCGGATGCGCCCGCGTACTATTTGCATGCACGGCACCCGCCGCATGCCCGCCGCACATACGCTGCTACCTCTGCTGCACCTTATCGTCTGTTATTCACATTAAGTATAATGTGACCCCTGTGCTTCGCGCTAATTTATATTGACACGCCGGCTTCCTGCCGACTTACTATCTTATTGCTAACAATTAAACCACCCACTTTACAAGTTGTCAGTCAATCGCGGTTACTTGATCATGTTGTACTTGTTGTACAGAATTATACCGTTCAGTTTGTTATTTGAGTGATGGCATACCGTCGGAACCGAAACCACTCGACTTCAATTAAATTAAATTGAATAAATAGCATCTCGTTGATGTCTTTCACTTGGGCGTCGCCGCGTCGGCCGCGCCACTAGTCATATTGATATCTAATTAAAACTTGATACAGTTTCGAAGGAGGACAGTCGAGGATTTTGGACAATAAAATGAAATTGATTGGATCAAATAGATAAAAGTGACTACTACGCTAGTTTTTGTTGGTTTTGACAGCAGTGTTCAGAGGAACGAGGTTAAAGTGCACTCGCTACTTATAGGCTTCAGGCTTGATCACTCCAAGTATGTTCATACAGATGAGCTGAAGACGCAATACGGATAGTTACCTATGAGTTAAGTCTGCAGCGCATGACGCACTCACGTCCGCGCCGCAACGCACTGAACGTATCGCTCGACGGCGCCTAATTGTTGTTTTATGACGATATAAAGTCAGCACACTCGTGCGCTGTCATAACTTAGTTTAAAGTTAAAAACGCACGCCTCATGGACACACTTCCGAACATCGTAACTTGGCGTTCACATCGCAGATAACAGCAGAAAGATTACTCGCTCGACATGATTATACGAAGCCACCATCACGAACACCGACTGCAGTAGTGCACTCGCTTCTGCCGCTTCATAAGTGCTCATGTAAACCAAAGGGAAATAAAATAGATATTTTAAATCATATTGAGGGATTTCCAAGGTTCAAGGTTTTTCATTCTTTAGAAAGACCGGCTGAGATACAGAAAACATTGGTAACTTAGGAGAAACTCCATACATCCCAAGTTTCATTCAAATCCTTTCAGTCGTTTGAGCGTGAAGGAGTAACAAACATGAGACACACATCCCTCATACAAACTTTCACCTTTAATATATTAGTGTGGCAAATCAAATTTATTTTTGGTTTCATGATGATTCCCATCAAAACTTCAAAATATTTTTTGAATTAATTTTGATTAAAATGTCACCTTTCTTAGTGTATGGCGAATCGCAGATGTGATTGGCCCCTCTTACCTAGATGGTTGTGATTCTGTTGAGTCTACACAAAATACCGAAGACACAATGATTTTGCTCATCAGTCTGTACGTCTGTGTTTAAGAGTAGCGAACCTTCTGCTCGCAGCCGCCGAGTGGCTCGTCTGGAGATTAAGTTGACTTGTTGAAGTTGCCGATAGAGTTAGTCAGTGCTACGAGTTATGGTTAGTTTCCGTCGAAACAAAGCGCACTTTACATATTCATTAGTTCGGCGCCTCAGAACGCTGCCCACTCCCGGATTACACCAAGTTAATCATCTCTTTAAAATGTTGTCTCACTTCTCGTTTGTTGTATTTTATTTGATTGACGGTATCAGTAAGACTATTTGTAGTGCTTCTTTCCATTTCTCGTGAAAGGACAGTTCAGTCTATAATGCGCCTATTGTGTGATCGTGGACTATGTGCACTACTATCATGAGCACTAGGACATATTAGTAGACATTGTACCTACACTAAATGAGAGCGCCATAAGGTCGGGTGTTGATCAGTTCGCTCGTACAGCTGTAGTATTGTGCCCTGTCGTGTTATCAGTGACGTGGTGAACTTGTGAGGCGGATCGATGCCGAAGTGGGCCAGCGATGTGGGCCAAATGTTGTTCTTAGCACGAAGGTCTCATCTGTGGGCGCCGGGCGCGGCCGGGGGTGAGGCAGGCGCGGCGGGCCGGGCCGGGGGGGAGGGCGCAATTAACCGGCCGCGGTCATCGACCCGCGCGTTATCCTCCGATACATGCGACTTATTGTGACGACATCGATCCGTGACGTCACGCACCATTCATGAGCCGCTGATTGTGAACACTCATCTGTTTTACTGCCACTCACTCATCACTCGCAGGCATGTCGTCTCGGATACTGTTCTCGTCTTTAGCTTTTGCTCTGGATAACATTCTGTCAATCATTGATCTTCTCAGATCAATGATTGACTGATTGACTGATCAGATCAGTGGGTAGGTACTGTATTAAAATCTCGTAAATTCCTAAACTCTTTTTTCTTGTTTCAACGATAGATTACAAAATATCAAATTTTGTTGGGTCTTGCTGTATTTTCACCAAATATTAAGAATTAAATACCTAAATTGTGAGATTTATAACAATCTTGCGAATTTTACAATATTATTCGATAACACATACATGCTGAGATCACGTAGTTTTGCTAAGCGAGCTAATGTATGCAAACATGATTCTTGCACTTTTCTTCCCTTTTCTTCAAATTTGGACGCTATTTCTAATGTAGAGTTTACCTACCCCAGGTAATGCTCTGCATAAAGTGAGAATGGAACTTTAAGCCTCTTACAGATAGCTTTTTGATAACATACCATGGGCTTCACAGCAAGACTGCGTGGCAACCGTAACTACAATTAATGCAACTGCATTGCTTGTAGCCAATGTTCCGGGCTTCATTCAAACTCCTGACAACAAATTGTGGTCTGTGGTAGAGGACACGTCGTGTTACAAACGTCACAATAATTTGAAATAGTTAAAACCGATTCTGAACTTTACGATCAGCAATAGAAAGTTGTTCTAATGGCCGCGGCGCGTAAAGCGATAGCGCGAGCCCTGAACGCTTCAAGAGCTGCGTGTTGGCTAAGAGTGCACATTTTGAGTACAAGTGTGTATTAATTTCTTGTTTAGATTCTCTATTACTGTTCTAAAAGTATTACATTCGAAAGGTTTTTATGAACTAGTATTTTTTTAAATTAGTAACCGCATTTAAGGCCATACTATAGGATTAATCATCGCGCCCGTACCTCCAGAGTAAAGCTGCGCACTGATACTATTTATTATGCCTTTTATTGAAGAGATTCATAACAAACAATAACAGACTGCTGTCCACAAGATATATATGTTTTTAGATCTTAGTCTTAGAGATTAAATCCGGATTACCATTAGGATATAGTGGTGCATGTCTGTCCTCATATCAACATGGGCTGGTTGTTTATTTAGTCAAAAGCTTTTCATTTTAAATTTGAAAATATAAAGCAAAATTATTATGATAAGGTTTAGTTTTATAGTTTCCTCGGCAGATGCCATTCGACATCAAATATTGGGTCAACAATATTACGATGATTGTTATTTGGTTGCAAAGAACTTCTGCTTATAATCTTGACTTGTTTGTTGTAATAAAGATATTGTTCACATTTGCGATATGTAAATATGTACAATTAAAAATGTGTTCTCGGCTCGGCTGCCGAATCAGGCGCACCGTCGCGTGATCGTTATAAGTGCGCGCATACTGATGCGCTCCAAATTGCAGCTTCTTAGAAACCGCACGACGAGCGTACGCGGCACGTACATAGCGTACATAGGTATGCCATGCGCGGCAGGCCTGTATGCGCTAAATGTGCATACTATCACTGTACGAGATCATCAGCAGGCCTTCTTCTCACACGCTTCACAAGTGGAGCAGTGCCGAGGTACGGACTGTCGTATGTGTGGTCGTCTCTCAGCTTCGCTTGGGCCACGTTTGCTAGTGAGCCTTCGGCGCTACTTGACCGCTGAGCGCGCACCCGCGGGGGTGCTCTCCGCCGCAGCCCGGCCGCCATTGCCGCGGCCGCACAGTTTTTCTGTCGCTATTGCGCTCCGTGATTGACGCTAAGTGAAACCCGCCGCTTGTCCATTAACTAATTTTTGCATTTTAATAACGCTTGCATTACTGACTGCAACCACCGCTTCTCATTACTGAAATTTGCATCAGTAATCACTCGCTGGCGTTCCTACTGACAACTAATCATCTTAATCATCGAGAGCTCGTCGCGTCGTGTGACGCTCGTCCACTGTTTAGTTATCTAGTCAACTGAGTTGTTCTTGTTTTATGTTTCCCTGGGGCCAAGGGGCGCGGGGGAGGCTAAGCGGTTGTGAAGTAAGAATAGTCGTCGACGTGCCACATGTACTCTATATCAGTTGAGAACCCACCTTGTTGTCCTGTCGAAAGTCACTCAGATGATCTTTTCTGATATTCTTATGAAATAATTCTGTCGATCCGTATCTGGCATAATATTTCTAGTCAAATAAGCTAGTCACCCATTTCAAAATGTAGTATCTCTGCATAACATCATCTTTATATAATGCCTGAAACACTAGCTTTGCCTCGCGCTTTCGCTGCAATACAAACTACGCTCCTGGACATTCAGCGACCGCGTCATCGCGACCACTACCTATCTCCAAAGATGACTTTTTTGAAACACGCTTAACATGATTAGAGGTATATTATAGTTTGGGTTGCCTTAAATAAATAAATGCCACATGTGGCATTTATTTATGTAAAATTCAAAATGAACAAAGGTGGACTGAATTTGTCAGGCGGGAGACCGGCGGAAGAGCTGGTTACGGTTTCAGCCTAAAAAATTGGTTTCGGTTGAAGTTTCTTCCAACAAGTGGCTGAGTATTCAACACAACCGAAACTAGCGTCTTTGGGTCGATGGTCGTGGTAGAGACCTACAACCTGAGTGAGTCGTTCGTATATGTATGTTATAATGTTTGGGCAATCGTCGATATTTCTTCGGTACAAGCTTCTGCCAGTAGCTTCGCCCGCGTGAAATTAGACAATTTCCGAGATAAAAAGTATCCTGCTATTTCAGGACTATCCATGTACCAAGTTTTATTCAAATCCGTGGCCCGTTTGAGTGTGAAGGAGTAACAAACACACAGACACACCGTGTTACACTCGACTGCAAAGATTTTTCATGTCGTGCTCTTCTGATTCTCTCGCTAACGCTCAGGATACTAGTTTTTGAATCACATGCTGCGCTCGTGATTCAATTTTAGAAACCGGTTTACTCGGTCATCAAAATTAAGCACGCGGTTAAAAAGCAACTTTGTACTTTTGTATTACAAATAACTATTGTTAAGGCAGGGGAGTTGGCTGGAGGAAATGGGAAGCGATCGCCTCCTTCTGCCAAACACTAAATGAAGTAGGGAAAGAGAGGGCAGCAACTTTGGAAGAACGGACTTCCTCAGGCCCCAGCCGCCACCACAGGAGACGCCCCGGATGTCGCGAGTCGCAAGGCTTGCGGACTGCGACCAATGGGTAGCTACCCATCCAAGCAAGGTCTGAGTCCAGTAGTCGACAGCGCATTGTGTTTCACGGTCGCCTCAAAAAAATGTCAGCAAAACCTTAGGGCAGCTGTGAAAGAGTTACCTTGGAACTCAAAGGGAAACTAAAAGACGTAGTTTTAGTTTCTGCGAAGCAGTAAGCAGCGAAAGAAGCGGCAACAAGAGTGGGACACGTACAACCTCATGCCCCAGCCGCCGCGACGGAAGACGCCCGGATGTCAGGAATCCGTAGGCGCGGGCTTGAGGACGATGAGTAATGGGTAGCTCACCGACTCGTCGACAGAGAGTAGTGTTCCACTCCACGCGCTTTTCAATGAAAAGTCGACAAACCGTAGGGGCCCAGCAGGGCGAATCCCCGCTAGAGCCGCGGAAATTTTCTGTAAAGGAAGCTCGCGGTCCTGGAGCGTGAATGGCAATTGAACGACATAGTGTGGTTTTAGTCAGTAAAAATCTGACACGTCGTCTCTCATTTCACTCTAAAGCGAAGCATGATTTTCCACCTCAAAAAAAATTCACTAACACATCTTTGTTTCTTTTATTTTTTCGCAGAATTTCATAGAAGACTACGTATATAATTTGTGTAAATATATTGCTATTTACATTTGCAGTACATAGTTTTAATGTAATATTCAATGTTTATATGTCTAGTAAGGCAGTACACCGTAGATCACCCATAATTTACTTTAAGTTCTTACAGTTCATCCAAGTTGAATCGTAGTAGTTATCGTTGTCAACGATAGGAACGCTATTCTACTCTTAGATTTCAATTTTTATAAAAAACTAACAATAATTACTATTTTGGTGTAAGATAAAGTTTATTCTATACTATTTCTATTAGTTACAAAAGTATCCTAAAATTGAATCCGCACATGATACGCGCAGGGGCGAACACGCGATGTGCTACTGCCATAAATATAAAAATCGACATTAGGAAAAATTTAAGTTTGCACAATATAGTCTTCGTCTTTGCAGACAAAAGGTTTTTTCAGACATCATTAATGTTGAAAATATTACATTGATCACAAAATTCAGCTAATTTTTGGCCAACGCAATCTTAACAAATATGTAGTGCCGTGGGCGCCGGTGCGCGGAGCACACGCCGCCAAGCCCGCAGGATGTCCTGTGTCGGTGACAAGTGCCACACTCGTTATCATTGCATATCGTTACAACTTTCTGCTCCGAAGCTCCCCCTCCTCGGAGGGAACATATTTAGCTTTTTATTATTTAGCGTTATGAGTCGAGTTCAACCCTAACACTTGGGTTAAGTTATTTCTTTGATACCGTCGGCGCTGTATTAATAGCTTGTTAGATTACAATAATATTGAAAGTGCGCTGGGGTCGCCAGCCGCCCTCGCTCCTTTCAAATTGGATTTAAACATTGTGAATTACCTTTCTTTGATTCGCGGGTTAGCCAAATGGGGACGATTTATGGAGTAGCGCAGTAGAGGCAGTCCCGGGGGAGAGTCCCGCGGTAGTCCGGGACGCGGGGCAGCTCGGCGCGGCGCAGTAATTCACGCGCGCGATTTACTGCGCGTCCCGTGAGCGATGGCGGACGCACTGACCCCACTTTAAATAGAAACCGACCCGTGCCCGGCGCTCCGGCGGCGGCGCGCTCCGCCCGGTCTGCACCTCATTTATACTCGCCGGTTAATGTGATCCTATCTTTTAAATCTCCTGGAGAGGAAAATGTTTGTTTGAACAGAAGCGGCAGAGAACTATGAATATAGAACGCTGTGCCACGATCGATCGAGCTCGTTACTTTCCAATCGCGAGACAATTTAAGGTAACCTACAGTCAGTAGTTAGGTGAACGGTTCGTTTGATGAGCGATACAGTAGGTTGTGTCCTGCACTGCGTCCGCATGCGGGGCTCGGCGCGGCGCGCGCTCCTGTCATGCGCGGTGTCCGCACGAGTGGCGTCCCCCGGCGCCCCTCGTCACTCGTACCGCGTCGTGTAACATTCTGTTCGGCTAATATTTTAAACAAATAATACAAGCAGTCTGTAGGGAGTCGTATCATGCGAGTCATGTCATGTCATGTGCCTTGTATTAACGATACTCTTCCCGTTTCATCTTTGGTGAAATTTTCAATTTTATTAGTGTTTTATCATGAGGGTTGATCTTTATTAAACGGCATTAATTTGCTGCACTTAATAATAAATAATAATAAAATAGCTTTATTTATTTCACAAAAAATAAATAAATTACATTATTGCCAATTAGATTAAAAAAAAAAAAAATTAATCATTTTATAATACGATAATTGAAATAAGTAATAATTATATAATCATGCATGTTTAATTTGTGGACCTCCTCAGGGTAAAAGCCTCCTCCAAAGAATTCCATATTTTCCTGTTTTTGGCGGTAGTCATCCAGTTCCTCCCTACATAGGCACAGATTACTGAATAGTTACTACGTACATAGGCCACAATCTCGTCCTGCCGCCGGGCGCACGGGCGTGCTCTCTTTCTAACGCTAAACGATCCTTTCCGTTTCGTGATGTTGATTGTTCATCGACTGTCATCATATCTCGCCACATGGCCAGCCCACCTCCATTTAAAATTTTGACAGATATGTATGTAGAGCATCCTTCATTTTGGTCGCGTTCCGAATTTCTGTGTTTCTCACTCTATCTCTCAGTTTTATATTTAAACAGCTCCTTTCCATTTTATTGTGAGTGGTCTGTATGTCTCACCTTGTGATCATAAATCCACGTTTGGCAACTATAGGTAAGACAGGGTAAAATTGTAGTGTCTAAAATTATCCTTTTCATTTTAATTGGTAGAACTTGTGATTTGAGAATCTCCCTTTGTGCCCAGTACTTTTTCCGTGTTATGGCTACTCTTCTGTCTATTTCTTCTATATTTCGGTCTTTCCTAAATGAAATTTGTTTCCCAAGGTAGATGTAACTCCCTACGTACTCGAGTGGCATATCGATAACCAGTATTGGTGTTAGTTCATCGTTAGTCATGACTTTGACTTTCTCTAAGTTAATTTCCAGGCCTACACGAACACTAGCAGTTTGAAGTTCGTTGATCATTATGTTGAGCTAATTGGGTATTCAGAGAACACAAAAATGTCATCCGCGTCACCTAAGCCACCTACGCTTTGCTGCACTTGGGGATCACAAAATTATAACAGCTGTTACCAAATCCTGGTCAGTCTTATCAATCTAAACTAGCTAGTAGCAGCCGCATTGCCGGTACGTCGGCTGGGTCACACACGACTCACAACGTCCGCTCATGTTCTAACGTCGCTGAGCTCCTACATCACGAGGTAATTTGTCTGCTCCGTGACTGCTTTATATCCGTCGCAGCAGTCTGGCCGAATCTGCTCGTAACTTACTCCGGGTTGAGCTCCAGTATAACTCAATCCGCAGTCGGTCGCGATGTATTGCGCGCGCGCCGATCGCTATCACCGCCCCTCCCCCCCCCCCCCGCTCCTCCGTCCCTCCTCGCTGACGACGCAATTACCGCGTCACTATACCGAGTGTCCCCATGATACACACACACGTAGCTACTTGTAGTGGCTACTTGCGATACGGTGTAGAACTTGTTAACACTTCGCGACCTCTTACTTTTTATAACAATGCTCGACTATTATATATGTATGTATATTGTCAAAATGGCCTTCTTTTCATTGAAATAACTTAATGAGTGAGGAACTATTTAAATTATGTGTTATCTACATATACTTTTTGAACAAAAATGAGTCGTCACTCAAAAGGTGGGAAGTCGTGAAGGGCAAAGTTGCACTAACCATTATAGGTAGTGTACAATACACAATAATACGTGACGTGCATCATACTCGTCACACTGTGACATTATCATTATTAGTGATCGGACTACACAACAAAAACTACACTTGTCCCAGGCTGGGGCCAAAGTCTGCTATTTTTATAAATTCGTCATTCCAACACGATCCCATTGTCATTTTGCTAAAAGTTTGTAATCTGTTAATTCATAATGATTGTTCATTGATCGGTCAATGGTCTTATATTAGAATTGTGGTAGAATGACAATACCGAGCTTATTAAAAGAACTAACTGCGCAATGACGTCGTAATGGTAGGTCACTGATCTAAGGAACTGTCAAAATTTTTGCAGATTACCGCATACGTCAGATATTGATTTGTCATTATGTACAAGATTACTATTCTATGCCATTTCTTTCAATGGAGTGTCAGTGGTTGACCATCGGAAAGTCATAATGACGCCATTATATTAGTAGATTACCAAAACTTGTCAAAATCAACAATTATGAAATCAATTATAGACCATTCTGACACTATTGTAATAGCAGACTTGAGGCCCTGAACATGGCATGAGCCCTCCTGCTAACACGGATAGGGAATATAAAATATCAGTAAGTATATAGTGCAGAAGATAGACCGGATCCAAATCATTTGTCGTCATTAAATCATTTATTGAAATCTCCAAAATAACCTAGGCATGGATAGCCTATTATTGTTTTATCAAAAAATAAGACTAGTAATTTAATATTCTATTATTGGTAATTGGTGTTGCCCGGTAGTCGGATCAATTTAGAATATATATTACGACAATAATTTGGCGTAGGTGGGTCGGCGCGGCTCGTACGGTACCCTCGGCGTGCGCTCTGTCGTCCAGTACGTGCGTGGCCGCCCACTCGTTTGGCGCACAATCATCATTGTAATGGCGATGACTTCGCAACGGTCAGTGCACAATGCGCGCTTTGTGCACGACAATGACGCGGCAGCTGCGCCGGCGCAGAGGTAGCGCACGACAGTTGCCCACCGGTCAGCGCCGACCTTTGTGCGGACATTCGGTGGCGCGACCTTGCCCCTCGCCTTCCTCACATAAATACCCAAATGTGTCAGATTCACACAATGACACCTTCACGTCAACAGAACACCTGCAGGTTTCGGCTCGGGCGTCTGCGATTGAATCTTAGCTTTCATAAAACTGTTTAATCGTGACACGTGCGTAGGCATCGTGCACCTAGCACATGGACCTCGTTTCATCAGCCGTTTAAGGGTTCCGTACCTCGTCAGTCTGTCAAGACCCTTTATCTTGGAAACGTGTGAAGGTATCGAGTTGAAATTAAAACCATATACTCAGATCTGCGGTCCCTTGAAGCTGTGAAAAAAAAAACCAAAATTCTAAGACAACCAAAAAAAAAAAGATACGACTGTTTATGTCGCTAAAACCGCCACCCCGCCTATTGTACACTTATTCTTTTTGTAAATGATTGTCCTGTAATAAGCTAAAGTGTGCAATAAAGTATAAATAAATAAATAAGTTCGACACTCAAGGGATTCTTCCCGTTGACCCAGAATCCTGAAATTTAGCATAAAGCAAGGTCTTATAGCCTTATCTTATCTTATATTGGGAATAAATCTGAAAATTGGAAATTTGTAGTTACGTCACAAAAAACTCTTTACATAGGTAAGTTTGTACGAGACCCTCAGGCTGCGAGTCCGACTCGCACTTGTCCAGTTTTATGATTTAGTACTCCTAGTATAAACATCTTGGTCTTGTTTCTAACTGTTGAATGATCTATAGATATTTTTTTTATGGTCTTGATTTTATTTTTGACTAGGCCTCGATGATTTTAAGCTTGCTATGAGGAATTCGGCAACATTGCCGTATCAAATGCCGTAGCTCTACACACACACATACACTGGGGCTAAAATGTAGATTAATTATGATGATGTTTTTTTGAATACTGCTGTGCATCGAAAAAAAAATGATAATAGTCTAGTAAAATACTTACCTATGTTTACTTTTGTTTCTCAGTATCGGGTCGCGGTGACGTCAGCCACTACTTCAACACACAGATGGTGCTCGACCTGAACGGTATGTACTCTAAGCTACTCATTATAATATTAGTGCGCGAGAGGAATACACGCATCACAATAGTTAAGTGCGCAGCGTCGATGTGTCGCCTGCGGTGTGTGTCGGCATCGGCCAACACACGGGAGTCATGGCTTCGTCCGGCAGGCACCGCGGCCGCATCAGCCGCGCCCCGCAGGCGCCGAGCGCAGCAGTGGCTGGCCGCGCCGCCGTCACACGGCGAGACAAAACGACGACATAATTAAATTAATATAAATTCACAGCTGAATCGGTTTTTGTGCGGTCGCGCGGCGACACCGAAACATTTCTAATTTTCGTCTAGGTTCGTTTTTTATTCGCGTTAATTACGGGATGAATGGGCCGCTGGGTAAAAAGCGTGTGGCGGGGTGCGGAGCGCGCGGGGAGCGGGACGCGTTTTTGTGGTGCGCGTGCGTCACGCGCCCGTACCGTACGCACCACAAAATTCAGCACAAAAGCTCCAATCCTCACAAGCTCACGCAATCACTGCCTTGAAGCGGACTATTCTTTATGCCTTGCACCATCACACACTGAACATCTGTTCAGTGAGTGACATATCTATCGATAGCATATGACCACAGTTATAGCGAAGTCTTAAGCAGTTGGGTTCTACAAGGGCTTGTCTGTCGAACTTTTCGAAAACATTTAACGTATTTAAAATGCATTCAACGCGATTCTTTCTTGTGATTTCATTCTTCATTCAACTGAAATCAGGAAAATGCGCCACTAGTCACTACGGTATCTCTGACGTAGCTCTCTGATGCTACTTGCCTTATACTTAAATCATAGCGTTTAAGGCGTATAGTTCCTTGAATTATCTGGCCGAAATTATGTGAACGCAACTCTCGCACTCGCCTAGGCGGCAGTACGCAAATCTTTGCATTTATTTGCGGCCAGCAGCGCCCGGAAAGCGCTTTAAATCCATTTTCTCTGCGAGATATTGATTGATTTACATATGCAATGTTCACTTTGAAGAATATTTAACCACCAATTTTTATGTGTAAAAATGTTTCTAAAGGTCCAAGCCGTTTCGAAGGAGTAGGGAAAAGTTGCGAAATTGCTAAATATTTTTTTTTGACAAAAGTATTAATTGCACGAAAAAATCAAATGTTGATATTATTCTTCATGAATCTATAATAAACATATATTTTTTTCAAACCAATTGACCTAGCCGTTACGGAGGAGTAAATAAATAAAATAAAAAAAAAATAAAAAATAAAAAATCTATTACATATTACAGATTATTTGTAAAGAAATATTTGTGAGAAAAGCCTATTTTTTGTAAATAACTATTCAGTTTTAAATATTAAATTTTTAATACTTAGCTGGTTACAGAAGATATAAATAGTACCCCTGCAGCAGTAGTTGACTTGTTTAAAGTGAATAATCTACTTCATATCGACACGAACCGAAGTGATCGCGAGGTGGGTGGCGGGCCTTCTGCATGTACTGCTGCGTGTCATCGTACCATTATTCAAATCTGTGGCAACAAAAACTCCGGCGATGACATCGAGATTTTCCATCTGTCACACTCCATGCTCGTAATTCTACAGTTTTTGTGTGACAATATCCTCTTTATCGGCGCTTTATTCAGAGATTCGCTTTATTACCTCCACTGACGGCGCGCGACGCCGAGTGCCGCAGACTCGCTGACGAACGGCTGCCGTACAAGGCCTTCACTCGATTTCATTGCGTTAATCACTTGAAAAATTTAATGAAATTCTTAATTGCAATAATAATTCATTTTCACGTATGCGTTACATCGTACCTCTGTGCATTCATTCAGTCAGGGATCGTTTCTCAGACTCGAAAAAAAATGAGTAGCGGTAGTAGTGCGGCCGTAGAGTCGAGGCGGCGACAGGGCCAGCTCCCACGTCGCGTGACGCAGCAGCTTCCGAGCTGTGCCGCCACCGCGGCCGCCTTGTGTTCACGAATTATACCAAATTATAGCCCAGTTTGTTATTCGACGATACACGACTACTCGTCTTACGTGCGTATGGGAACCGAACTCATGGCTCCATCCGTACCTACGTCAACATTCTTAAGGGGTTCAGTTCCGAGTAGTATTTCTGGGAGACTCGAGGTTTTCCTGTGATCCAAATTAAAAGGGTTTTCGCAAAAATATATTTTGGATACTATATATATTTTTGGGTAAAAAAAGCACTGTCACTGTGGCTCTGTCTTACACGAGCCTCATCATTTTGCTGAGCGCTGGCTGTTTTGCGCGGATGTGACGTATGTCTTACTAACTACACATACTTATAATATAAAAATGAATCGCAAAATGTGTTGGTAAGCGCATAACTCAACAACGCCTGGACCGATTTCGCTAATTTTTTTTTTGTTGTGTTCGTTATTATGAGGAGAAGGTTCTTATGGGAAAAAAATGAAAATTAGGGTAGTGTAGGGTAGAGTAGGGTAGTCTAGGGTAGTGTAGGGTAGAGTAAGGTAGAGGAGGGTAGAGTAGGGTAGAGTAGAGTAGGGTAGGGTAGAGTAGGGTAGAGTAGGGTAGAGTAGGGTATAGTAGGCTGAAGTAGGGAAGAGCGGGAGCGAAGCCGCGCGGGTACAGCTAGTACTATAATAAAGAGGTAAAGTTTGTTTTTTTGTTTGTAGGAGGCAATCTGTGGAAGTACTGGTCCGATTGCAAAATTTTTTTCACCGATAGAAAGCTGCTTTATTCCTGATTGACATAGGCTAGTTTGTTATATAGAGTTGTAATTGTTATTTATTTTATTTTTTAAGGTATGCGCCATGTTTGTCGTAAATAAACTCTTTTTCTTTCTTTCTTAAGGCAGGAGCGGAGCGAAGCTCTCGCAGTAGCCTTCGTGGTTATTTTTTTTTTTATAACCTCCTGGAAATAGGAGCCTTACTTTAACCAAACCTAACCACGGACAGGTCTTGAGTACTTAGACATATTAAATTAACGTGAAATAAAACAATTCTTCCGACTATAAGTGACTTAATGTAATTTGCTTACAAGTGTTCAGCCTTCTAAGCTAACCTGTCCGCACTGGAATGCCCTAAAATGACGTCACCCCATCCTTTCTCGCGTCTTTTACACACATTACAGGTTGCGCATTAGGTATTGCATAGAATACCCAGGCAAAGTATAAAATAAATAACATTTCATAAACCTACACGTTTTAGGTAGGTAGTATGTATAGGTAGTAGGTAGTATATAATAGGTAGTATTCTATACATTGCCTAGAATGTACCTATAGAATATCGGATTTAACAGATTGCCGGTTACATATCGATGCCTCCCACGTAAGTTGTTGTAACCCCAAAACTGCAATTTTACTGGAGAGCATTTCAAAGATACTTTTTGCGATATTAACCACCATTTTCAATGAATCTTTATGAACATATTCAGTAACTTCATGAACAGTATGCAAGTACTTATAGTTTCTATAATGGTTAGACTTTTTGCACTTTTTTAATTTTAGTAATAAATTACATAATATAATTAGACACTTTATTAATAACTTACGTGGGGGGCATCGATATTATATGATGGGCTCAGGTGTGGTGCTACGGCATGGGGCTTCACGGAACCGCACGCGTTTCCGTTTTCGCACATTAAGTTCTACTGGTTAACCCGTCAGAATCCATCGGACGCATGTTCATTTGTTTTCTAAAATATATTTATCAAAAGTGGCAATCTATGAATCTACCTACTGTAAATGCTAAACGACGTATGAATGGTCGGCGCGGATGCCTCAGCTCGGTGGCTGCTCGACATAGCTCGCAGTCATTTCCTATGTAAATGTAATCACTCGAAAGTGGGCTCGCATCTCCATGCTCCGAGCGAGTCGCCGCGTGTGCAACCCGCCCGCGCAGCCGTGCCGTACTTACGTGCCGCGATAGGCTGGCGACACATTGGGCTATAGCTGCAGTTTTGTAAGTACGCTGAAACAACTCATTATATTGACCACAGTAAAAGCGAATGACTCAATGTTAACAGTAAAATATTAAGCAGGTCAATTTGACAACTGCAAAAATAACTTTTTGTGAGGTTAACTTTGTGATTTGAAGAAAAAACGTTATCCCGCTGAGTTCATTCAAGAGACGGTGTCGAGGCTAGTAAGAGATTGTAGCGCATAATCGTAATGGTCAATGTTAGTATTACATGGCTTATTACGAGAGGGTCGGAGAGCGCGCGGCGGAGGCGACGGCGCGACACGCACAAGCGCCGAGTGCCGATCAATGATTCGGTGCCGGCTCATACTTACCTGACTCTCACGTGACCACCAAATGTCAGTGTGCGCCCTACCTAACTCTTAAAAAACACTACGTCATTCATGCCTTTCCGTGTCTCGACCTAAGCATATGTTTCAGAACAGCCACAACTCGATTCAGGAACGTCCATGTCGGGAATAGCTGCAGAGTGTGTACTGTCCTGTGCTCCCCACTTAGCTGCCGACCGTTATGGCAGCTCAATGAAAACACACGCGTTTTTGCCGCGCCCCGTACGTAGCTAACTGTGGCCTCGCTAGCCAGGACCTTGGACTCAGCACTGGACTGGACACTGGACGCCATACCGGTTATTTGGTTTAAATAGTGCACTGAATGTACATAGGTACGTATTACTAAGGACTACGTCTGAGTGTCTAATATCTTGGGAGACATAGGGTCTATTCCACTTGTGTTACTGTTATTTTTTTCAATATTTTTAACCGACTTCCAAAAAAGGAGGAGGTTTTTTTTCGATGTTTATTACCCCGTTAGTTCGTTTCATACTGGGGCCTCGAGCCTCCCTTTCGGAAACAGACCCTTGGCCCCAGTAGGCTTCGACCCTGAAAAAAAAGGAGGAGGTTCTCAATTCGGTTGTATTTTTTATGTTTGTTACCCCAGAACTCCGTCGTTTATGGACCGATTTGCAAATTTATTTTTCTCCTTGAATGATACGCTTCCCAGATTGGTCCCATTTTTGTCTGGTCTTCATCATTACAAGTTGCAACATTTTCATTTCCAAAAGTTTGCTTGCTGAGTCCATACTGCGGCTCTGCGCCGTGAAGCACTGTGTAACATTTATATCTAAAAACAAATTATTAATGTTGCGTTCAAATTATTAATATTATGGGCTGGGTAATAGTGCGTTACTTTATGTAGTTTATAAATAACGCTCATTACGAGAAGCGCGTACCTGCGCAAGCGCACTGCGCACCATACCGTACATGTACGCACAACGCAGGGGTTTGTTAGAATCATAGCTGGAATTATAAGTATTGCCTGTATTATCGAACCAGTTTTTTAGTTCAGGCCAGCATGTTCGTGCCGGTGTGCCGAATAAAATAGCATCGTTAACTGCATGCTGTCACCTTGCCATCCGATGGATAAGTATGTCCCGAAGTTTTACATTTAATAATAATAATAATAATAATTCTTTATTTCAGGCTACTATGGCCCATAAACACTATACATAAAATAATCTTAAAAATAATAAACTAATACATATGAATAACATCTACTTATTAATTAAACTATTGCACACGAAGTGACGGCATCGTGTTCCGCTGCGAGGTCGGTATCCTTCCACGAAATCGTCGATACACGACACCTTTCGGCCAAAACTCTCCTTTGAGGAAGGTGTTCAAATGATGAGTCGGCCCCCGCACCACAAACGACTTGAAATTAGTGTTATGGCGCGGCTCCAACTGCTCGACTCTCAAAGTCCAGTTCGTCTTGACTCGAACATACTCCACGATCTCCTCGACCTTCGTGGAGTGATGTAGCCTCGAAACATACAGCTGCGTCGTGGATATTAGTTTGATAAAATTAGTCGTAGGTATCTGTAATTGTACACAAGTGTTGTAAACAAGGGGATTGGTCTGAAACCTACGAACGCTCCCAGTGCCCATAACTGGCTCAGTTAGAAAAATAATGTAAAAAAAAATAAAACTAAATCTTTTCTAAAAATGCACAAAGTATGCTAAAGGATAAGTTTTAAATTCTTGGATTTTTGAATTCGTTTTTCGAAAAACAGCTCTCTCTTTGCTTCTTCATTGAATGTTAAGCACGTGCAGGTCTCACGGGACCAGAGCCGTGTTCTACTCTCATCAGCGCCGCTCGCAACACAGTTTCGACGTGGAACGCTGTTCCTGTCGCTATCTGTCTCATGTTCATATCGTGAACGCTCTTGTAAGCGAATTGTGGTGTAAACGTGCCTACCGTGAACTACGCGATTTCGGCACTCGCTCCACAGGGCTGCCAACTACACACTTTAACCGCTTTACAATATTATAAAGCTCTTAACCATAATATGGTTATGGTATTTTAATAAAGTTTGTCCACAATAATGGCTGAAAAAGTATTCATCCTGCCTGGTTTCGTTCAACCATCTCATCTCAATATCCCAGTCGGTACGTACATATCTGAATGCACGTTCATAGGGGTGTTTAGAAGGGTATCAGCATCGGTCACCTCGAGCTGATCCCGCAGCCTCGTGCGTGGTGACGTGGCACCGGGAGCGTATCCCGACGGCGCGCGTGGCGCTGCAGGGCTCGCGCCGGCGCACTGCAGCGCTGTCCACAAGAGGTTAACGCGCTTCTTAATTGCTTCTGTAACATTAAGTGCGCGATTAGCATAATATTGCTTGTGTTACATTAATAATTATAATTAGCATAATGTGCCGCGGTTAGACGCGCCGCTGCACCTCATTGTAATAATATTTGTTACGTAACCTTCGCCGCCGCACCACGACCTGCTCCATTTATGATTCTCACCAGGATTATCATTAGACAATGGTTTAAAGCTTTTCGTTTCTCAGTTGTAATTTTTTTAGTATTAAACCAGGTATTAAAATATATATATATAACTTCACAAACGTGATAAGAATGGGCTTTATTTGTAATAAAAACTAAAAAACATAAGAGCAGTAAGTACTGAACTAACCAACACCTACATTCCCACACTCCCTTGGAATGTTTAGCAAGGAAACACCTTTCAGTGACATTTATAATAAATAATTGATAATTTTAGTCGCCAATACAATAAATATTCGGCTAAGGCGTCAGTCATAAACAAGTAAATGTTATTAAGTAACCGTTACAATAGAAGCAAACGCGTGTATTCTTGCTTCCCATTCAAATCGCTGCTAATTACATCTCTAGTTATTAATTAGCATTGTTACTCCGTTACTCATTTAAATTGTTAAAATATTCTCAGAATATTCATCTTTAATTAGCTCCGGGCAGGTTCTCAATAGCGGAAGGACTGTGCCGATGTCCGGCTGTACATCGTTGATTACATCGTTTTTCGTTTTTACTTGACGTTCAATATTCCCTTTAGTGAATGAAAAAACATGGTGGTCGGCCCACGCTCTACTCACTAGCAGTTCGTCACTAGCTGTGCGCCTCCCACTGCTCGTGCCCATATCCACGCGTTATTGCGGCCCCGAGACCACGTCTCGCCATACTAGGCACACCACTTCACACTACACCTCGTCACCATGCAATGCCGTCTCCCAGCACTTGACCAGCCATATTTATTTTCTTGAAATCTTCCAGACAGTCCAATAATAAAGAGTGTCCCACTTAGCATGCTCGCCACATCACTCGCATTAGTCGATGGAAACGTGTGAAAAGTGAATACCAATGTATTTGAATGTAGTATTTAGATCAATCACCTCGGTAGCACGGCTGACTGTCATACGTGATGCGCCGTACACACATTAAACAGACATTAAACGTACACCTGAAATTTATCTAATGTTTTACAAATATGTTAATTTGAATTGAGTACGTTTGGCGTTAGTAATATTTGCGAGCAATCGAAAGACGGAACAGACTCCTCGTTGTGGACAGTCAGGAATAATCATGTAATGCACTTGATCCTGTCTGTCATGACTACAGTGAGTGATCGTTCAGGCGCGACAAGTAGAGCGCACCGCCTGCGGCACTAGTGCTGCATGCGTCGCGTCGCGCAGGCCGCATGCGAGTCACTTGCGCACAGCGGTGGAGGAGACTGCCGCCTGTTATAAGACGGACTCTCGGTCACACTGCGCCAACACTTCGTCAATATGATGCACCATTAAGGCGACACATGCACACGCACATATCTAATATTGTCTTTGAATAACTCTTGCACCAAATTCAGTTTAGTGTTTTATTGTTAAGTAATTATTATTCACCTCGTTCGTTGTGAACCTTTACATTTTAATAAACATCACGTCATTATAGTATCCAAATGTCATCGATAGAATATCCCTTTAAATAAAAAAAAAAAAAAACGTTTAGGAAAGCATTCTGTTTGTTATTCCTGACGAGCTGCGGAATGTTTAGTGCGAGCAGTTGTCGTGACGCTGCCGGGACTCGAGCTGATTCGGCCAGAGATCGGAACAATTGGGAATGTTATAGAATGATGTTCCCAAGGGACGCATTGCATTTTATTGGATTTTTATTGATTAATTTATTGACATTTCGAAATTTATTATTGTTGTTTAGGATTGTAATTTTATTTTATATGGGTTCTTACCTGAAATAAATGAATTTTATTTTATTTTTTTTTATTTTTTTTTTTTTATTGCGGCCGGCGCTCGTCAGCAACGGTTACCTCGTATAAGGCTTGTCACCGTTGCTTGGAGACGCGCTACTAGTTTTTTGCGGCACATTCTTTATGACTTTAAAGGTAATATGTAAATACACGCGAATATAACCGGTAGGGCTTTCAGTACCGGTATTCCGGGATCCCGTAATACCATGATGACGAGTAAATATTGCTTTTAATCGTGGTATTGACGAGCCAGTATCGTGAATATCTACGATAATAGTTAGTAGAAAATTGTATTATCTAAGTGTTTTTTGTAATACTACTTGTGTGATTTATGGACTTTAAAAGAGACTTTGCCCGTCAAACCTTCACCGTCAAAACCTTGACTTGGAAGCTGCCAGCCGCCTACGACTAGAAGGATCCTTATTTTCTTTTATTAAAGTCATCGGGAACTATCTTTTATTGGATTTTTTTTTTATTATGCTGTTTAGATTTTTAATTATACAGTACAGGCTGTGTAGCTTTTGCAATTGCTCTTAGGCTTACATTTTAAAATTCTCAAAATTCAAAAATAACGCTAGCACTAGTGTAAATCCATTTTTCGGTATATAATATTCGGCTAACAGGTTTTTTTTCTGTATCACTTTTATTTATGTTGCATATTTTTTTATCTTTTATTTATTCAAAAAATTAAACTTGTAAATGGCAAAAAAGTGTTTATTTTTATTTATTTCGCTATAAATGAGTTGTTTTAGTATTTCTTCTCAGGTAGTCAAGTATATTTTTTTAAATATATTTTATTAAAAAAATAAAGTTGACGATACCTATAAAAAAATTGTAACTTTCAAAAATTTTGTCTATGTTTGATTTGGATAATCTTCAAAACGCTAAGACAGATTTCGACGGTACAGTCACTCACATATAGCTGATGTTACAAAGAGTAACTAAGGCTAAGTTTCATTTCCTTACGGAAGCAGGATTTAAATCCACTGAAAATGTCTTCAAAACGGTTGAACATACGTGACTTTCACTGAGATATAGTTAATGTTATAATGAGTAATTGTTATGTTGCATTAGGGGGGTTCGGACCATAAACCGCCACGCTGGTCCAGTGCGTGTTGGTGGGTCGCCATAGCCTCGTCCGTTTTTCAGCAAGGTGCACCACGTGTAGGTGAGGTTGACTTGGGTCCCGACAGATGTTGCTTGGGACCCCGTATACACCCCGTTACGTACGAGATTAGAATGGCTCTGAAGCAGTTGAAGAACAACAAGGCGTCGGGTGAGGACGGAATTACGGCTGAGCTCCTGAAGGCGGTTGGAAAACCGGTCCTAAAGGCCTTTCAGAAGTTGTTCGATTCCGTCATACTCGAGGGAAAAACGCCACAGGTATGGAGCAGAAGTGTGGTACCTACTCTTCTTTAAGAAGGGTGATAAAACCCTGCTGAAGAATTACAGACCCATCTCACTCCTGAGCCATGTCTACAAGCTGTTTTCCAGGGTCATCACGAACCGTCTCGCGCGTAGGTTTGACGACTTTCAGCCTCCCGAACAAGCCGGATTCCGAAAAGGTTTCAGCACCGTAGACCACATACATACGCTATGGCAGGTCATACAGAAGACCGAGGAGTATAACCTGCTTCTCTGCCTAGCGTTTGTGGACTACGAGAAAGCTTTAGATTCGATCGAGACTTGGGTTGTGCTGTAATCTCTCCAAAGTTGCCAAATTGACTATCGGTACATCGAAGTGCTGAAGTGTTTGTACGATAACGCCACTATGTCAGTCCGACTCCAGGACCAGACCTCGAAACGAATCCTCCTGCAGCGAGGTGAGAGGCAGGGAGACGTCATCTCTCCGAAACTGTTCACAGCCGCAATGGAGGATGTCTTCAAGGTTCTGGACTCGAGTGGACTAGGCATTAATGTCAATGGCGAGTACATCACTCACCTTCGGTTTGCCGACGACATAGTAGTCATGGCGGAGACTATGGAGGAGCTCAGCACAATGCTCAATGACCTCAGTAGAGCTTCTCTAAGAGTGGGTCTTAAAATGAACATGGATAAAACCAAAATCATGATTAACAACCATGTAGCGCCCACTCCTATCAAGGTCGGAGACTCTACACTCAAAGTTGTGGACGATCTCCTCGGACAGACAGTCTAGTTGGATAGGTCTAACTTCGAGAAAGAGGTCAACCGTCGAATCCAACTCGGTTAAGCAGCGTTTATTTATTTATTTATTTATACTTCATGCACATAAAAGTACAGAGGCGGACTTAATGCCTTAGGCATTAAGTCCGCCGCGTTAGGCGTAAGTTAGCGTTCGGGAAGCTACGCGGTACCTTCTCGTCCAACATACCACAGTGTCTCAAGACGAAAGTCTCTAACAAGTGCGTGTTGCCTGTGTTGACATAAGGCTCCGAAACGTGGTCGCTCACAATGGGCCTCATCAGAAGGCTTAAAGTCACCCAAAGAGCAATGGAAAGGGCTATGCTCGGGGTTTCCTTGCGTGATCGAATAAAAAATGAAGATATCCGCAGGAAAACTAAGGTTGCCGACATAGCACAAAGAATTGCCAAACTTAAGTGGCAATAGGCAGGGCACATTGCTCGCAAAACAGATGGCCGTTGGGGCCGAAAGGTTTTGGAGTGGCGACCGCTTACCGGAAGACGCAGCGTTGGAAGGCCTCCTACAAGGTGGACCGATGACCTGGTGGAGGTAGCGGGAAACCGATGGATGCGGCCTACGGGACGCACAGGAACGTTCGATGTGGCGACGCTTGGGGGAGGCCTATGTCGAACAGTGGACGTGTATCGGCTGAAATGATGATGATGATAATGATAATGAGTAACGTAGGCTTTTTTTTTCCTGGGGGAATGGGATAATACCCAGGTAAGGTAAGCAGGTAGAAGGAAAAAAGATTTTGACCGCATTGGTTGGTTAACTTATAACTAGCTATTTATTATAATTTAACCGTGTATGTTACGTTGCTGTACAAAAATCATAATATTGATCTAGTAATTTCCGAGCCCGATTTTTTTTGATAAGAGAATTCTAATGAAGAATGAAAATAAAACCACGACAGCGAGCAATGGGTAGCTCGCCGTCCAACCGTCCGGACCAAGCCCAAGTCGTTGACAGCCCTTAGTGTTCTACGCGTGCCTCAAGCGCCTCATTGTCAGCAACCATAGGGGTCTAGCAGGGTCGAAGCTTACAGGGGCCATGAGTGTTGCAAAGGAGATCCCCGGGGTTCTAGTACAATGATAAAGAAGAAACAGGAGTGGGTTTTTAGTCAGTAAAAGTCTGATACTATCTCCCGCCTAAGAGCGGGGGATGTCATTGGATGATTTCCCCACCTAAAAAGAAGTAAGATATCAATAAGAGAGTTTTGCGTATTACTTCGTGTAATTTATTTCATACCACTGCTCTCAAAACGGTGAAGGAAAACATCGTGAGGAAATCGGCATATCCTAGAACCAAAAATTCGAAAACATGTGACATCCACCAACCCGCACTAGGCCCGCGGGGTGGATTATGGCCCATTCCCTCTCCTAGAGTGGAGGCCTGAGTCCCAGCAGTGGGAACATTAAAAAGGCTGATGATGATGATGATGAAGAGAGTTTTGTATTATTATTTTCAAAAAGTCACCATAAAGATTGACTCGAAAATAAAAATAAATTGTTAAAGGTTTTATTATTGTTCTAATTGAACTTATGACCACGTGATCGCAGTATTGATCACACTAATACCGGGATTAAAAATATCCGGTATTTGAAAGCCCTACCTGCCGGCAGCGCGGGCGTGGCCATACGCTCCACTGTGCAGAAGGTCTAGTGCGAGTGAAGGTTTACATAAATACCTTAATTTAACAGCCGCGATGTACATACAGGAAAAATAATAGTTGGGAAATCAAGAACCATCTTTATTTTTTGTATCTCTTAAGCCCCAATAGTTATCGTCATGTAAAAAGCTAAATACCTAGTTTATAACTTTGCTAAGCTGCACGGCATGCGAGCGCAGCGGTGGGGCAGGGCAGTGTGCGCGGAGCTTTCTCGCTGATTACTAATTAATAGTTCATTTGCATGAGCCGCGTTGCCGTGTACGGCTTGACGGCTGAACGACGGAAAAACTTCTCCAACTCCTCGATATGGAGCTGCCCGTGAATGCCGTGCAGGCTACTGCCCGCAGGCGCACTTCACACTCACTGCTCTCGCGGCTGACTGCCACTAATATCTCACACTACGCACAGAAATTCCCTCGCCACGTATTTGCATGCGTCGCGTCTACCTGCGCAGGCATCTGCCAGTATTTTTTCCCTCGGCTCCGTCTGTCGAACAATCGCTTGCATATTTCTTTCCATTGCCATAAGTTTTTGTCGCCGCCCGCGCCGGTAAGACGTGAATAAGTTTTTTTCTAGTCGAGATTTATTGCAAAATGTGCATTAGGATCCATCGCCCACAATGCCAACTAACTAGTAATGGCGATATGCACGAGTCTCGTGTGCTGCTTGCTCTTAAATCACTGCTTTATACCTATCTTATTATTGGTTATAAATTATATATTTTATAATTCCCCAAATTATAATAACTATGTATTTTAACTTTTTTTTTTGTATGATTTCGATATTACTTACCTATTATAGTTGATAAATCATATATAAGTGCCAAATAAAGCATTCAATTAAAAAATAATGAGTTGAGGTTAATTTTGTTTATCTGGTGCATGACCGCTCTTAAGTCTTGTGAATGGCACAATCCGTACTGTTATTGCGATCGCCTGCGTATACGCACCATGTTGCGTATCGCTCGGTTACTTGGGAGACGCCATCACATATATAATCCTGTGACTTGTGCCGCCCTGTGTGCCATATAGCCGTCCGGCCGCCGCCCGTAGTTCACTGACTGACGCTTGTGCTAATTGCAGGTGACAAAACTTTGTACATGGCTCGTCAGCTGCTGCGCGACCGTGTTCTACGGGCACTCAATAAATAAGCAAACTCGCCATGAATATACATCAACTATTATATCATTATCGGCGCTCTGACTACTGGCTGCGGGTCGACTCCGCCATGCTAATGAGAAAGTCACAATGATGTGCAGTCGTCTGCGATGCCTCTCAGCCATTGTTCTCAAACTGCTAATGTGTAGACGTAGTCTGATACTTTTTACCGTATATTCGATGACTGCTCACCAAAGTGACAGCATGCTCGCGAACGTTCAATGTACCGCTTCAACGATCTACGCTCCGACAAGCGACAGTTTTCTTTAGTGTGCTGTCTGTGCGCCAGAAAACCTTTTAAAAAAAAAAAAATGCAACCGACTTCAAACTAATAAATGCAAAAATAACTTTAACTTCGGAAATACTGTCAAAAAATTAAGAAACGAAACAAGAAACGTCGACTTTAAAATGTTATTTGTTTTTACTTTTTAGTTGTTTCACAGCCAAAACTAAATACATAGTGAGAAAATTCTACGGCAAGGTGCTTTTTTGCGTCTCATATCATATAAACTTATTTGGTATATTATCATTTCAATAACGTTCACAAGATCTATATATAAAAATCAATGCAACTTTTTGTTGTAATTTTAAAACTCAAGAACGGGCTCACCTATCCAAACCAAATGTTTAGGCTTTGTTCGGGCTAATAGTAGATGGTTTATGTGAAGTTTGGTAGGGTAGAGTAGTGTAGAGAAGTGTAGTGTAGAGTAGTGTAGAGTAGTGTAGAGTAGGGTAGAGTAGGATAGGGTAGGGTAGAGTAGGGAAGAGCGGGAGCGAAGCCGCGGGGGCAAAAGCTAGTAATATATAATAAACATGACAGTTCAATTTCTTTTCATAACATTTAAATATTCTAAAACTTATTTCGTGTAACGGTATTATATGTAACGTTTATTTAATCGAAAATCATTACTTAGTAAACATTATCGTTTAAAATATATAATGACCGACGTCCTTTTTGTTATATTCATTATTTGACATATTTTTAGATCATCGAAGTATCATGCGTCCCGATTATTTTACCGAACTAGGTACGAGTATATTTCGTCGATCTACAATTTTTTTGCTATTAGCCGAAGCCTCTTTTGAACTTAAAAAGTTCGCCATTTGCAAAATGATTTATTTGCCATTTTTTCACCACACCGAAACAATGTTTTATGGAATTTTGGTCACAGATTATACGGTTACTTGGTAGGTATTTCAATATGAAATAAAAATAGTGTCATGAAAAGTCAATAATTATGTTGTGCTACAAAAGTTAGTGACAGAAACGAATCGCTGCAAAATGGCTTCACAGAGTCTTTTCTACCCTGCCCCTAGAGTGTAATTTAAACTGCAACGATAAGATCGCGTGGAGCCACCCAAACCCTGTAGCGTCGGAGCCGTGACAGAAACAGCTTGCTGCACGTCGCATGTCTGCTTGCATGCTGCATACCTGCTGCATGTTGCATGCCTGCTTCCATGCTGCATGCCTACTTGCATGCTGTCGCGTGCTGCATGTTGTATGCGTGCTTCCATGTTGCATGCCTGTTTGCATGCTGCATACCTGTTTGCATGCTGCATACCTGTTTGCATGCTGCATACCTGCTTGCATGCCGCATGACTATTTGCCGTTAAGCCATTCGTTGTTTTTCGTTTATTTGATTGAAATTCATTAGTTCCATTGTTGAAAATACATATATCTTGATACCATATGGATGATTAACACCCCGATTTGGGACAACACGACTCGCATAGGTTATGTTAGAAGTTTTAAGGCGGGAGCGGAGCTGAGGCGTTTTTATTATATGTATTAGACTAAATAGGTGTTATATCTTTTGAGTCGATTATCCAATGATTTTATATTAAATAATAATAATAATATTCCACAATGCCATCTATTCTTAAGCTAAGCAGAGCTTGTGATATGAGTAGTAGACAACTGATAAACATACTTATTATATTTCTAAATACATACATATTATTCCTAGATAAATTACACCCCGACACAGAATAAATGATCATGCTCATCGCACAAAGATTTGTCCTGGGTGAAAATCGAACTCACCACCTCCGGCAGGGTCACTAACCAGTATACCAACAGGCCTATCAAATATAAATAGGTAGTCTTCAAGGATAGAGTGAATAGGCTCATAAACTAGTAGGTACGCCTCACCGTCAGAGATTGCATCACTGCTTACCATCAGGTGGAATCGCAGTCAAGCACTAGTTTATACCAATAAAAAAAAAACATGTACAGAATTGATCGGTGGATCGCTGTGCAACTCGTATAATATAGTACGACACTGCTACTCAAGTACTTAGGGATGTCCTTTTACGTTTACCTCATCAAGCTTTAGCTCCTCTCATCTCTTTTCACAGCACAGGCTATTTATCTTTGCCAGACCAAGTTCTTTTACTTGCCTATTATTTTTTGATAATACCTGGAACTGACTGTCACAACAAATTGAGCAGAGCAGCTATGCACTTTATAAAAATATGTTTCTTGTTGACGTACAATTAAAATATGAGATAGTTAAAATGTTTACCGTCGGAATGGTTGCAACTATGAAGCAACGCGTGATGCAGACCAGAAACTATTTCTGTTACACAAGGAGCCCGTCTGCGACACAGTGAAAAACGTAAACATTGACTGTGGAGGCAGACTGGCTTTTTTTCGAGATGGATAATAATCATCAAATGACTGCCCGTTCTAGAGTGGGGCGAGAGTGTGTGTCAGACAGGCGAAAACCCACCAGTGTCCTTCCTTTGCTGTTAGAGTCCTAGGGCGTCTTTCAAAACTGCCTGCAGCCCTAGCAGGCATCGGCTCTACTGGTTCCCTTCAGTTTTGCTGACACCTCTCTGAGGGGGTCGACTCGAGCTAGGGTCTTACCGGACGGCCTGATGGTTACGGGAAACAATCAAATTAGCACTTCTTTCTGGTTGTGTAACCACAAGTATATTTATTACATTATAATTTACTGTCTTGATATTTGTTTCGTTGTGTTGCGAAAACACAATTGTTCATATGTCTTTTCTTTATTGTACACACAACTTTTTCCCTTTTCTTTCTTTTTTGTTGTTTAGCATCGTATGCTCCTAGTGCAATAACTATCTGACCAACATAATGATGCATTCGTAACTTTTCGGTAGTGAATTCGGAATGTTATTGTCATTTAACATTAGAAGTCGTCAGAAGCTTGCCGCGTGGTGCGGCGGAGCGCGCGTTGCTCGTGTTTGCCACGCCTGTGCTCGCACGTGCTTGTTTCAATAAAGAGCTGAATTTCGTCGCTTTACTATAACAACATGCTATAAATACTCGTAACGGCGCGTGCGCAGGTGTCGCGCTGACCTTACCGTAAACTGTACTTCACATCATAATGTCAAGCGACGAGTCTGTAGCCTATACATGCCCCGCGGCACTCGAACGTAAATGTTTCATTAAATAGTTTTTCTGTAGTCTCCATCGACTCTTTGTGTTCGGCCAACATAGAGCGTTCACTAGCGACCGATATTTTAACAACATCGCTCCTAAATTATCTGTTGATATCCCGCAGATTCGAATATGCACATTTACCCAAAAGTAATATATTAATCGCCATTATCTATCTGCGAGGGTCTGCAGTCCGGAGCAATCGGTGCCCACAGGTAGTCGGCGCATTGTGTGTCGTGATTGATATCTCCCGAAATCGTCACACAATAAGCTTCCTGGCAAAAAATCTGCTCAAAATTAACGTATGCAAATCCTTTAGAAGCGACGCGTCCGCAGAAGAGCCGACCTTCTGTGCAGCCACAAGGAGCTCAAATCAGCTCGCACACCTGATGAAACATTTTTTCTTGCTATGTCGTTAAGTGTGCGTCGCCTCCCCAACGCTATCGACTTGTACAAACCAATATAAATTGATGCATTCTAAACTTGTGAGAAACTAGCGAAATGGTCCGCGCGGAGACTCATCGATGGATCCGCATAACCTTTCGGTGAAAGTTACAATTCGCACGGTGAACGACTTGTAAATACCCGGAGCACGTCCATTATACACAAATTCCATTAGTTATTCAATAAAAAACAGGCGCAAAACTATTGTAATTTTACTTCAAAAATACAACCAGGTGTTTAGTATTTATCGTTACATAAACTTATGAAAACATACAGAGCAGCACGTCGGGCAGGCCCGCGCCTCCCGCTGTACCAGAACGCGCTGGCCGTGGCCTTGTGCGCTGGCGCCGGTGCCCATGCTCGAGCAACTGAGAGCAACACCACTAACTAATCTAACTATGCACACTGTCGTAAGCGCGGCTGCGGACGCGAACTAATCACATGATTTGCATATAGTTGCTAATCCGAGAGTCATTCAGACATTGTTTGGCTTGAAATATACAAAAACTGTTAGTTTTGTGAACTTGAATGTTAGAGAGCGGCGGTGACGTCACGCGATGCTTGCGATAACGTCAGCCTGACGCGAAATAAAAAGTTATCAGTCGGCGGATCTGTGGTCCTCGGTGAGGAGTCGGCGGTAGATGATGATGAGATCATTTACTTGATTGTGACAAGAAGCGCCCAGCACACACTATAATACATAACGTTCGGTTACAAGTTTATCAGTTGCAGTCCGTAACGTGACGATCTATAAGTATTAGTTGTGATCCTGAACTCGGTACGACCGCAGGCAGCAGTCTTTTATCAATCATATTTTGTGAATCGGACAAAACGGCTCCCTAGTACAATACGATTTACTGGTGCACTTCATAAACATTAATCGTGGATGGACGAATCGACTTTTTTTTTTTACATCTATATAATGTTGTTATAACAAAAGAGTCGCGGCACTCCTTCATAAGTGAGTGTGGTCTGGTGTGGTCGGACGCTGGGCGTTACGTGACCGCTTGGAGGAAGCAGACTGATTGAGCACTGTTTATACAAAGATACTGAAAAAATGCTACGGGCAGTAGGATATCTAAATAGCGCTGAAGGTCTAGTTCTCACAGTGGTGCGCGGCCCGTTACAGGCGCGTGCACATGCGCCCGCGCACCACACGGGTAAAGGTCGCGCCACCCCGCCGCACAGGTACCGTTATTCACCCCCGCACCCCGCGGGGTAATCACCTGACATTTAGAGTTTTTGTACTAATCGCATGGTGAATAATGTATGGGCCCCCTAGACTGGTCTAGCCCGGGGGTGAGGGGTACGCGGGTGGGAGTGACATTCATCGTCGGGTTATGCGCGCTACATCATTGCTGCACCCGACAACATGGATGCCGGTGAGTCCCATTACTCATTAGTTGATAACTTATAATGCACTCGGCCTCTGATTCGGTGTCGCAGGAGCCTGGCAGCCGAGACGCCGTGACCACACGCTTCTCGCGTGCCAGGTTTCTCGCACCGCCAGTTCAAGCAGGACACCGCCAGTCGTCCTGTTTGCATATTCGTGTATATATGTACCTACCTACTAGTGATGTAACGAATATTCGCATTCTTATTTGCGAATATTCACTTTTTTTTGCCATTCGCATTCGTATTTGCAAGTCACGTATGCGAATATTTGGCGAATGTATTTGAGAAACAAAATGGAAATAATATGTATGACATTTTGTTCGCGCTTTATTTGAAAGTCAACATTTAAGTAATGTTCGCATTTGCATATATGTATTGGATTTGAATATACCTGAATGCGAATCCAAATACGAATGTTGATATTCAAACAAAGTACACGCATTATGTCATAGGTACAGGTTTGACATTTCTTGTCAGCCAAGTTAAAACCGAACTTAACAGAGCCGTTACGAATATTCGAAAAGATGAGATTCATTCAAAGTTCATTCGAGAAGGTATATTTGAATTGAGATCAAGCAAATGTGAATATCAAGTTGTGTGATAGATACATATTAAAGTAAATATAAAATTGTAAAATCACAACAGTTGTATTGTCATTCTATATCCATTCAATCAATATATTTCCTTTTTGTTTGTCTGAAACATTCGCCAAACATTCGCATGTTTCTTGTGAATACGAGTATGAATGTCAAAAAATGTGTGAATTTTCGCGAAACCGAATGGGAATATCCGTTTGTTTCACTGGTACCTATACTTTTCACATATTTATAATACACTAGCCATTGTCCGCGGCTTGTCGCGTACATGAAATATACCCTATATCACTCAGGCATAAAGCAGCTTTCTATCGGGTAAAAAAATTTTAGCAATCGGACCAATACTTTCAGAAATTACCTCCTAAAAACAAAAAAAATACAAACTTTACCTCTTTATAATATTAGTGTAGATAAAAAAATTTAGTATTTTATGAGAAAAGATGAGTATTTTATAAGAACAGCGAACTTAACAATTACAATAATAAACTTTTTAACAATCCACTGTTACGGACGTGACGGCGCCAACTGAAACCCCTGAAGGCGACGCGAAGCCGGCTCTGACAATAAATATTTTACAGTTATATGCATTTTTTACTTCTTGTTAGCCAACGTTATTATATTTTTTACAAATTAGGGAAATTTTAAAGCAATTACATTCGTCGTGTCGGAGAAAGCAATCTTTTAAAAAATCATTCGTTTTGTGACAAAAAGACGCCGCGACTTTCTAATTTATTGCTCGAGCGCCGAAGGAAGCGTTAAAAAATACAATAAACAATACAAAAGTAAAAATCGCACAAACGTTAGTGTGCGCCGTTATCGGTCCCGGGCGGCCCGGGCGCGGTCCACACAATGAGACGTCATAAAAGAAAGCACTTTCAATGGTCAGCGCTCAGCGCCTGTTGCATGTTTTAATAATCGCCTTATTATGCACTCGTTATGCAATGTGCGAAAAAATATACGTAGCGTTTCACACAATAAGTGTATAATTTTCAGGCGTATCCTTTTAAATATGCATCCGCGACTAATGCGAACTCGTCCCCGAAACGTCGGGTCGGGTGTGGAGCCGAGCCAGACTCCTCGCCGCACCTACACGGAATGTGTTTTAAAGTGAGCAGTCGCGCTGGCAGCCGGGCACTTGTCGAGCTCTAGGTACCTGTCTGTAGTCCGCGAGATTCGTGGGCTCGTGGGGTCGCGCCACTGGATCACACTTGATTCACATAACATTATGCATGAAGGGCGAGGGCGCGGCGGCGCGGGCCGAGGAGGGGCGGGGTGACCTTTCGCATGGTCCCGTTAGCGGCACCTGCGCGGACGTTAGGGTCCCGCTAGCCGCTCGCCGCTCCTGGCACGCAGCACATTCATCGCTGCATAGCGGACCGAGCCTGAGGAGATCATTCAACATGAACCGCTTAATACTTTGCAATTACCTACTTTTTTGGACAATAATGTTTCACAATATACTCGTGCTCTTCCAATTACTTAGCAACAAATATTAAACTGTTCTTTATCATTCATCAGTCGGTGGTGGTTACAATGAACGTTTTGTCATCGCCATTTTTTTATGGAATGTATAATAATGTATAGAGCGAGATGAGAGTTGCTTGCAGTTCCGCTGCAAAGTTATCTTAAATTGAATACGCGGTGCGTGAGATCGATCCGGATCAGTCGGCAGATCATATCTGCCGTTACATTGTGATAAATGAACGAGACCCGAAAGATCTGGCAAAAAATATAATGGACGCGGTTACATCAGCTCAATGATTGCAGTTTGATCATCGTTCGAGTCCACTGCGGAGCGGCAGCCCTGCGCGTGCGTCTCCGATACCATTGTCTCACAATGGGCGTCCGTCGGTTGCGCGGGCTGCGGGCTGCGGCCCGCAGGCATAGCGATAGGTTTTGTGTGCGGGAATCAATCAGCTGCGCGTAATGCCCACCATTAGAATACTTACATTCAAATAACGCGCGCCGCACCGCTCCCACGCTCGCCTGCGCGTGCGCACTATTTCAGCACGCACCAACGCGAGAAGATACATTCCAAGAAGCCCTTGCGAATATTATATTTTCATAAGGAACCTACCTAATATATTTTTCAAATTATTGTAGTCGCATTTTAGAGAACCAGGAGGATAGGCTATACAAAGTGATTTAGTATCAAACGTCAGCAATAACGTTTGTTTTGCACTTGATTGACGGATTTGGGGTGAATCCAGGTTTTAAAGCCAATGAGGAGTTGAAGATTTGGCATTATTATGACATGTCTAAATTTCTTACCAATGTTTTTAGTTACGTTATGACGACTCAGTCTGCCATGGAAGTGATTGACTCAACTGACTTACTACCGCACTTCTTACACTACCACCACACTACAAGATACTATATAGTGTACCGAGTACATACCGTCGCTCGGACGGAGGACCCTCTCGGTAATAAACAGCGATCACTATGAACAGGGACAAGTTGCCGCCGTCGGTTGCTCGCGACGTAAGTTTGTCTCGCGTTTAAACGAATGAGTTGCGTAATAGCGAAGTGTGTGCAATTAAGTGGTCGGTGTAACGGGACGTCGACGATATGGGGGTGAGTGACATGTGTTGATATTTGCGACGCGTGGCGCGTGCCTTTGGCCGCGTGCACCTGCGCGCGCTGCGTGCCGCCTGGGTCAAGGTCGCCGGGCAACACAACGGTCACAGAAGACCCGCTCGCGACCCAACTCAAACAAAACAGTTTCAAAAGAATCATCTTCTTTTTTAGTTCAAGATTTCCAAGTAAGACCTAGACAAGATTGTATAGTTTATTGAAATGATCTTGCGAGATGGTGATCGCGCATAGCCGCACATCACGCATTGGAACTTCTGCAGGTGTACCCTGAGTTGACTTGTGCGTAGTGTGCTTATTGTGAGTAGGTAAACGCAAACTGTTCTATCTTTAAGCCCCGCTGACTGTTTCGTCTGCAGCGACACGTCAACTAATTGTTACTTAACCATGCATGTCAATTACAAAGTCTGCAATCTATACTTGCACACTGTTATTGGGTGCTGTTTCACTGGATGCGCGCGACCGCCTTCCCCCGCGCGCCTCGCTCGCTCCACCCCGCGGATCGAGCTTAATGAGTGGACGTGATCCGATCACGGTGCGCTACATTTTTACAGTGAGATATTTCGTGAGTCAGTCACGTAACAAACCAATGTCGTTAACATCCACGCATGGAAATAGGTTCCATCGACTGCAGTCGTATTGTTTCGTACAAATTACTTTTGAATTATTGTAATTACGTATCGGCTGCTACCAATCGTGTTATAACAACAGGGTCATATCCATAAAATAAAACTTAGAATGAAAATATAAATCAAGTTATGAGCGGTCGGCACAGGGCGGTGTCCCGCGTGGTGATGCTGGCGTGTCGTCATCCTGCATGGACGGCGGAGTCAAGGGCGTGGAAGGATATCCTTTATTTGTAGTAAGCTCAAGTCGCCGGTATGTGACACTGTACAGGGGAGCTCAATTCGCCGCTTCCACGGCGTGGGCGTCGTCGCGTGACACTCGAAACGAGCAGCAAGCGCCAGCCTCGCCGCGACCGACGTCCTACGTTCATGGACTCTACATACACACACACTGCCAAATGCATGCGTTACCTACTCTTTGATAGCTGTTATAGAGTTGTTTAAGGAAGCTCTTTCAAGATGATAGTGCAGTTTCGACGACACACGCAAGCACCATTTGGCTTCTGCAAGCATAACATTAAAGGTCCCTTAAATTATTCTATTCTATTCTATTAATCTCAACACTGCTTTACTTTCCTCGCTAGTGTCCCCGGCATGATCTCGTCACATCTCTGTCGGTTTCCATATTAACGGACGGATCATAAACATGGTCGGAGGAGCGCGCTGTCCGTCTGTTACGTCACCCGGGGGACTTGCGGCCGGTCCGGACCGATCCGGTGGTACACCTGTCGTATATTACCTAATTCGACAGCTCTGTAACTCACTGGGACGGTCACCGTGACCGGATCACCGGACAGATGCAATACTTACGATTAGTCGTAAATATTCACGCCGGTCAACATGTTACATTTAGAATATCTTTGAAATGCCTAGTCCAGTAAGTGTTCCAATTTCCTACAGATTGAGGAGGAGAGAAATATAAATAAAATACGAATGCCAGTAAGTAACTACTATTCCACATCACACGGTACCTGTCTGTTTGGTTACATGCATCATCATCTTCCTGCCCTAGTCCCGTTTTATTTGGGGTCGGCGCAACACGTTTTTTTCTTCCATTCTGTCCTGTCACTCGTCACGCTCTCACTAACTCCCTTTTCTTTCATATCGCTTCTCACACAATCCATCCATCTTTTCTTTGGCCTCCCTCTTCCCCTCCATCCATCCACATGTAAACTCATAACTTTTTTAGCAACATGCGTTTCATCCCTCCTTTTCACATGACCATACCAAGACAAACGATTCCCTTTCAACTTTTCAGTCACTGGCGCCACTTTCAAACTTCCCCTAATATACTCATTTTTCACTTTATCCATTCTCGTCACACCACACATCCATCTTAATATTCTCATCTCCGCTACGTGCAATCTTTTTTCATACGTCTTTTTCACAGCCCAACATTCTGATCCATACAGTATGACAGGCCTTATCACGGACTTGTAGATTTTACCCTTCAACTTGAGGGGCATCCGTGGAACACAAGTGGTTCCCGTGACCTGTCGCCATTTCATCCATCCTGCGTTGATCCGACGTGTTACGTCCCGGTCCACCTCACCATCCCCTTGGACGAGCGACTCGAGGTACCGAAAGTCGGAACAGATCGGTATGGGCGTTCCGGCGAGAGCTAAAGGCACTGGATTGGAGACACCGCCGAAAACGCAGAACAAGTACTCCGTTTTGGTTCTACTTAATTTCAGGCCAAAACTCTCCAGTCTGTGCCACCACACCTCCAATCTGTTCTGGACCTCTAGGCCACTCTCGGCAATCAGCACAATGTCATCAGCAAACAGCATACACCAGGGCCTCTTCCTGAATGCCCGACGTCAGAGCGTCCATTATCATCAGGAAGAGGTAAGGGCTGAGAGCCGACCCTTGATGTAAGCCAACAGCCACATTGAAGCTGCGAGTGGTGCCAACTGTAGACCGGACTTGGGTATTACATTGACTATACATCGCTCGGATCAACTGCACATACTTCCCAGGCACACCTTTCTTCTTAAGGGCCCACCACAGAACCTCACGAGGTACTCGGTCGTATGACTTTTCGAGGTCAACGAATACCATGTGCACGTTTTTATGCGCACTTCTGTATTTCTCGCACAGCTGGCGTATAGCAAAAATGGCATCCGTTGCACCCCGACCCATAAAACCGAATTGGTTCTGCGAAATTTCACTCTCTTCTCTCAGACGCCTTTCAATAACTTTCTCCCAGGCTTTCATAGTATGTGACATTAGCTTTATTCCTCTATAATTGTTGCACTCAAGCACATCACCTTTGTTTTTAAAGATGGGCACCAAGAAACTGCTGCACCAATCATCAGGTATGGCTTCTTCCTGCAACAACTTATTGAAGAACAAAGCTATCCACATCCAACCATCCACTCGCAATAACTTCCACACTTCAACTGGTATTCCATCTGGACCAATGGCTTTACTATTTTTCATTCCATTCACCGCTATTCTGAATTCATCCATACTAACCATTCTCACTAACCCTACATTCACTGGTTTACTCTCTAAAATTCCATTCCAATGATTTTCCTCATTCATTAGTCTTTCAAAATATTCCTTCCACCTCTCTTTGATTTTTTCATCGTCTGATAGGCCCATTCTAGCTTCATTCTTTACACATCTTACCTGAAAAACATCCCTCGTCATTATCTCTCTTCTTTTAGCAAGCCGGTACAGCTCTTTTTGGCCTACAGGACTGTCTAGTGTGTCGTACAGTTTGTCCTAGGCTTTTGCTTTTGCTAATGCCACGGCTTTCTGAGCTTTCTTCTTCAAAATATCATACTCACTCTTTTTCTCAGCTTTCAGACTACCATTTCCCGCTTCTACACGCTGCCATTCCTTGAACTTTCTTTTCTTCTCTTTCAACACATTCTGAATTTCTATCGACCACCACCATGTATCCCTATTTATTGTGCCTTTTCCTCTCGTTTCTCCCAAAATATCTTTCGCTGCATGTCTAATACACTCTGCCATCTCATTCCAGCTTTCATTTATACTTCGGTCATTCATGTCACCCATCTCTATCATTTTGTCCACCACTCGCTCTCTGAACTTTTCGCACACTCATTCTTCGCTAACATATGCCACTTTATTTTGGGGGGAGGCCGCTCTTTGGCTTTGTTACGTTTTATTTCGACCAGCGATTCCATAACCAGGAGTCGGTGCTGTGATACTAGATCTTCTCCTGGCAGCACTTTGCAGTCTTTGACGTGCTTTATGTTGTTGCGCCCAACTAAAAAGTAGTCGATTTTGACCGCTTTTGTACGTAATAAGGTGTTCCTCACTTTTTTTAAACCAAGTGTTGGCTACTGCTAAGTCAAAGGCGGTAGCAGATTGCAGCAGCGTCTCTCCCTCATTATTCGGACTTCCGAAACCCCATCCTCCATGTACTCTTTCATAAATACCTTTCATTCTTCCCACATGTCCATTAAAATCACCTCCAACTATCAATTCCTCATGTACAGGGATGGTCATTAAGGCAGTATCAAAATCCTCCCAAAACTTCTCTTTCACTATTTCATCACATCCTACTTGTGGTACATACACACTAACTACATTCAGCATCACATTCTCTAACATAACTTTCACAACTATAAATCTATCACTAATCCTTTGAACTTCCATCACGCTTTCTTTCAATTTACTATCTAGCACTATTCTTACGCCATTTCTTTTTCCATCACTTCCACAATAATAAAACTCCTCTCCATTTAGTCTCCTGCAAACATGCTACATTTATCCGTCTTCTTTTCAATACATCCGCTAACTCTCTGGCCCTTCCAGTCATAGTCCCAACATTCCAACTAGCATACCTCAATCTCATTTCCCGAGCTTGCTTCTTACGCTGCACCCGCCCGGGATGGTGCAACAACCCTGGTCCATTTCCCACAGAAGCCGGGTGCTGCCCCTGCGCGTCACCTGTGGGGTACGCCCTAACCCTATCGCGCATTCTATCATTATCAAACATGTTACAAAAGGATTTGGCAACTGTTTTATAGTCGGCCGCCAGCCTGACAGCAACCCTCCTTGGGAATGCTATTGTTGCTGGTTAACGCATCACCATGCGGTGACCTTCAGTGCTTTATATTACGCACGGTCTCAAAATGTCCCTTAGTCGCCTCTTACGACAGCCACGGGAAAAAATGGGATGGTGTTATTCTTTACGTCCGGACACCATACGGAACATGCATATTATACAATATGTCATGGAAAGTGTTGTAGTCACTTCCATATCAGCATTAGCATTGCATATCGAGTGTTTAGGGTCTTGTCTTGTTTGTCGAGTATAACTATAAGTACTAAGCTTCGTTTTATCTCGTAGAGTATCTGATCTGCAGCGATGTGCACTTTTCGAAGAATTTTGGATTATGGTTTTTCTCGTTTACACTCGTGGTCAGTTTTGGTTTGTACTTCCTGTAGCAAGAGTACGTCAGCGCCTCGGGCTGCGGCTGGTGGGGCAGTCGTGTTGTTCACTGACTCATTATTGTAATATTAAGTGAACACTGATACAGTGTGTGTAGATGCGCCGATAGCGCTCGGACAGCGTCCAGCGCTGCGATAACACGCTAATTAGAGCGGCGTCCGTCAGCGCGCCAGCGGCTAAGCGGGCAGCGTGCTCGTTACGCTTGCCATGCGGCTTTACTTACACTAGATACAACTAATTAATAATATTATCTATTGTAATACATGTGATACGTTTTACTAGTGCGTTTCTAAATAGACTTCTCGTCTTGACACCCATACTCATTTTTATAAGCTCATCACGTTGCACTCGCCCTCCATAACATTATATAATAATTCTGCTTCAAACATTTCTAACACTTGTTGCATCTGACTCATCTGTTCATGACGCCGAATCAATTCAAAAGCGACAATTCACTTCGCATAAAGGACATTGGCAACAAATTACGAGCTTAGATTGAAATCATTACCTTTATGTATAATTATGTTGTTCTATTAATTAATGATGCGATCATGAAGTCATCCTAGTTGTAAAGTCAGTCAGCAGTGCAGGGCGATGAGTCATGCCGTACATACAGAGTACTGTGCAGTGTAATGCGGCTCTGGTAGCAGTCGCGGCTTCCCGCTGAAGCCGCATCGCTCCCATTAGCATAATATCATGCAAAACACGTTCAATCCCTCCAGGCTGTCGCTGGGTGACGGCGCCGTGACGTCATCGTATTTTATCATACAGGTAACTGCCACACACGTGGTGGTTCTGGAGAAAGCCTCAAGAATATCATGATATGTAACAAAAGCAGCCCTATTCTTCTGTCCAAGGCTTCGAATTCATTATTGGGCACTGTTTTCGCCAAGCCTCACCCATGTGACCAGTGTATGTGCAGACAGTCCCACAGCTGAGCAAGTATCGTTACGCACACGCACCTGAACTAGAGAATTCATTATAATTGACCCGCTGCGGTAATTAGCCGACGTGTAAGCAGAGCACTGGGAATAAATTATGTCTATGAATAATTGTCTAAATATTCAGTCACGTAACAAAGATAACATAAATGTTACGCTCGAAGGGGATAATATTGGTCTAGTAAACGAAGTAAAATTTTTAGGAGTTTACATAGATTCCTTATTAAATTGGAAAAAAGAGCTCACCGCCATTGATTCCTCAATATCTTCGGCTTGCTATGCACTAAGAAACCTCAGGGACGAAATCAATGTAAAACAGTTAAAAACAATATATTATGCATTGGTAGAATCCAGGTTACGATACAGCATTATGTTTTGGGGGAGCAGTTACGGGTATAATTGCCAAAGAGCATTCATACTCCAGAAACGTGCATTAAGAACGATTGTTAGAATCCCACAACAAGAGTCTTGTAAAGATTATTTTAAACAGTTAGGTATATTAACGGTACCAAGTTTATATGTTTTAGTGCTACTCAGTCATTTTGCAAAATACATACACGAATATGAATCACAAGAAGAACGTGAACTTAGAGAGAAAACTAGAAGAAATATTATAAAAAACAAAATTGCACCTAAATTCAATATTGCCAAACATTGCTCTAAATACCAAGCTGTAGAATTATTTAATAGGTTGCCTACTGACTTGAGGTCATTGATTTATAAAGGTACTCTTTTCAAAGTTAAACTTAAAGCATTCCTGTTAAATAAATGTTTATATTCTTTGTCTGAATTAGAGAAAAGTGATGGTAAATAGTTTTTATATTTAAGTAATTTACTTCCTCGTACAACCACCATTTAATTATGACATACTCTTAATTTCGTAAATATATCCAAAGCATTGACTTCTCGAGATTTATAAAATTTACATTTAATTCATAATAATATAATGACTATTTACAATTTTTAATTTTATTTTTTGACATCGTATTATTTATCTTTTTTTTTTATTATTGATTATTGACTATTATTTATTGAATATTGATTATGTGATTGATTATTGACTATTATTTATTGATTTTTATGTTGTTAATTGTTTAGTGTTTATTACTTAGGATTTACTTAGGGTTATTGAATGTTATCTCTTGTCATCCTCTTTGCAATTTAAAACATATAATTTTTTTCTAGATGTTAAATTAATTGATTAATGTACAACAAAATTCAAACACAATGCAAATTGTTATATATGAATAAATAAATGAAATGAAATATTATAACGAGCTCGCCATTTTCAATTATCTCACATAGTGCCGCGGTAATGAGCGCACATAGTGCCACGGTTCCGCTCCGAATGCGTCGCCGCGCGAGGAGACTCTAGGAGGGGGGGGGGGGTCGGGGGAGGGGTGGCATGCTAATACACAGTTTGTACCCGATCAAGTTAATATAATACATAATATAATTGTAAATCTGCGCACGCCACGCGTGACGCCATAAACTAATCGCAGCAAAGCGACGCGATTTACAGCGGCGACGAGCAAACAGCCAGCAGCAAGTGCACATACTTTATTAACTCTTATTTACTTCACTGTTACACACGATACGTAAGTAACGAATTTCTAGACGACTGTCGGCTCATTATAATTTAATGAATTATCATAATAGGTAATGCCGAGTGTAACGTGTTGCGAGCATGATTGCTGTTACTCAGAGCCACGATCGCTGTGCCACAGTATTATAATATTCCCTATTGTAATACTGTGGCTGTGCTTTTAGCTCATTGGAGCTCATCTCAATATCGATCATTTCAGCTCTCTTGAACTTAATCTAGTATAATCTGATGCCAGCGTGCTGCGAGTTGTATGCACTTTACAACAGTCTGTGCCTCTATGACGCTGTAGAAATGTAATATGACCGGTATTCATCTTGATCTCATCCTCATAGATTTTCTCAAGTAAAACTATGAACCGGATGCAGTTATTAAGGAGCCTATCAAAATCTAGCAACAGCGCGTTCAGACCAAAGTAGCACTCGTCATCATAGTCGATTATAGGTAAAATTAAAGTTTACACAAGCATAGTCTTCGTCTTCGCAGGCAAAAAGTTTCTCAGATAATACAGACATCTCAAAGTCCTTTTGACTCTTTGGCAGACATTGGAAACCTGACTTGGCCAGCTAAGCGTCGAGTCAAGATGCAAATCGAAATATTTTTTGCTAGAACGGGTGAGGTTATTACACCAATAAAATAATTAGAGGAAGAGGGTTAGCCACCACTTTACCTATCATGCATGAGCTTCCAATAACAATGTTCCAATAACAATGGCCTGACACTTTAAGAGGTTCACGAATACCCCAAATCTATGAGACCTATTAATGGCATACAAAACTCGATTTACATCTTCTATAGCATCAGACAGAATCTACCCGAGAAGCTGTATATCATTGAAAATCGAATGAACACCAAAGACAGTGAGTTAAAAAATGTATGAAGATGGAGAATAGCAACGGGAAAAGAAAACTGCCTTGAACACCAGAATCCTGATCACGCCAACTCGACGAAGTCTTGTCAACGCGGTCCGAATGCTGGCGTCCACGAAGATAAAGAGAACCATTCCAGCGCCTTGGAAGAAACCATAAGATGTGAAATAATATGACCATTAAATTAATTAATACCAAAACAGAAACCTGGACTCCTCTTTCTGTGACTGTCTTTTAAGTGCATTCATGAATAGCGAATGCAGGGCCATCTTGTTGCGTAGGTTTGATTGTCATTCATTTTGAGAAAATGTTAAGTTATTGCGACTACTACTTTTTCAGTCTATCACCGTTGCGTGTTGTAATTAGTAAATATGTAATGATTTGAGCTCGATCGGCCGATTCATCGTCAGATATCTACTTGAAAGGTAATCTGCGGGTACCTAGTTGTATTTCAAAATTTGCTCATTGGGATATTTTCTCAAAGCACTTCCTGTAATCTTGTAAAGTACCTACTTGTGGGTAGAGCCTGAGCAGTGCAGTCAACAAGACTTGTACTGTTTTCAAACTTAACACGGCTTACAAAGTTGTTATTATCGATCAGATTTCAGTATAACCAGTGGTTGGCAGGCAGAGGTCGCGCTCGCTAGTGAACTGATGTGCAAGTAGCGATGCGTGCTGCTCACTGTCGGCGGCCGCACATTCCGGGGGCGAGTGTTTATTCCGCTTATCTGAATTTTAAATTGTGCCGAAGTCCCCCAGCTGCCCCCCGTACCCTTGCCCCTCGCTCCGGTCGGATTCCTAGCGGTCTCGCCAATCCACCCGTAAAAACCCAATCAAGTGGCCATTTTTGTGATGCTCCCCGCTTTGACACACGATTTCACTTTCGACCCGCGTCGCTGTTCCGCACTACGCTTACAAAAACTTCAACAAACCGTTTTATTTTAGATCGCTTGCGACGGCGACCGCCGCCACCGCCGTCGCTCCCGCGGATTCTTGCGCAACACTTCGACTTGTTATCGCTTACTTTTATTTGTAAGATCGTAACGCGATAATGACTTCAGAAATTTTCCGTAAGTAAATCCGAAAATCTATAATTTATCTTTATTGCTCAATCTGATATCCGAAGTCATTATAGGTTTGATCCCATCTGACCATAGTCTGAAATAAAGGTGACGAACGTGGTGAGGAAGTGCACCACGTAGCGTGTAGTGTGCCGTGGTTACCGTCTCTGGAGGCTCGGCGGTGTGCGCGGGCGCCGCTTCCAAGAACATTCAATTTGTCGGTCATTTGATTTAATGCTGGCGTGAGAACCGGCGGCGCGTGCACGGCGCGGGATCCGAACCGGCGGCCGCCGCTCATTACGATCACTTACCACTAGTGTGACTGTCTGCGCCTGAGCCCTTTCCTTTCTATCACACGGCTGGTTGTCACATTACGAGTTTAATGGCACCTTGTCTAATAAGAAAGGTTGTGGATTTTAATTTCAATATATAATGGTCATATGATAGGGAGGCCAAAGAAAAGATGGATGGATTGTGTGAGAAGTGATATGAAAGAAAAGAGAGTTAGTGATAGCGTGACTAGTGACAGGACAGAATGGAAGAAAAAAACGTGTTGCGCCGACCCCAAATAAAATGGGACAAGGGCAGGAAGAAGAAGAAGATATAATGGTCATATGATGGTCGTCCGCAGGATGAGTTACCGAATGTATTCCAATAAGATATTTTTAAGAGGTCCCGTATCTTCTTACTAGACAAGTAATAGAAACGAATCATCGGGAATCTTACAAAAAATACCCAAGGATCAAGTTAGAATGTTAAGAGAATTTATAAAATTATGTCTGCTAAGTCTTATTAGATTTTTGCAAATTCAATTGAAGATTATCTTATCTCACACACTTTCTTATTTGCTCTTCACGGATCGCGAGTTGTGATTCTAAAAAGAGGAATGAAAAGAAAATGCTTATTTGGTCAGTTTAAATGATGCAAGCACATACGTATGTTGATCTCACTCTCCTTAACTGATGGCAGCCATCGAATGAAGTGCTGCTCTAAGTGGATTCAGGTGAACTAGCTCTGGAGTGCAGCTAGGTTACAAGTGGTCCTACGGTTCGTGCCTGTGCGCTGCTGTGCGTGTGCACTGTTGGCGTGACATTCAGGTGAGGTAGTGGAGGCAAAGACGGGGTAATCTGCGCGCACGCAAAGATTTTCAACACATTTTGATTTACGTGCGTATTATATGTTGTAGAATGACGAGTAGCGTCGGTCTCGACAACCGGCGACAATATTGCTCATTTGCGCACGCACCGCTCTGCTGAGCTCACCTCCTCCTCCCACTCCGGAAAGACCAAAGTTATGTGTGCAAGCAATATTAGTTACAATTTTACGAGCATATTTGTGGCCTACAAATGAGCAAATCAAATGTTGTCAGTTGTACTGACTCGTGTGCTGTGTATGGCGTAGTTTAATACTTTTGGTTGCTCTCGTTTATTTAACATTTTATACTCGAACACCATACAACACCATCGTTAATCTATATATCTCAGCGGTGAATGTAAAGAAGAGTAGTAATTAATGAGAAAAATATAGGTAGATTAGCCGAATCATTATAACACAGCAATGTTCGTGCGGGTAGTCGGAGCTGCGCCACGCGGCGTGGTGGCGCGGGGCCAAGAGGAATGCGTGGATTTGCATGCAGCGGCACGGCCGCAGCCCCCGCGGCGCGCCCGATGCCGCTAATGGCGCCGGCGACGTAGCGCAGCCCACTACAGAGAACACCCACTAAACCACTGACCACGACGGACACACAGGCACGGTAAGCTGGGACAGGCTTTATATTGTTTGAACTCGACACGCTCAAAATATTGTTTGAGAGTTTGCAAAGTTGTAGGTACGTTAGCTATATACCAAATAGCTAGTTCGAGTGTACAATCAATTAGGTAAACCGCATGCCTTCTGTATGCAGTATTGTATAATGGTCACTGGTCGGTGGGCAGTTGCAGTCATTGCGTGTAGAGCGCAGCGGCGGGCGCGCCTGGGGAGCCGCGTCAACAGTGTGTCACGAACCTGCTCCCGACCGCATCTAGCGGCGCACTCATCACAGACAGCAGCGCCTCATCGCCAACGTGCAGACGAGTGGCAGTATCCGCGTTAGCGTCACTCGTGTGAAGAACACTGCTCAGTCTGCACGTTCCCCGACCTCCAGGAAGCCTTTACACCGTCAATGCCGGTTTATTATTGATCAATGACATTGGGACGTAGCCATCATTAGTTATCAAGTTATGTCCACTCGTCACGTTGCTGGTCATTAAGTGAAGCGTCAGCGTGGCTGCTGTGTTGTGTCTGCGTGGCGACTGCGTGCGTCTCTTCATTTGACACGTGTCAATTAGAACGACGCTTGCTGCTAATTTTCTCGCATTTCGCATTCAAATAATCGTTCTGAGAGTTCTAATCCGCGCCATTGTTTCTGCGAGACAATCGCTTCCCACCGCGTAGCCACACGAGTCTTCACCATACGCTGCACGCGTATGGCTCAGAATGCATAGCCGCGCGCGCCGCTGCGCGAGTGCGGCGGCGCGCGGCGCGCTGCTGTGGACGCGATCATTACAGCGAACACGCCGACCGCTAATTAAACGTAATGACGGTGTGATAAACAAACAAACACACGCTTTGCACTCAGGGGCAAGAGGGGGGGGGAGGGGCTCGTGGTCAGATCTGAATAGAAGCGGCACTACACACGTGTTTATTATAATACACATCTAATTAAGTAGCTCTCTCGGCGTTTGTGTCCCACAGCGCATGCGTCCCTAGTCGTGACGTGCTCGTCACTAATCCACCACTCGTATGATGCTAATTAGAAAGGTACGCATAGTGGTTGTATGGCCGACGAGCAACCGCCCAGGTCACAGGAGGTATTGCTGCTCCTGTAGCGAACACAACAGTAATAACTAATACTTACCGTTACAAAATCAAACAAAGTACAACAATGTCATGTACCTGTATAGGTACAACACATTGTTGAGCTATACAAGGTGCAGTTTTAAAACTGCACAATATTTCAGGAGGTTGTAATAAAACTCATAAATAATCATGTAAAAAAACGATACCTGGTCAATAATCAGTAATACTTGTTATTTAATCTTTTAATTACACTAAACTAAATCGATTGATCGATGGCCGCGGGGGCGTGGCTAGGGTGTGGCGTGCGGGATGATGATTGGATGATACATTATTTATGAAACTATCGTTGCGAGTTAGTGTGTGTGAAAACGCCCTTTATTGTCCCGTGTTTGTGTGTGTGAAAAAAAGCGAGGTTATAAAAAAAAAAAAATTACCTACTTATTTTATTATTGATTCGGGTCGAGAATCACTAACATAATTATCTCCTGAAATATTTTGCAGCTTCAAAACGACACCTTGTATAGCTAGTGTTTTAAAGTGGCGTCGCCTGCTCAGGCGCCGCTTATCAAGTACGGGTTGCTGCGTGAGGTTATCACCGCACATCGCGCTCTGCACTTCGCGCTCTGAACGCTGCACTCTGCACATCGCACTCTGTCCGCTGCGCTCTGCACATCGCACTCTGTACGCTGCGCTTTGCTCATCGCACTCTGCACGCTGCGCCGTATCACAAACGTCTGCACACAGCAACCAATACTTGAGCGTGAGTAACTTCTGTGAGTGTTCTTATGCAGTGTATATCAAAAAAACGTTTTTGTGCTTATTAATAATGAACCCAGTGTCTTGGCTCGGTGGTCACTGCTCCTGTTTGCGCCGAGAGAAGACGCAAAGAGCTCCAAACGATGCCGGTCAGTGCGGATGTTGAGATAGTTTTAAATGAACATAATTGTCTACCCAGTAGCGGAGTTTTATTATTTATAATATTTACAGATTTTACTTCATTAAAAAAACACATAACTATCATTCATCATTCGCCACCAGCCTTTTTAATGTTCCCACTGTTGGGACTCAGGCCTCCTCTCTAAGAGAGGAAATGGGCCGTAATCCACCACGCGGGCCCAGAATTTTTGGTTCTAGGACATGCCGGTTTCCTCACGATGTTTTCTTTCACCGTTTTGAGAGCAGTGGTCATGAAATAAATTACAAAAAGTAATGCGCCTGGCTGGGTTCGAACCCGCGACCTACAACTCGTAAGTCGGGGCCGTTACCACTCGGCCACCACTGCTCTCTCAACTATCATTATAAATACATATATGAAAAAACTCCTTAAGACCTAAGTATTGGTATCGGAGAACCTATTTTTAACCGACTTCGAAAAGGAGGAGGTTCTATGTTCGGCTGAATGTATGTTTTTTTTTTTGGTATGTACGTTCATCGATATCTCGGTCAATTGTAGACCGATTTTGAAAATTATTTTTTTGATTGAAAGGTTATGCTTCCAAGTTGATCAGGTTTACCGACTGAAAGAAAAGGGGGGGACCCCGTATCGAACCAATCTGGTGATGAAGCCGGAAGGTAAATTAATGTAATTTAACCATGTTTGGAATTATTAGAATTGTTATGAGATGCACTCTGGCTATAAGGTATTTAAGTTTGGTTGAGAGGTATTGTTTAGTGGTGGTCGTGGTACTCTCTAGGTAAAAAGTGTAAAAAAAAACTTTTTACAAAAAAAAAATTAAACCGATTTCAATGTAAAAAAAAAGTACAAAATAACTTTGATTTCGGAAGTCGGTGTTTCTATAATAGATAGTTTTGTCTCTTCGTTATTTAACACCGACTTCCGAAATTAAAGTTATTTTGTACTTTTCAGTGTTTTTTTACATTGAAGACGGTTTATTTATTTTTTTTGTAAAAAGTTTTTATTGGAATACAGAAACAACAGAAACAAATTGAGTAATAATGGCATCTCCGTAAATTAAATTGTTAGTATTCTCGAACTACGAGTATACAAGTTTTTATTACCAATAAGAGTTTAGAGATGAGAATATAATACGGATATGTTGTGATGCGCGTACCTAACCGTAGTTCATATTAGCGTCACAACACAAGCGACTGTGATATTTTGAAACGGTTTCATACACATAACAAAATCACAGTCGCCAAAAAACTTTATAGTAATTGTTATAACTGTTGAACCAAATAAAATCTAGTTGGTATGACAATAAGTACTGTAGAAGTGAGCACAGGAGCACGGTGCGCGCGCGCAGCTCTCTGCAAACGACATCAACGCGCGGCACTCTCGACTGGCACATTCATTTTTTTCTAACCGACTTCCAAAAAAAGGAGGAGGTTATCAATTCGGATTTTTTATGTTTGTTTCCTCAGAACTCCGTCGTTTATGGACTGATTTGCAAATTTTTTTTCCCCTTAAAAGATATGCTTCCAGATTGGTCTTATTTTTTTTTTCAAAATTCAGTTTTGATGATGGGATCCATGAGGAATCAAGGGAACTCCTCAAATATTGTAGGTAATATAGTGATTATGGTTTTTTTTTATCAAGGACATTGGATAGGCACCGGAACTCCGTAATTAATCAATGTATCCTAGTTGTGTTTTGGGCTTAGAATTGTCATGAGATGCACTTTGGCTATAAGGTACTATCAAACTGATCTAATGATGGAGTCTGCAGGTGGAAGGTAGACACGGGAACTTTATAATAAAACAACAATGTATCCTAGCAGAGTTTGGGTACATTAGAATTGTCATGAGGATTGGTACATTGGCTATAAATGAATCGCAACTAAAAAGTGGAAGTGTCGGAAGTCGGTGTTAAAAAACAAACAATATCGAGAAACAACGACTTCCGAAATTAAAGTTATTTTGATCATTTTAGTGTGTTGTGAAGTCGGTTTTTTTTGTAAAGTTTTTTTTTTCTTTTCTATTATTTGATTAATAAAAAATGTTAAAACCATCTACATATTATTATCATACAGTATAAGTCAAATATTCTTTTAAGATTGACAATAATTACATTTTAATGCTAAACGTGGATTAGTTTACAAAGTTAATCTTTTAGGTATTAGTACCTACCTACTATATATATATTCTGATAATTTCACTATTAATTTTTGCTATTTAATTATTAATTTTTTAGTTTTGTTAAAAAGCTATTCGTTTATGATGGTCTTGTTGCGCACTACGTGGAATATGATGCATTGTGCCAGAGCGCTGGCTACCGGCGCGGCGGCACCCGCAGTGACCGCGCGCGCCTCTGGAACCCGCTCACTAGCGAGCATTGGGACTGATAGCATGCACACTCGGTACTCACTCACTAGCGAGCATTGGCACTGATAGCATGCACACTCGGTACTCACTCACTAGCGAGCATTGGCACTGATAGCATGCACACTCGGTACTCACTCACTAGCGAGCATTGGCACTGATAGCATGCACACTCGGTACTCACTCACTAGCGAGCATTGGGACTGATAGCATGCACACTCGGTACTCACTCACTAGCGAGCATTGGGACTGATAGCATGCACACTCGGTACTCACTCACTAGCGAGCATTGGCACTGATAGCATGCACACTCGGTACTCACTCACTAGCGAGCATTGGCACTGATAGCATGCACACTCGGTACTCACTCACTAGCGAGCATTGGCACTGATAGCATGCACACTCGGTACTCACTCACTAGCGAGCATTGGCACTGATAGCATGCACACTCGGTACTCACTCACTAGCGAGCATTGGGACTGATAGCATGCACACTCGGTACTCACTCACTAGCGAGCATTGGGACTGATAGCATGCACACTCGGTACTCACTCACTAGCGAGCATTGGGACTGATAGCATGCACACTCGGTACTCACTCACTAGCGAGCATTGGGACTGATAGCATGCACACTCGGTACTCACTCACTAGCGAGCATTGGAACTGATAGCATGCACACTCGGTACTCACTCACTAGCGAGCATTGGGACTGATAGCATGCACACTCGGTACTCACTCACTAGCGAGCATTGGAACTGATAGCATGCACACTCGATACTCACTCACTAGCGAGCATTGGCACTGATAGCATGCACACTCGGTACTCACTCACTAGCGAGCATTGGCACTGATAGCATGCACACTCGGTACTCACTCACTAGCGAGCATTGGGACTGATAGCATGCACACTCGGTACTCACTCACTAGCGAGCATTGGGACTGATAGCATGCACACTCGGTACTCACTCACTAGCGAGCATTGGAACTGATAGCATGCACACTCGGTACTCACTCACTAGCGAGCATTGGGACTGATAGCATGCACACTCGGTACTCACTCACTAGCGAGCATTGGCACTGATAGCATGCACACTCGGTACTCACTCACTAGCGAGCATTGGGACTGATAGCATGCACACTCGGTACTCACTCACTAGCGAGCATTGGGACTGATAGCATGCACACTCGGTACACACTCACTAGCGAGCATTGGCACTGATAGCATGCACACTCGGTACTCACTCACTAGCGAGCATTGGGACTGATAGCATGCACACTCGGTACTCACTCACTAGCGAGCATTGGCACTGATAGCATGCACACTCGGTACTCACTCACTAGCGAGCATTGGCACTGATAGCATGCACACTCGGTACTCACTCACTAGCGAGCATTGGGACTGATAGCATGCACACTCGGTACTCACTCACTAGCGAGCATTGGGACTGATAGCATGCACACTCGGTACTCACTCACTAGCGAGCATTGGCACTGATAGCATGCACACTCGGTACTCACTCACTAGCGAGCATTGGGACTGATAGCATGCACACTCGGTACTCACTCACTAGCGAGCATTGGCACTGATAGCATGCACACTCGGTACTCACTCACTAGCGAGCATTGGCACTGATAGCATGCACACTCGGTACTCACTCAGCTAGTCCGATGCTCTAGTACAATAACTCTTATTGGTACGTTATCTCGCCGATGTAATCCAATAAAGTGCGGCCGGCAATGATTTCTAACAAGATATTCACATCGGCCACACAAAACTCTATTACAGCAGATAATTGAGATAAAATATTGGTTAGTTGTGAAACGCAGACTCACGCCGGTAACAGGCGCGCGCGCAGCTCCGCTTTGTTGTGAGACAACAGGCAGGCTCGGGCGCAGGCGCGTGTTGTGATCGGCGCACATGCACGCCATACAATTAGTTACATTCTCTGTAACGATACTATTTGATGAGTAAAACGTTTACTTTCATTACATTTAAGTGGTATGACTTCTTTTATTCTTTATTTAGTCAAGGTAGGATATCGTATTACTCGAGGTTGATAAGAGGCGTTATCCCTCCAAGTCATCGCAGTTATCCAAAGTCTGATGCTGCGTCGGCAGCGCCCCGGTACCTACGGCAGTGGCCACAGTGCCTCGCTATCCATAACAGCCACTCGCTACAGGCGCAGGGCTACAGAAAACAAGTATTGAGTAAGCGGTGCGTACGCGCAAGTTTTTGTGCGGAGCGTGACGTCAGCACTAGTGAGCACCTACCGGCGGGAGGAAGAGGGAGCGGACGACGACCTCGCGCCGATTAATAAATTAAGATAACAAATTAAAGTAAGTCGCGGACAAAGCGCCCTGTCTAGCGCCGAGCAGCAACCTGCGGCTGCGCCGACACCGAGACCTGCCCGCCGGCCGAGTGCAGGCAGCGCCGCGCCCGCTCATGTCTACTGACACGCTCTTTACTCTATTTAATAATATTGTGCTTCTTTTATTCAACATTGAGAATGTTAATGAACAGGTACAATATGTTTGTCAGTATTCGGTGAACGTTAGCAAGTAACCCCTGTCTTGCTTAACGCTCCAGTTTCAAGTAGAGACTTGCTTTCTTATTTTTAAGGAACTGCGCACTCACAATCTGTCAAGAACATGTCTAGTTTCTCTGCATTTTGACAAGTTTTTGAGATTGTAGGGGACTGACATTATATTACTGTGGTTTGAATTTTATCTTTATGTATTTTAAGTACAAGAATTGTCTTCTGATCCACTTCTATAACTATCTGTTGTCTACGACAGGTATGTAGGAGAGGATAGGAACTCTTGTGAAAATTAATAAAGTAACTAGTTACTTACAAGTAAACCATGCGCTAAAGAATCCATAATTCGTCACAAAATATCCATTAAGTGGGTGTCGATAAGATCGGGGTGCGCACGCGCATCGTCGCGTCGCGTCGTCGCCATTAGCGGGAGTGATGCTATCGACATGACGCCGGCGTCGCACGCAACTGTGGCGCGACTGTGTGACACGGACATACGCAGTGTCCGCACACGGAGCACACTGCGCGGGCCACAGTGATGAGGGCTGCAACTCTCACTGACAGTCATTGATGGACGCGGCAGCCGCGCGGCCGGCATCCACAAAGCGGATAATATCTTCATAAATCGATATTTCCACCGCTAATAAAGCGATATTAATTATCTAGTATTCAAATCTTGGATGTTGGGCATTCGTGGCGCGCTCGTGACCGCGCGCTCCCCCCGCGCCCCTGCTTGCGCCCGCGCATCGTCTCTCGATTAATAATCGCGGTCGACGGCCGCGGCCCGATTATTCGAGCTCGTGCGATTAACGATTATGATTCGATTACTGTTCACCGGCGCATTGTCAGCAGAGCTCGCGCCCGCGCAGCCTCCACTGCCTCGCTCACAACAATAGCGTCCTTAGTTTTAATATCGGGACGAACGATAATCATTTCATCAGTTCATCGTCAGCTTCATCTACCTACTTGCACATTTAAAGTCGACTCACTTCAATGTGCGACAAAATAACGTTTGATGATTGTCAATCCACGTTTATCCATATAATTAATATAGGATGTTCATGGGATTATGAGATCTAAGTAAATAAAAACTTATGTATTGCTCTTACAAGAACAAACACAAGCTCTCCTATATACTCGTAATACACCAGTATTTTATAATTAGTACATCCGTACCTACCCGTCATGGATCATCTATACTTATCTGTAGGTACAGTTTCGTAACTGTACCATCTGAGGCCCGTGGCAAAATACATAATTCTATAGGGCCCCAAAAATATGATCACGTTGTAATTTATTTTGGATAAATAACTGGAGTACTAACATGATTCTTTATCTACTTACACTAATATAATAAAGAGGTAAAGTTTTTTTTTTTTTATGTTTTTTTTGTTTGTATGAGGTAATCTCTGGAATTACTGGTCCGATTGCTAAAATTTTTTCACCGTTAGAAATCTGCTTTATTCCTGAGTGACTTAGGCTATATTTTATGTACACGGACGAAGTCGCGGGCAAAAGTTAGTTATTAATAAATCAGCAAGTTCTCTAATAGGTACACGAAGATTTTTCTATTTTGTCTCTGAACGTGGCTTCCCAGTAGCGTAACTATACTTACCAAGCTGGCAAAATACCTTATGAAATTGATATTTTTCTTATGAATGTATTTATTTCTTATTAAAAATTTGTCTAATATTTAAATTTATTTATACAATTTTAATATTTATATTAATTTATTTTTCTTATGAATGTGTTTAAGAAATCTTTTAATTTATTTGGACTTTAACTACTATTATAATTTTTACTTATTTTTGTTAAAATGTTAGGTAAATTCTTTTAAACTCGCGATTCGTCTGATCGGGGGCCCCACCAGGCCAAGGGCCCGTGGCATTCTGCCAGCCTTGCCACCCTATAGTTACGCCACTGTGTAGGTACTTATAATAAATCTGTAGAAGCGAAAATTCTGAACATTGAAAATATCAAAAAAATAAATGGCAGGGGGTGTTACTAGACCGACACCGAATCAAAAAAAGTGTTAAAAATTTTTTTTGTCTGTCTGTCTGTTTCTAACCCCCCACAGAAAGGGGAATGGTGTTACCCCGAATTTTACGCGAGCGAAGCCGCGGGGAAAAGCTAGTAATACCTAATATATTTGTGTAGCCAAAAGTAAAAAAAACAAAATCCCTAAATTGTCCACGAAAATTTATTATATTTGATAAATTCATAATTGAATCAAACGTTCATATTGCTACTAAAAAACACTACACGCAGTATTTTTCCATTGTAATCGCCATTTATTCATTCATAATCAATACAACACAACAACAACTTTACAATATTTCCATAAATTGAGTGACATTTTGGGATATAAAACAAATGCTATGACTTTGCTGTTTATTATTTATTTATTGACAAGCACTTGTACAAGTAAAAACGTTACAGAGGACTTCCAAAGCTTTGTGTGGAAACTGATAAACTAAAAAATATGAATATCATTTATTGAGACTATTTAAATAATGGCATAACCTTTTCTAATGGGTATAGTATTTAAACGAGTGACTGTAAATTAAAATTATAGATGACAAAAATAATTATTTTGGGTTACAGAAATAATAGTGAGCGACTGACTGCGAGTGACGAGAAATCAGTAGACCAACGACTTACAAAATTTGAATTTAAAATACAAAATGAGAAGCTTCATAATATTTGAGCGACCTAATATTTGTTTGAGTGTCAACGTTACGTCCTATATTTTGTTCAATATTTGGCCAATGATTTATTTATACTAAGCGGCATTCTATCTTAAGTGAAGTGTTCCGAATGTCCTAAATGTCGAAGTGAACAGTATTGAATGTCCTAAATATCAATATTTGTGTACTGTAACGCAGCTCAGCTCGTCGGTAACCAACGTATAGGGATACTTCCTGAAATGAAACACTTCGGGCGGCGCACTCTTATATTTTTCTTACTTATTTCACGAATACATGTTATTCCTATAAAAATCACTTCAGCACTGAAAAAACAACAGACATTCTTTTTTTCTACTAACTTTCAAAACTATTCTAGAACAGCATAATCCTTCGAATTATATTTAAAAGCCAGTTCGTTGGTAATATAAAAAAAGCAACTCATGCGATCTCCTTTCGATATCACATGAGCTACGCCCCAATGAATAGAAATGTTGAGGCAACAAGCATTTATATTCTAAAAACTTTCGAAGGACTAAGCATGACCTACCTATACCTAACACAGAGGTCCCTACCTATGGAGGAAAAAAAATTACATTGTGGTGGTCGTCTCTTTAGGAGCGAGCCTAAGTCATGACGAACGTTAAACAAAATTCAAAATCTATTTACAAACTTACTATGCGCTAACTTTGCGCTTATCATTCAACGTTGTCATGCTTAAACCCCACCGCAGCAAAACCTCAAAAAAAAGCCACAGTGCTGCACCCTTCTAACCTAGGATGCCAGAGTGACAACCACCCAGACTGGGATTACATTCTAAGACTCAATACTTTTATGACTAATTTCTTCGGACGCTTATCGGGTCAGAGGACAAGGAGTCATACTCGCATCGGATCCCCTACACATTCTCATTATAAGAGTCTACTCCAGAGTTAATCAACCACAAAGATTATTAAAAATAACTCCCAAAATAGCTAAATCATTAGAGTCAACTAGACTCTCTTTGCATAGGCTATGCCCCAATAGCAAAGTTGATATTAGCTCAGTTTGAATAATGCAAAATCCTCTCATAAGGGATGACCGACGGGTCTCTTAAGGGAGGACGGGAGGATATTTTCCTCTCACTAATAACTTTAATAAATCATTCTGGAGTACAATCTTGCCTAATCTAACTCATGCGTACACTTCTATAGGAGGTATTTATTTTCTCTGACTCTGCCCTCTGAGAACTCCCGGCTGCGTGCACACTTAACCATGTCTGCTGGGCGCGCTCGCCCGGCAGCATTTACCCATTATTCATGAAACAGAAACACTAATTAAAACATTTTTTCACTAAAACAATCTGTGTTATGATAACATTACAATCTGACATAAATGATTTGACAATGACAACTCTATTCGTATTTTTATTTTTAAACTGGATTCTAAGCCTTTTGAGCCTCAATTTATTTACATTCTAACATAAAATGGTTTTAATCTATTTACATGTACAATGTCCCTAAAACGCCTATTATTTGGTTTTTTTATTACATAATTCACGCCTGAAATTCTTCTAACTATCTGATAAGGCCCCTTATAAAACCTACTTAATTTCAAACTTTTATTCAATATTCGTCTAGGTGTATAAATCATAACTAACTGATTGGGCAAAAACCTTACTACTCTGGCCTTCTTGTAATAATAAGCTTTCTGTCTTGCTTGTGCTTTTTTTATATTATCTATGGCACATCGTGACAGATGACTTTTCAGATCGTGACGTCCTACGTAATCTAAATGACTTTGATGACCACCAAATCGACAAAAAAATATCCTCTATCAGAAAGTCGCTGATCCTCCGGGCTGTCGCTCTCACCATATGTGACGGGGGGAGACGCTAATGAAAGGCTTTAAACTTCGACTTGACAATTTATATTGTACGAAGCCTTGAATACATATTTTATATAATAATATTAAATTAATATTTTTTCACTGTTAACAATCATCTATCCGTCATATTCGAATCTATCTTCTTAATACCATAAGCCTTAAAAGGTCCATTACAATGAAGTTTCTACTTCAACTAATATGTGACCTTCGTGGTCGTCACATGAGCTACGCCCTTACGAATGGAAATGCTGAGGATGGCGCACTCTTATATTTTTCTTACTTATTTCACGAATACATGTTATTCCTATAAAAATCACTTCAGCACTGAAAAAACAACAGACATTCTTTTTTTCTACTAACTTTCAAAACTATTCTAGAACAGCATAATCCTTCGAATTATATTTAAAAGCCAGTTCGTTGGTAATATAAAAAAAGCAACTCATGCGATCTCCTTTCGATATCACAGTACTATGTATGTCACAAGGTAATTTGATAATTCGGATATTGCGAAAACCCGGATAATTAGAAAATGGTGAACTAAAATCTGCGAGCAACATGGTCGTAGCGCGGTAGGTCACAGTTCTAACCTAACCTAACCTTTTTCACCCAGTTCAAAATGATGAATCTACTTGCGAGTAGATAATTAGACAATGATGTAAACATTTGTTAAAGTTAACTTTTTAGTAGTTCGTTATGTAAAACCTCAATTTCATTTCTAGTCGCTCTTTTATTAATCCAGCCGCTCACTTATTATTTTAGTCTCTCGCTTATTATTTTAGTCACTCACTTACTAATTTAATCGTTTAACTAGGATTTCAATAACCCACTTTTAGTAAACTCGTTCTGGATTTTATCGTTAATCAATATTTGTCGTTAGTTTAGTTAATGTGTCGCTTACTCAAATTCATACCGCTCAAGTTATTAAAACAGTATCTCATCATCAGTCGCTAAGTTTTTTTTTAGTCGCTCTTTTTATAATTCCCCTTTTCTAATAAGCCCTTTAGGTATTTGTACTAATTAAAAATTAGTGGTTTAATAGTCTGCAGTCAAATAAAAAGCCAATTGTAATTAAAATCGTGGATATCGTTGCACAACGTCGCTATAGCTGCATACGAACTCCTGATTGACTGCAGCCCGTATTAGTTATACATACTAACTTAAATATACATACATAAACAAACGCGTTTAAAAAGCACTCATTGGTCATCAAAAATTCATCTACTTTGTTGTCGATAGAAAAAGTGTCCGGAACGCTGGCAGCATCGCCTGATTTAAAAAAGTGTCCGTCGAGTTCCTACACGTTCTTCTTCGTACCATCGGAACCCTATTACCTACTAAGGTTCCTCGGTCTGTCCGTCCGTCCGTCTGTGTATCTCGTAAGCTGTAAGAGGTAGAAAGTTGAAATTGTAGGTACAACAGAATGTGTATTATCTATTGCGGTTATCGGTGTCTCCATACAAGAAACATTATTTTGTTGGCGTTTTTTGCTTGATTTTAATACTGAAATACGGAATCTTTCGTGTGCGACTCGCTCTTATAATATAATAATAATAATATAATAAAGCCTTTTATTCAGATCCATATTGCATTATATATAGAAAACTTAAAGAATATAAACCTAGTCTTTTATTTGATTTTTTCTTATTTTTTTGTAGATCTGTTTGCCAGTCGGCAAAGGCCTCCTCCAACCTTTTCCACTCATGTCTTTCCTGAGCCACTCTGTTCCATGTGACGCCTGCCACTTGCCTAATATCATCATCCCATCTTTTTTGTGGTCTGCCTCTTTTCCTTTTACCTTCTCTTGGATAACATCGTGTTACCATTTTGCTCCATTTGTCTTTTCCTCTTATCATATGTCCAGCTCAACGCCACTTAAGCCTTCTAATTTTGCACGTTATATCTATAACCTTTGTTTTGCTTCTTATCACTCGATTTCTCAGTCGGTCTGACTTTTTCACATTCGACTCGCTCTTAGCCAGGTTTAAATAGTTTTAATAGAAATAACTGTTTTGAGTTGAGTTGTATTTATTTATAACAACACAATAATGCTGAACGGTTTAATTACCGCGGTGCGGGGGTGGTGTGCGAGGCCGGGGGTTGGGGGGTGGTGCAGCGCGGCCGCGCACGCGAGTCATCCGATATGTATGGGCTTTCAATTATTTGTGTGACGCCGCATCATAAAGCATAATGAACTCGGAATTATTGATGGCGCAGGTGTGCGGCGGCCGCGTCTGTAGCAGGAAGCGCAGATAGGATGTGCTCGTCATGCGCTTGAAGTGTGGCGAGACTGCGCGCCAAGTGCCAGCCGCGGCAGTGAACTAGCAGAGCTATGTAAGGCGCCAGCACGCAACGTACGCGCTTTAAACGTCAACTTACGGACACTAGTCCGATTTACAAGGTATATCAGCTATCACAGCTAGGGTATATAATCCCGCGAGCGCGGGATCCCGCACCTTTTTTGCCGGATCAGAAATGCGGGAATACTCGTACGGGAGCCCGCATGCTTGTGGGGTTGATTTTTTTTCTAAGAAAAATGGATTTATAAGATACGACTTATTAGTTAGATCCTACTGCGGTCTTCCTGTCCGATTATAATTTGGATGTCTTCAAGACTAGACTGAAAAGGCTCTTAATAAACTAGAGTGCCTCTCCATCAACGATGGCATCACTGCTTAACATCAAGTGGGATCGCAGTCAAGCACTAGTTTTTAACATACATAAAAGGCCGTACAGCCTCCATCCAGCCGCCACAGGTTTAACATGTGATTTAACAACTTTCCATGGAACTCGTGACTTTTTTGTAGATTTTTTTTTGTATCTAGAAGAATTAGAATAGAATTTATTTATACCTATGGGAAATCATTTGGTTTAATTTTTTTTATCTTATAGCTAAATAAGTTTTGAATTTCTGTTTTGTGTTGTGCAAGTCGATAATAAATAGGAAGTGGAAAGTTAATCAATGTCAGTCAAAATACCTACTCTATCTTCATAAATCTGAAAGATGAAACGTCAATTGTTTTTATTCTTTTTATTATTGACTAGCTTTTGCCCGTAGCTTGACTCGCGTGCATAAAATATAAAACAGCTTTCAATCAGTGAAAAAATTTTAGTAATCGGACCAGTATTTTCAGAGCTTACCTCCTACAAACAAAAAAAAAACAAACAAACTTTACCTCTTTATTATTGTATTAGTGTAGATAGGTTTGCGCTTGACCACTATCTCACCTGATGGAAAGCGACGATGCGATCGAGACGATGGAAACCGCTTACCTAGAAGAGACCTATTCACTCTCGACTTAAAAATTCCCGGGTTGTGGCTATCAGGAAACACAGACTCCTGCATGGAATTACACTTCTTAGAGGAATGTGTTCCTAAAACGTTATGCTCGTGTAGGTGTGACGTCCAACGTGTACCGGTAGCGCTTCGCCGTACGTCTGGTAGTCCAATGATGGAACGGGCTAGGCGGAATTAAGTTATGCAATTCTTACGCACACTCCCCGAAATACAACCGGTAGAAAACCGACAAGCTAGCAACTCGGCGTCGATGCTCAAGACTTTGAAGCCTCGACTCGACCAGTGCATCATTGCCAATTATAATCCTTCTGGTTCGCCTCTCAATTGCCTCAAGTGTATCAAGCTGTTATCGGGCAGATCCATCCCAAAGATAAGAGCAATACTCCATACACGATCGAACTTGCGCTTGATAAAGTTTGAGCAACTGTTTCGGCGCGAAGTACTGTCTGACCTTTGCGAGGATTCCCAGCTTTTTTGCAGCCAGTTGAGCCTTTGCTTAGATATATGGCCCAAATTTGAGTGTTGATGTCAGCATAAATTCAAATTGTCCTAAGTTTATTGCATTTTGTCAAGTCAAGTTTTTCAGTTCAGAGTTGCACTGTAACCAAATTGCTAAAAACTTGTTTTCTTTGAGTCTCCTTAAAATAAAATAAAATATTTAAAACATCCCAATCCCGCAAATCCCGCGGGATCTGCGGGAATGCTGACTTCAATCCCGCACCCTTGCGGGATCACGATTGTGATGTGGGATTGGATTCCTTATTCACAACTACTAAACTGACCAAAACACAGGAAGCGTCACATTACATACAATATGTTCAATCGAATAAAATGTAAAGCAGTTTGACACGTGCCCTCGATGACAGGTAGTGGACCGCACTCACCGGACAGGTGCGGGGCACCGGACAATATTGTGTGCGGGCCGAGCTATGGACGGGGGAGCAAACCTCGTTAGCTGAATATGCACTCCAATCTACGGGGGAATCGAATTTGCGCCCTCTTCGGACCGAGTGGCCTTTTAAAGGGTCGCGACGAGATGTTGATGGATTATTTGTGAAGTGGCCGGCCGCCTTTGAAATCTTTCGCGCGTTAAAACGGAGGTAATCTCGGCACGACCCTCGCGCCTCTTCCTCCCCCCCCTCCCCCTATGTCCGCACACCCCGCCGCCTCCTCAGGCGGGCGCGCGCCTGCACTGTAAACAGCCCGCAGCCTTCGTTTTGTTTACCTAATCATTTTATTGCCGGCCGCCCCCGGCACTCCCGCCCCCGCCCTCCTCGTATGGCCCGCACCGTTTGCTCTACCCTCCAGCACCGTTGAAATTTATTTGAAATGTTGTAATCGTCGTCGCGACAGATGTCCCGCCGCGCCGCATCGCGCCACACCGCGCAACCCTTCAGGCCTCCTGTACTACAAGCCGCTATTAGATTTATCGGCAAATAAAAAACCGTTCGGTACATACTCCTGAGAAAACTCGATCGCAAGCTGCGTCGTAATTTTTACATTTTTTACCCTAAAAATGTGTGTCAGAGGGGAGTGGGGTGTGCGGGGCGCGCGGCGGGAGGCGACAGGTCCGCGTCTCGCCGCCAAATCTCTTTTTTAGCGCAAAAACGGCGAGCGGAACAATGCCTGACCCATTTCCCGGCCGTGGGAAGGAATAACGTCTCCGCTGCTGCGACGTTTTATAATAAAAAATGCATTACCCCACATTTTAAAAAAATCCACGATTACTTATAAAAAAAAAAACGCGATGCTAACGTAGCTATTGTTCGGCGGGATATTGAAATTTCAAACTTGGAAGGGTGAGATTTATGTGCAAAATAACGGTTTTTACTAAAAAACTGTGAATCAGCTGCATTCGGCGAGTAAATACAATCGTTCGTTAGCGCTCTCCGCGCGTCGCGCCCCACTGACCCACTCTGCGCCTGCGACCAGCATAAGTCGCGAACCCTAGACCTCCGGCTGGTACTGCTCATGCAGCTTGCGCTGTCATCAGTGTACCTCTCCGTGCCTGTTCTCCATGAACTTAGGACTTGTCTCCGAGCTGACACCGGTATAACGGTTTCCACAATATGTTTATAATAATATTAGAGATTTCCATATGAACGGGCGCGTTGCTCCCTAAGTATTACTGAGTCTACCTCTTAGAATTTGGCTGGGCTATTATTATATATATAGTTCTCTAGTCTTCTCATATCAACAGTTTAAGATTTCTTAGTGTTTGCTTGTATTAGATTCGATCTATTTTGTTTAAACTTCTTATTAACTGGCTTAGCTGTTATGTGCAGTGTGCGGTAGCCGGACGGTACAAATGGACCAGTAATCCACTTTTCAAGCATTTCCTGGCTTGAGATACTGATGTTACTTCGGAAACAATGCAATACTTGTACATTATTATGTATTAAAATGTCTACTTATACGTGAGGACTTGTAATTGGCTTTTTATTGATTATGGTTTCCTTTTTAGGGTTCGGTAGCCAAATGGCAAAAAACCGGCCAAGTGGTTTGAACGAAATCTAGTAAGTAGTTTTTTTTAATGCGTCATAAATCGAAAAAAATACACTATTGTTAAAACATCGATCAAAGTTACAACACATTACAAGAACTTTTATATTATGTTACTTGCTGATACGGAACCCTTCATGGGCGAGTCCGACTCGCACTTGGCCGGTTTTTTTGTCTGGTTTTATTTGCTGTATGTCCTCCATGTACTAAATAAATAAATAACACAGTCCTCAGAGGTTGCCAGTGTTAAATGATATACTCGTACTGTATTCCTCTATATTCGGATGAATGACATGACACTGAAGTTTTTCTCAACCTAATTTCATATTAAGTATTCCAAGCATTCAATGTCAAACTGCTAGCTATGATCAATTTAGTGTTCTTTTTTTTATTTATCTATATATATAAAAATCAATGCCACCAATGGGCAAAAGCTAGTTATTATATACTATACCTACTAGCTTTTCATGAAATATGCCTATGTTACTCAGGTATATAGCAGCTTTCTATCGGTAAAAAATTACTTTATTGTACTATACAATAAGAAACAGTAGAAAGAAAAAGTACAAGTGCTTACGTTTTTCTTTCAAAAACACATAATAGGCGGCCTTATCGCATTTCAAAATTTTTCCCAGGCAACCTGGAGTGGACGTTGTCTAATTGTGAAAAATCTTAACGATATTCTGAGTACACTCTCGATCTTCACCATATTGTTCACAAGAGACTATGGATGATAAACTCGGCCCCATTCTGGGACCATTGGACACCATTCCAGAAATAGAGAGAGGTTACCCGATTTGAGAATGGTCGTGTCACACACTGTATTTGGACTTGTGATGATCCACAATGCACCACAACGCGTTTGTACGTAAGTATCGTAACCTGCTTAATTCTTCCTCGAGTTCGGTAATCTTCTCGTCTGTATGTTCGCATTTAATGTGACCAGGTCCAGCTATCGGTTTTAATTGAGGTAGCCGGCTCTCTTCAGAGATTGTTCGCACCTCTTGCCTCGCCGTAGTCTTGATCGCTACCGAAGTCAAGGGTGGGCAGGATGCCGGGATCTAGAAGCCAATTTTTTGTTGTGCACCCGTGGGAAGAGATGAGATGGTGCTATTTTTTACTTCCGAAATCATATTTGTATTATATTATATGTATTGTAAATATTAAGATGAAAGTTCCTTAATAGATGAATTCAATCTCGTTTTTAGGGTTCCGTAGTCAACTAGGAACCCTTATAGTTTCGCCATGTCTGTCTGTCCGTCTGTCTGTCCGTCCTCGCTTAATCTCTGAGACCGTTAGCACTAGAAAGCTGAAATTTGGTACCAATATGTATATCAATCACGCCGACAAAGTGGTAAAATAAAAATTGGAAAAAAATGTTTTATTAGGGTAGCCCCCCTATATGTAAAGTGGGAAGTGATTTTTTTTTTAATTTCAACCCTAACGTGTGACATATCGTTGGATAGGTATTTAAAAATGAATAGGGGTTTACTAAAATCATTTTTTGATAATGTCAATAATTTCGGAAATAATCGCTCCAAAAGCAAAAAACAATGTGTCCCCCCCCCTCTAACTTTTGAACCATAAGTTTAGAAAATATGAAAAAAATCTGTAAAGTAGAACTTTATAAGGACTTTCTAGGAAAATCATTTTGAACTTGATAGAAAGAACAGTTTTTGTACAAAAAGACAAAAAGGTTCTACAAAATAATTTCTGGACTAAGTTTGTAGTATAATCGTATACCTATGCAAGCATTTTTTTAAACTCATAAGTGGGTACACTTATTGTGACGGACGGGAAACTACGGAACCCTACACTGAGCGTGGCCCGACACGCTCTTGGCCGGTTTTTTTATATGTCAAATATCCAAGTTGAAGCAATGGTTCTATTCTAAACATTTTCTTCAATGTTTGTCAGGTCACTAGAGGCTAACATTTTTTTTTGGTCACAGAAGTTTGAAGTTATGATGGTATTTATTTAGTTTCAAAGAATTTGTCTGCCAAATAGCTTCAATTAGGTGAAGATCTGATGACAAACTTCGGAGATAGACTATGCAACACTTCAATGAATGAAAGCAAATCTTCTGGGATTGCTGCAATTGCACGTCTGTATATTCTTGACACCATTTCATAACCTGGTCACAGGGCGTGTTCTGACGTTTCCGCAGACAAGTACTTACCACAAGACAGCACCAAGATAATATATAGTGCAAAGTAAAGTGTTACTAACAAAGTCTTAAATCATACCTATAAATGATAAATATGATATTTATTTTGCAAAAAGGTTTCAAAAAACACTTTTACACATCAATTTTAGGCCGGTGTTTCCAAGCTGACTACAATTGCCGCCACGAATCTTAAGCGCTAGCTTCAAGTTGCGCAGAAGTCAAATATTCAGTCTCTTTAGTGGTGCGAAGTGAGTCGCGGGGGCGGGAAGTGTCAGTGATTGGCTCGCCGCGTCATCGCGTCATAGACGTCACTCATGATTCGCTCCCTGCGCTGCTGCATGTATGTAACAACGACGACGATTGGCTCGCCAATGTATGGAATGCGCAAAGCGATCCCCACTCTGAAGCCGAGCACTCAAAATCCGTTTGGCAATTGTACCCTGAGAAGAAACACCGAAACAATGTCAAGGGTCAAAGCCTCTTTTAAAAACCATACAGTAAATATGTACCTAATGGTCAAAATCACATGAGATCCATGCAGATTTGTCTGAGATGGTCTTTTGGAGAAAGAACCATACAGATTTGAACGGACCTGTCTAGTTCAGTGCAAGCATTTGTATTCAAAATAATATACAATAATACAAGTTTTAAAATAATAGAACTATAAATAAAATCAAGTTGGGTTCCCAAAAGGAATAAACATTAGCGTTATTACAAAGAGCCGTGCACGCCGCGCCACCGACGCCGCCGTCCGCCATGAGTCGACACTCGCGTGATATGTCACCGTTTTTTATTCATGATTCTACGAAACATAAATTACAGTTTTTTGGGACATAACTGCTTATTTCTATTTATCTGTATAGAAATTATCTTTGATAATTGCACGAACACCAAATAAGAATTTAACTTTTAAGCAAGAGGCAACGTCGTTTAAGAATTGCAAAACTCAATAATAAATTGTGTCACACTCTCTATTGAGCAGTTCGGTTGCAGCTAGCGGGTTAAGGTTGCTAACTTAACATTTTGCCTACCGTCCTAATAACTGGGCTACATATGTTTTGTGCCTAAACTGGAATATTTAATTTCCTCTTGGTATGTGGTACTTTTACAACAAGATTCTATAAGTAATCTCCATCTGTTTTTATCGTACGTATAAGTTTCTCGCAACAGGGTTCGGGAGAATTCAATTGAACACTGTCATACACCGCTTAGTTCATTAGTTTGATGCAATGTTCGGAGTGCGCGAAGTGTGCGGAGTGCAGCGGAGTCGTGGCGCGGCCGGCGAGAGCGGCGCGGCCGGAGGAGGACGTATGCAAACGAGCCGCGGGGCGGGGCGAGCGCTAAAAAACGCCCAGAGCGCCGCCCCGCGCCCCGCGACCCCCGCTACCCTCCGACCTGTCTAACGGAAATTAAATAAAAAACTGCCGCAATCTGTTCCGCGCCACGTGAAAAGTGAAACGGTGAAGGGTGACCCGCGACAATAGCAACCCTTGCGATATGCGCGCGCGCAGCGTGCCCCCCGCCCCGCCCCGTCCCGCACGCACCGCCGAAGGGTTGTGGCACACGTGCGCATATGTGCGCCGTGTACATATTATTGTGAAAGGATAACATTTCACTTTTAACTAGTCGTTCTTTGTTAAAACGTTAATAGCATTGGGTAGCAGTAGACGGCGGGCACAGCTCAGCTCGTCGCACTGTGCTTACAGCTCTCTGCGATTGACGCGAATTCCTCGTGTGTTGCACTTTACTATTAACAATAATACTTAAATGCTAACTAACAAAGATAAATGAGTTAACGTACCAAATATACGATCGTTTATGCTCCGCTAATGGCGTACATTTTGACATTCGGCTGAAACCTATTCCTCACCTAATCCAGTTTGATTCTTGTCAAACTTGCAAGTTCGCATAACACAAGTAAAGGAAAACCTCTGAAAACCGTAAATTTAATTTTACATCATAAAATAATTACTCTTTGCGATTCGACAAAATCATTGAGATTCAGTCGAGCTCGAGCTATTTAGGTAAGTACACAGATAGGTTAGGTTTGTGAGGAGCGCTCGGTGCATGGGTCCTAAAATCATTTGTTTTTTAATATGTTTGTTACCTCAGAACTCCGTCGTTTATATATTTTTCTTCCACTAAAGGAATCCGTGAGGAATCGAATATAAATAAATAGATGGTTCTGAATAGTAATGTTGAAAATGGTATCATTGAAATGATCTGATGACGATGATGGAGCCGGAAGATAGGATCATCATCATCAGATGAGTTCGATAGTAACTTATAGTCATAGTGCATCTCATGACAATTCTAAAATAAATTCTAAAATTCTAAAGTAAGCTCAAAGATACATTGATTATTATTAACGGAGTTCCGGTACCTATCTTCCGGCTCCATCATCATTAGATCACTTGATCCATTTTCAACAAAACTATTCAAAACCATTCATTTATTTGTATTCGATTCCTCACGGATTCTTTTAGTGGAAGAAAAATATATAAACGACGCCTCACATAGATATTTAAACGACTAGTTTAAATGAAGATATTTAAGCTAGTCGCTTAAATATCTTCATTTGATATCTATGTGAGTACTTCATCAGTTCCACTTCATCAAATGTTACTTTTTAACTGTAAATGCCTTCGATGAAAATACCAAAATCACCATATAATTCCCAATAATATTTGAAGAGTTCCCTTGATCCCTCATGGATCCCCTCATCAGAACTGGATTTTGAAAAAAATGGGACTAATCTGGAAAAAAAAATCCAACCGAATTGAGAACCTCCTCCGTTTTTTGGAAATCTGTTAAAAATTTAAGAAAAATGCAAATTTTCACCTTTCCTATCATCAGAACTATATTTAAAAAAAAAATGGGACCAATCTGAAAGCATATCATTTAAGAGGGAAAAAATTGCAAATCGGTCCATACACGACGGAGTTCTGAGGTAACAAACATAAAAAAAACACAGCCGAGTTGATAACCTCCTTCTTTTTTGGAAGTCGGTTAAAAACAGTAAAGTGGTCAAAATAACGCTAATTTCGGAAGTCAGTTTTTCTAGTATTGTTATTTAAAACTGACGTCCGAAATTAGAGTTATTTGATGGCTTTAGTGTTTTTTTTTTGTACTGAAGTCGACTTAAAAAAAAGTTTTTTTTTATTTATATTATGTTTTAAATCAATCTTTCAGTCTTTTACGAGTATTTTTTTAAACTGATTGAGTTTGATGTTTCCTAACTAACTAGTCAGAAGAAACACTGGTGGTGTTAAAAACTATTAACGGTTGAATGCTACAGCTCCAGTGTCTAGTTGTATCATTGTCTTACAAACGAGTGCGAATGACGCGCGTCTCGGCGCGAATTGAAAATGACATGTTTCTCGGTATGTATTGTTTGTTTCTTATTTAACACCGACTTCCGAAATTAAAGTCATTTTGATCATTTTAGTGTATTTTTTAGTGAAGTCGGGTTTTTTTTTTTGTAAAAAGATTTTATTTCGCACTTTTTAGTTTTTTTTTTTATTTATGTTCAAAAACACAGTACGTATACATTTCATTTATATAACAAAAACCACTAAAGCCTTTACTGGCTTATACATGGTTAGTGAGTTCGGATAAATTAAATTATGTTAGTAATAAGTTTATCTAAATTAATTCACTCTTTGCAAAAAGTGCTTTTTTAATTCAGGCTTTGATTTTTTAGGGTTGCTGAGGTATTTATTTTCTATGTCTACAGGAAGTTTGTTGATTATTTTTGGAAGAATGTATGTGTATGTTCTCATACCGTATGTATCGTTGTATCTAGGCAAGGTAAAGGTGTTCATGTTCGATAACGTTCTTAGTTTTGGATGACGTGCATTCTTAATTAAATTATTTATGTTATTAAATTCATCCTTTAGTATAGAAAATTTAGCCATGTTGTGAACTGGCAATATGTTGTAGTAATGAAATAGTTCTGAGAAATCATTTTGGTGTTTGGTTTTAATTTTAGGTGGGACTATATTTTTGAGAATTCGTTGTTGTAATTTGTAAATTTTATTTAAATGTGTTTTATAAGTTCTCCCGTAACTATTGAGACCATAACCATAATGAAGTCAGCTAAAGCTAGCTATAGTAGCCTTAAGGTTTTATATGGCGTTTTATGTTTAAGTACGATTATTCGACCCAGGATAGATCTTAGTCTATCACATAGATTTTTGACTGGCCTGTTGGTCTAGTAGTTAGTGACCCTGACTGCTATGCCGGAGGTCGTGGGTTCGATTCCCACCCAGGACAAATGTTTGTGTGATGAGCATGATCATTTGTTCTGTGTCTGGGTGTAATTTATCTATATATGTATTTATTTAGAAATATATAAGTATGTTTATCAGTTGTCTAGTACTCATAACACAAGCTCTGCTTAGCTTGGGACTAGACGGCGTTGTGTGATAGTTGTGAGCGCAAAAAATAAATAAAATGGATAGTTTATGTGAGGGACCCAAGTGAACTTGACATCGATTATAAGACCATTATACCTGTGTTCCTTGACGAACTCTAATTTTTAACAGCTACAACTACTGGCACATACTGCGTGCGGACAGCCACGGCTATGGGCTTTAATGGAAGGTGTGTAGGTAGCTTTATTATGTGAAGAATGTATGTGCATGGCTTTGGTTTTGTCAGCATTTATGACGAGACCAACGTCGTGAGTTGCGATACACTTATAGCAAGAGTACTTTTTTACTAAGAAAATTCTAATTAAGCCAAACCCTGATAGGACACATTGTTTTACTATGAAGTTCCCGTGTCCACCTTCCATCTTCCGGTTCCATCATCAGATCAGTTCGATAGCACCTTATAGCCAAAGTGCATCTCATTTAGGATACATTGATTAATTACGGAGTTCCAGCGTCTATCTTCCGGCTGGATCATCATCATCAGATCAGTTCGATAGTACCTTATAGCCAAAATTCATCTCATGACAATTCTAATAAGCCCAAACATGGCTAGGATACATTGATTAATTACGGAGTTCCGGTGCTTATCTTCCGGCTCCATCATCATCATCATCATCAGGTCACTTCGATGATACCATTTTCAACATAACTATTCAGAACCATTCATTTATTTGTATTGTCACAGTCGCTTAACTATGTCAATGATGAATGTGATATCTGTGTGAGAATGAAGTTCCGTTGGCCATTTCTTGTCATCTTCACCAAATGTCACTTTTTGACTTTAAATGCTTAAGTCCTCGATGAAAATTCCAAAATAGCTATATGGTTCCCTATAATTTTAGAGGAGTCTGTCTGTCCGTTCGTATGTCACAGCCACTTTTTTCCGAAACTATAAGAGCTATACTGTTGAAACTTAGTAAGTAGATGTATTCTGTGAACCGCATTAAGATTTTCACACAAAAATAGAAAAAAAGTAATAACTTTTGGGGGTCCCCATACTTAGAACTGAAACTCAAAAATTTTTTTTCGTCAAACCCATCCGTGTGGGGTATCTATGGATAGGTCTACGTCATAAATCACAAGAACTACAAGAACTTTTATATTATGTTACTTGCTGCTACGGAACCCTCCATGGGCGAGTCCGACTCGCACTTGGCCAGTTTTTTTGGAAGTCAATTAAAAATTTAAGAAAAATGCGAATTTTAACCTATTGTACAAGAAGCAAGGAAAACTATTTCGAGAAACCTTTACCGGGCACTGTTCTCGTGTAATCTCTAACTTGTAATCACATAAATTATGTACTATAAAGGCGAAAGTTTCTGTGTATGTTTGTTACTTCTTCACGCATAAACGGCTGATCACGATACTGTGTCTACACTGTCCTCACATACCTTCACATTTTGAATTTAATCAGATTTAGATGTAATTTGGTACACGGCTAGACAGAGATTTCAATATGACGTCGACGAAGCCGCTGGCAGCAACTAGTATTAATTAAACTCAAAGTAAGCACGGTGTTGTGGGTGCTTGCAGATGAGCATGGCGTTCTGCGCGAGTGTTGGGTAAAGGTCGCCGCCGTGGTTTTCTGAAAAGGAAACCCGTAGTTTTACAACACAAAGAGCAAATGAAGAAAACAGGCGTTGTTTTAGTCAGTAAAAGTCTGCCAAGCCCTTGCGCTCCACTCGGACCGGGAGAAGGATTTCCCACCTTAAACAAAAGAGCCGCCGAGACAGACCGTATTTCCCGATTTGAGTTACGACACAAAATAAGTTTGTAATGACAGTTTTCAGATTTTGCTTGCGTCATACCAAATTTCAGGATTCTAGGTCAAAGGGAAGAACCTAGGAATTTTGTTTCCCTTGAGAGTGTCGTAACTCTCATACATTTTATTGCAACACTAGCTGTGCCCGCAACTTTGTTCGCGTGGACTACAGGATTTTGAATTTATTTTTTCTAAAATAAAAGTAGCCTATGTTACTCCTTATTACATTAGCTACTTGCCAAAAAAAAGTCCCGTCAAAACCAGTCCAGCCATTTCAGAGATTAGCCCGGACAAACAGACAGACAAAAATTGTAAAAAAAAATATTTTGGTGTATGTACCGTATATAACTGCTTTTTACTACATACATATGAATATTCATATTCATATGCATGTAGTAAAAAGCAGTTATTTCAATATTACAAACAGACACTCACTGCTTTTTACTACATGCATATGAATATTCATATTCATATGCATGTAGTAAAAAGCAGTTATTTCAATATTACAAACAGACACTCCAATTTTATCTATATCTTACATACATATAATGTAAGATATAGATAAACGGCTGTATCTTTTTTTATTTTCGTTAAATCAGAAGTTTGATTTTTTCACAACTTTATGGGACCGCAGAATTGAGTGTATGGTTTTAATTCCAACTCGATACTTCCCAGGCGTTTTTGAGAGAAAGGGTTTTGACAGACAGACAGACGAACAACAAGGTGATAGGTAAAGAAAGAAAGAAAATACGTTTATGCACACAGGTACACACAATGATGTAAAAATTTGTTATAGAATGGGATCTTAAACTTAAAATATATCTACATTGTAAGTCCCACGGCTGCACCAAATAGGTCCAGTTCAGCATCATGCCAGGCCACTACGTAGCAGTTGCCTGACGCTGGTTTTCAACTGAACCTTGCTATGAGTCTACGGATGTTAATCAGTTGTTAGGTGTGAGATAAATAAATATATGTAGGTATAAATTAGTGTGTAGTAAATGATAAATAATAGGAAGGTGTTATGTGATAGATATATAAGAAACAGGAGAAAAAAAAAATACACATACTCAGAATAAATAAGCTATCATCAAAACTATACGTAAATTTAATCACACAGTCCTTACGGCTACCAAAAAAAAAACCGGTCCTAAGCGATTTAAATTACCGTAGTTCGTGTTACGTAACAATTTATCAGTATGCCTTGGGTAGCTGAGCGCAACAGACAAGTTGTAGCCAAATATATTATATAATAGAGAAGTAAACTTCGGGTATTAGAAAAAAAAAACCAAATACCTATATTACGATCTGATTATAGTTGTGTGAGTGTAATTATGTGTATTGAAGGTAAGTATCGCAAAATAGTAATAACCATTTAAATGTTTGAGTAAGTAATGCATGCAAGTATATGTATATATTACTTTTTATTGCAGGTCATAATGACTTTGTCATGTCACCAAAAAGATAATTATTGCAATTCAAGGAGAATGAAAGGCGAAGCCGTAACCGATTGCAAGCACCTGCTGCAAGTAGGCCAGGCCCATAAGGTAAGTGATATACATATACGCAAATCGCATGATAGAAACGGCAACAACAAAATGTAAAATTAAAAAAAAATATATGTATAAAAATATACATATATTAACGCATCCTTCGTTTTATGCAGGTCTCAAAAATATTTGGGAACGCAGGTGATATTGTAGACACGGCAAAAATCCCTCGCAGTGGACGAAAGGAGACGAGGCAGCTATAAGAGACCAACGGCACGCAGAAAAAATAAAACCCAAACCACCCACATAATTGTAACTATGTAAACCCTGTTTTTTTTTTGTTTAAATCGGCATGGTTCTCATATGATTTGACTTGTACGTGTTTCCTTTATGGACTTAAAAAATAAACCTGGGCAAGTGCGAGTCGGACTCGCGCATTGATGGTTCCGTGCAAACTACAATTCCCGAATTTTTCCGAATTACAAATTTTTTTTTTGTAACGTAGATATAAACAAATTTACTGTTTTCAGATTTTTCCTACACAAGTTGTGCTATAAGACCTTGCTTTGTGCCAAATTTCGGGATTTTGGGTCAACGGGAAGTGCCCTATGAATTTCGATCTTTGAGAGTATCAAAGTATACGTTTTTTTGCGACATAAACGGCCCTATCTTTTTTATTTATTAACTTAGAAGTTTAATTTTTTTCACAGCTTAAAGGGACCGCAGACATAAGTGAGTAAATGGTTTTAATTGCAACTCGATACTTCCACGCGTTCTCGAGATGAAGTTTTGACAGACAGACAGGCAGAAAGACGGACGAACAACAAAGTGATCATATAAGGGTTCCGTTTTTTTGCTTTCTAGTTAGGAAACCTAAACGTCCTTCCTATTTATTAGGAACCCTAAAAAGACTGACCCATAGGTTTGTTCCATTGATTCTTCTCAGGGATTACCGTACAAGGAAAGCTAGCCCGCGGCCTCTCCGTGTAAAGGGGTTTTTTTAAAACTTAATTGAAAAATGTTTATCAGTCTGTCGCAATGATTATAATTATTCCATAATTATACTATTAATTAATTTATAAAAATATATTACAAATAACTGATATCGTACGATGATGATTAATTGGTTTTATTATTTACTAGCTGTTGCCTGCAGCTTCGCCCACGTACATAAACTGTAACCTATGTGTATATGTAACTCAGGAATAAAACATCATTCTATCGGTGAAAGAATTTTAGCAATCTGACCAGTACTTTTAAAGATTACCTCCTACAAACAAAAAACAAAAAAACAAAACCTCTTTATTATATTATTATTAATATACTATATTCGTCCTTATACAAATACGGCACATATACATCGTATGCACAATAGAGTGTTTTTACTGAATAATATCCATTAAGAGGAACAGATAAAAAGTTAATACCAAACTCGCAGCGCCCGCACGGAGATCTAGATCTAATGCGTCTAGTCGCACAAAATGCGAGGTCGTCGGAGCTGCATACGAATCAAAGGTTTCGTCGTCATTCTGAAATAATCTTACTAACGAACCGATCCTTTGAAATCCAGTAAACAGTGCGCACCGTGTACTGCGTGTGTACAGAGATACGAGTAGTACCGCGGCCGGGGGACATTGGCGAGCGACGGCAGCCGCAGCCTGCGAGCCCGCGAGCCGAGCCACTCAACACAAACATTGCTGATGCGGCGCGGTGCTCCACAGACTCATAGTACATAGTGCATTCGCGAAGAGCCCCTCTCCCTCCGGCGCCTTTGCGCTTTGATCTGCGACCCTCCGGCGCTGTCAGGCGCACGCACCGCGCTGTCCGCTCCTCTTGGACACAATAGCTGCTTCTGCTTATTGTGCCGCTACAGCTTCAGTGATTAAACTTCTCATTCCAATGGATATAACCGACTACCTAGTCGGTACCGCCAACTACCGAGGACTAGGAGGTAGTCGGCGGTAGAATGTACTGAACAGCTAGATTACCTTAGAAAATGATAACATTAGATACATTTTGATCTATGTCGTGTTTCTATCTTTCTCTCCATTGTGAAAAAGGAATACTATCTACATACCTTACCTTACTTGTGGCTCAAAAAATACTAGCTTTTTGTGTTGTTTTTTTTTTTACGAGGAGTAGGTAAGGACTTCAGGTTCGAGAACCACGAGGATGTTCATCATAACATCAGTGTTCAGCTGACCCTGCGCGGACGCAGCTCGCGCGGAGCAGCGTCCGTTGATGTGCTCACACCATTACAAACGACTAGGGCAGCCATTAAATGTGATTAAACTAATTTATACTTAATGTTTATTTGGCCGCGATATAAATTATTAAAGCGTAAGTAACGAGCCGCGGCCCGCATCGTGCTCTGGCACGCGACCCCGGGACCCCACCACCCCCACCGGGACCCCCGCATCATCGGATTGTTAAATTAAATAGAGTTAACTGCCGCTAAAGGGTTGCGCCACGCGCCCCTCCCCCCCCCTGCGCCCCGCACTGCGCCCGCGCACCCTTTGCCGCACGTGCCACCGCTGCAGATTGTGATTTCACTATTGTATTATTTGCAGCACAACTCTTTCTGTCTGCGAGCTATTCAAAATAAACCATTCACCAGATGAAAGAGATAACAGAAAGCGACTATTGAATAGCAAATGTATTGATTGGTACATAATGGGCGAAGTGATAGTGAAACTTTAATTTATTCAAATGATATTAAATGATAAGTATACCTGCATCTAGCACCATGAGACAGTTTATTAGATTTTCTTCATAATTTAAATGAAGCAAATACGCCTGTCATGTCTGTGTGCGTATACGGTTAGTTTTTCTAAATTAGTTATTAGATTTTGTTGCGGTTTTTAACAATTGAGAATTTTAAATTAAGTCCACCTTTGTACCTTTGTGTGGCATGAAGTTTTAATACATAAATTATAAACAGAAAAAAACACGTTGAACATAGTTTTTAACCGACTTCTAAAAAAGGAGGAGGTTCTCAATTCGGAAGTTTGTCTTTTTTTTTTATGTATGTTCGCGCATAACTTCGTCACTTGCCAACCGATTTGAAAAAATCTTTTTTTTTTGGAAAGAGTATACTTCCCAAATGGTCCCATAGTCACCAAGTCGGGATCTGATGATGGAATCTTGGCGAAATCGAGGGAAATCCTCAAATATTATAGGCAACCATATAGTTCTTTTGATATTTTCATCAAAGACATAAGCATTTATAGTCTGAAGAATAATTTGATGAAGTGGAACTGGTGAAGAAGACCAGAAATGGCCAACGGAAGTTCATACTCACACAGATCTCTCAATGAACACAGTTACAAATAAATGAATAGTTCTGAATAGGTACGTTGAAAATGGTATCATCGATGTGACCTGATGATGATGATGGAGCCGGAAGATAGGCACCGGAACTCCGTAATTAATCAATGTATCCTAGCCATGTTTGGGCTTATTAGAATTGTCATGAGATGCACTTTGGCTATAAGGTACTATCGAACTGATCTGATGATGATTGAGCCGGAAGATAGGCACCGGAACTTCGTAATTAATCAATGTATCCTAGCCGTGTTTGGGCTTATTAGAATTGTCATGAGATGCACTTTGGCTACCAGGTACTATCGAACTGATCTGATGATGATGATAGAGCCGGAAGGTAGACACGGGAACTTGATAATAAAACAATGTATCCTAGCAGGGTTTGAGTTAATTGGAATTGTCATGAGAAAAAGGTACTCTGGCTGTAAGTGTATTGCAACTAAAAAGTGTGAAATAAAAAACTTTTTACAAAAAAATAATAACCGACTTACTAAAAAAAACACTAAAACCATCGAAATAACTTTAATTTCGGAAGTCGGTGTTAAATAACGAAGAGGCAAAACTATTATAGAAACACCGACTTCCGAAATTAAAGTTATTTTGATGGTTTTAGTGTTTTTTCAGTGAGTCGGTTATTTTTTTAACATAGATGCAATGGCTTATCCCATTAATTATTTACCCATTTCGATTTTGCTAGTTCGAAACAATCGAGTCGCAGCAAAATATCAGTAGTAAAATTTTGGTTAAAAATGTTTTCCTAATAGCCTCATTATGGAATAATTTCTATTTATAAAAATTAAACAGTTTTAAAAAAATCTACAATTTAATATTATTAGGTAAATGTAACGAGAGCATCGTGCTGCTGCTTACATAACTCAGAGACGAGGGTGCCGGCGCGGGTGCATCATATATCACGCCGGTTTAAATTAAACCCGTCACCGATATTGTCGCGCGACGGAATAATTTACAAATGACAGCGGCTCGCGCGCGCCGCTCGTTAATCACGCGCCGCGTGCGGCTGTGCGGCTCGGCCGCGCACTGTGCACGCGCCCTTAACCCTTTCACCCCAGCCGCGCTCCACCGCCCCGCTCGCCTCGCGCCCCCCGCTCACACCCGCGTAAACAAATCAGTTAGTTTTTTAGCCGAGTGCCAGCAAAGGGTGGCGTACCGGCGCCGACCAATCCCTCGCAAGCACATTTACATAGTGATTTACATACGAGTGCGTATGTAAATCACTGCCTGCTGTGACATGCACCACTCAGCTACTGCTACTCCCTGGAGCCTGCACTCGACCTGTAATTGTCATGGAACTTTGTATCGGCAAGCGTGACGACCTTTCATATCGACGTTTAAATCTTACCCTCTTTACATTTAAATTATAAAACTCATTCCTTAGCGCCGCGCCGCTGTCGTTATATTACAAAATAAACTTTGTGCAAGTTGTACGAGTATGAGTCTAGATTTCCAGAGCTAGTAGCTCGGTGTATACTGCCAGTAAGTTATAATGCAACTTATCGTACCTATTAGAACAAGAAAATAATAATGCTTACTTTGTGTTATTTATAATTATATACTTAAATTCACATTGGCACATCCCGGTTCTCTAGGGGTGCATCTTATATACATGAATAAATATACAAGTTTCTTATCTACTGTTGTTTCTTATAGTGAATATTTACCGCATGGAAATCCGTGACGTAGTTTAAGAGGAGTCAGCTGATAAATAAACAGTCGCGGAAAGCGACATTTTCTTTTGCTTATACCACGTACAGATGACAACAGCTCGCCACTGAATGTATTCAAGTTCTTTGACTTTATAACCTATTGAGGACAAAGCGAGAGATGGCAAGAGCGATAACATTTTTTTTATTAAATTCAGGGTCAAGGATGCACATCGTGATACTTTGGTGCCCTGGGAGCTTATCAATATGCACTTGTTAAGGAGTGAGGGAGGGCTCATTAATTCATAGCTCTGAGATAGTTCCTGCCACTGTGGAGGAGGGCGGCGGGCGCGAGGGGCGCGCGGCGGCGCGGGGGGGGGGGGGCAGCGCACGCGGGGGCGGGAGGGGGTGCAGCTGCACGGCTATTGATTAGCGCCACAATCACCGGCCCGCGACACGTACTCACTAATACTGAGAGATGGAGATCGCTTCCACGTCACAGGCTCGTCTCGAAATTCGTTAGTTCAAATAACAACTTGCTTTATATAAAATTCGTATAAAATTAATACAAAAAAGCTTTATGTATTATCCATCTGGTAGAACAGAAGGCCCGCAATATAAATAATTTAATAACACGGGAGTTACGTGCGCCAACAAACTGCTATGCTGTTTGGCAGAAGTATTCATTGATTGTAAAATTTAAAGTCTAAAATATATGTAAAAAAAAACCAGTGACTTCTGCCACTCTAAGGTGCAGCGTGAAGAACGTCATACTTTTACTGACTGAAACCCACTCATTTGTTTCTTCTTTGCTTTGCGTTCCCGAACCCCGGGTTTCCCTTTCGGAAGTCAAACACCACGGTAGGCTTCGGCCCTGCTGGGTCCCTGGGTGTTTTGCTGACATCTCTTCAAGGCGTGCGTGGAACACTACGCACCGATGACGTTTCGGACTCGGTCTGGACGACCGGATGGCGAGCTACACATTGCTCGTCGTCCGCAAGCCCACACCTACGGTGGCTGGCTGGGGCGTAAGGAAGTCCGTCCCCGCGTGCGGCCGCCAACTTCGCTAGCATTACTGCTTCGCAGAAGGCGACCGCCTGCCATTCCTCCTCGCTCCGGACCATAGCCTGTAATAGGCCAGGTGCGAGAGGTCGTTGCCACCGATCATCCCCGCCCAAGCGAAGCACACCTTTACCGTATGTTCCACAGTGTCCTCGGGACGGTTCAAACAATGGTGATATGCGGGCGTTTCTTCCGCATGAATTCGTTGCAGGAACCTCCCGAATTTATCATATCCAGTAAGGACCTGCATCATGCGGAAGGTGAGGACCCCATGACATCATTCCAGCCACTACTCAAAGAGGAGACTTACCGCCATAGTTATGGCGTGCCTAGCACTGGAACAGTCACTGTCGCCATTCCACCATGAGATCCGCATCTCCACGCGCAAATCTTGCATGCATTGCATGCAAGATTTGCGCGTCTGCGGACTGTCGTCTCCAAATCCCAAGATGGCAGGCCGACAAAGATGCTCGCTGCTTCGCGGGAGAAACACAGCTAAAAACAATGTTAGTTTAGGTAGTTAACTAGCATACGTCTATCACGAAAACTGCATCACAATACTACACACTAAACCTTTACAATGTAATGTTAGTCTAGCCGGCGACCGCTCTGCCGTCTCCGGCGCGCTAGCACGCCGCGCCGGCCGCTGGGTCGGGAGCGTCGCGCTCCGTGACCGATACCGTTTAGTCACAATACATAACAACAACGTGTACCATCTCTCCTCGGAGCCATCACAGCTAATACACTGCGCACCCCTTCCGAGCTAACACGCGTGAAACTGCGCAATTGTAAATGCAAATAGTGCGCTAATCCAACATGGCGGCGACCTCCGACCTCCCTCGCTAACTACTCGTGTCGCCTCACGGCTTCACCCGAACCGTACCAGCTTTGATGCTCCGTAATATAGTTCTCCGCCCACATAACCCTACCTATGGCCAAGCTAAGATAATCGCAATCATTTTGACGCTAAGTGTCATCATAAAATGGAGTAAAGTTTATCCCATTTGCAATGCTACTTGTGAGTGACGTAGCAGGATAACATTAGCGCTTCAATGAGATTCTTGAATATTACGTTGAAATTTTTTAATCGTGTAAGCCAAGAAGCCACACACAGCTCCCAAAACATTTTATATGAAATGAGATTAATAAAATAAAGATGTTATTCGATAACTACAATAAGTGTCCGACCCTCTTGTGTCCGACACGATGCCGCGCGGCCACCCCTGCGACCTCCGCCCCCGCGACCCTCGCAACCCTTACACTACCAATCTTTAATTAAATATCTAAAGGTATGAGGGTTGACACGTCATAAAACTGCACAAATATAGAAATCACTGTTCATAAAAAACCCATAAGAATGGTAAAACACGAGGGTCGTTCGCTATGCGCTGCTACGAGCGGTCAGCGCTACGCCGCGTAGCACCGCTACGCGCGCTCGTAGCACTCGGACAGCGACTCGCGGGAACTACGACGCGACGTTATTATGATGACGTTATGAAACAGTTAATATGAGAACCTCAACCTTTTTTGAAGTATAATTATATGACATAGTGAAGGTAATTGTTATTCTAATATTATATTGTAAGATTTGTAATGAATGAAATCGTATTGTAAGATGGTTGTTTTGAAGTTGCATGTTGCTACTGAAAAGAAAACATTACTAAATCTACTCTGTGGCATTTGAAGCCGCATCTTAAAAACTGTTCAAACAAACGCTCCCAAAATAACACTCGAGCTTCAGTTACCGTTAAAGTAAACACTCTTTATTCAGTTTTAAAATACGAAGAGTTGTACAAAGAAAGCGAATTTCTTATTCAAAGTAGCAATATGTTGGCGCCTAAACAAACAGCGGCCACATTACGTAAATGCATTCCTTCGATAGAGATGCATGAGCGAGGGTGTGCAAGGGGGCGGGGGAGGGGCAGCGGGTCGGCTGCTTCGAGGAGCTGAATTAAAGTTTGATCGCTGGTCGGCGCTGTTTGCGCACATTAGCATCACAAAGCTGTGCACGCGCTAGACGCGGCACCACCGCGCCACCTCACACTGACCTCATGCTACACATCCAGAACGACACCCTGCTGTCGAGAAGTTTGTAAGCAGTAACATATATCTCTACTGGGATATAATAATACAACTTTGAAACAATGACGGACTTTGACAACCTAAGAAAGTGATACTCTAGGCATGTATTTATTTACCTATTTTACATACACACACGTAACAAAAGAAGACGGATCATTATAAAAAATTTTACAAAAATACTGCTTATTTCAAAAGTTTCTGCCTGATGTAGTAATTTAAAACTATTTTATAACTTGCTATAGTCAAGTCACCTCTACCACTGAGGTTTTCTCAAGACGAGCACAGCAGAGAAGACACAGTTGGCACTGTGCCTTGTGTGTGGCGGCACAGCTCTGTGGCGAGCGCGCGGGGGCGAGGGTGGGTGGTCAGTCCTCACCCGCCGCACTTGCTATTCCATCAGATTCACATCAAACAGGAACTAGCCCTTTCATCTCACACAATCACTTTCGCAATGCTTACAAACGCTGGGTACACAACACACCGTTATTACAAATACTTCTGAACCTTCGTTTTTTGTTGTCCAAACTTTAAAACGTATCTATCTGTTCATCTTATTTGTTGTTTCATTCGATTTCTTAAAACCAATCGAGTATTACATCTTTAACAAAAAGTAATTGAGACAAACAATGAGCAGGATGATTAACACAATAACTTGTGGACTGTTGTGTTCTGTGCGATAGCGATGCGGTGTGGAGCGGCGCGAAGCAGTGCGGCGCCTTCTAGATCGTCTCCAGATACGGAGTGAACGTTCGCAACATTTGTTTGATAATAGCTCAGGAACGAGTCGCGGGCTCGGGGCTCGCCAGCTCAGATGGCACACGCTGCTCAACCCGGCCTCGGTTTTTTATTACAATCAAACCCGATATCGGAATTCGCGCATCGGTTAGCCGTACCCGTCGCTCCCCTTTCCTAAAAAAATTAAACAGCTTTTAAACGCGCATCGCGCTCGATCCATTCGGCGAAAGCGAAAAAAATTCATCTCAGGTAATCGAAATAATGGCGAGATCGCGCGAAAAAAATTCACTAAAGGGCGGAAAAAGAAACGGATTCGTACAAAAAAGTTTAAAATGTTTAATTCGACGGTTGAGGGTTGAGCGGGGAGCGCCCGGGGTAGGAGGGGGGCGGCCGGGTCGCGACTGCCGGCTCCGCGCCGCCACAGTGCAGTGCCGACTCGCGACCCGCGCGCTCGTCCAGACACGCACGCACACACACACTCGCGCAGCATGGTGCTCTCGGCGTGCGTCCGCGCCGACACGCGCGCCTACTGCTCCGCGCGCTACCGTGAGTAAACATTATTTGCTACTCTGTTTCAGGCTACTCTGCTGCTGTCGAGCTTCACCACCTGAAAAGCTTATCTCTAAGCTCTTCATGGCTAGTTTGCCTACTGAACTACCTATTCATTGTACTTTTAGTAACTGTTTATGTTAACGTAATTAGGTGCATATTTGTATAAAACTTTAGGTAACTTAGTATATAGTAAAAAATATTGAGAATTTTATTAATTAATCAAAATTATTATTTAAAGTAACGGCGGATGATTAATTATATGATGTGTGACTTATTTTGCATATTTAATAGTTTAACAGCTTGATGGTTGATTCTTATTGATAACGACTTCTAGGCTTTCAGGCGTAATTTTTTTTTGTACATGTACAATGGGTATAGGCATTCCTTATCCTAATGCTACAACACGAGTACTTGCACACATTCTAGGGCCCGTGTTGGTCAACGTTGCTCAACTACATCCTCAAGTGCGATATCATTTGATGCCCGATATGCGATGTTAAAGGACTTATTACACTGCGCTGAATATCGCGTGCGATATTGCGACTCGTACTATTTTTCATTCATAGAAAGACAGTCTAACCCCTATTACACTACGCGATACGTCGAACCATAGACTAGACTGTCTTTCTATGAATGAAAAATAGTACGATCGCACGCGATATTCAGCGCAGTGTAATAGGTCCTTTAAAAGCTCAAGATTATTACTAATTAACAAACGCATGAGTACAGAATCTCAGTCACCTAGATCAGCTCCTCAATGCACTGTACACAAGCAGTGCTCACGTGAACGATTACTTACGTCACATTGACCGAAGTTTAAAATCAAATTCTTATTAATGAGACTATAAAAAAAAACTGAATCTAGAACAAGTCTGGATCGTTTTTTTTAATATTCACTTGGCAATTCAAGAGGATTTGAACCATACCTTGTATCAATTTTAAATTAACGATATCGCCGTAATATCGTAGTACTCTATTTCATTGTGATAGTTAATTTGACTAAAAATATTTACAAACTCTATGTTTCGCGCTACACTAATCATGACCTCAAGTCGTGGTCGGTGTGCTGGCGTGGACTACAATCCGATTGTTGTAAACTAAAGTTTACTTTGTACCTTTATTAATCAGTCGACACTTGGCTGATGATGTAAACCTAAGCCGAAACTTGGTCTCGAGCTTGAGCTGAAGTTAGAGCTTGTGCATCTCGTTTATTAATACGATCAGGACCTCAAGCTGGGTATCAAGTACGAGATCTTGGGTTGAGGAACGTTTATTAATACGGGCCTTAGTCTTATAGACAGTTATTGATACAAGTCAAAATTTTGTGGCTGAGTTATTTCCTGAATTTGAAGTGAAATACTTTTTATTGCAAAAATGACTTATTTCAAAAAAACCATTTCATGTAAAAAATAATGACTCACAGAATGTACTTGTCATTATATCCGACTTTGTTATCAAGTTTTATATGAAAACCAAACGTTGCTATGTACCTAATAACTTCAAAATAAGGTTGGTCAATGTATGTGTCGGCATAATAAACGGATTTCACTGAATCTTTTCATTTAAAGCTTTTAACTAGTCCATTCAAACAGGGAGTTTCATAAGGTGAAGATTTATTTAAGATATCGAATTATGAAGTTTACGTTTTTATGTTTTCATTTCATCGACAACTCTTTATCTCAATCAGTAAATGCATAAGTATTTAAGATACAGCGAGTGTCACAATGTAACGCGTTAGTTGCACTGCCAGGCAGGCATGTGCTGTGTGAGCGGCCGCGGCCGGCGCGGTGCGCTTCAATTTTTCAGTGCTGAAGAACGAGCCAACTATCGGAACTTGATGCCCATAGGCAATGAGATACCAACTCCCTACTTACCCAACAATTCCAAGTTGCGATACAGTCTAACTCTATTTCACTATGAGAAATTGTGAAGAATTTAACACAGTTTGATGTTACTGTTTCCAACTTTAAACTCGTAGTTAATCTTTAAGATCAGCTGTTAACTTTAAAAAGTTTTAATTTCTGGAACACAATCTAAGATCTGACTACTAACTAGTGATGTGTAGCAATTAACAATCGGTATAGAATTAACACACTAATAATATAACGGCAATATTTTGTATGTTTGTTATTTCGTCACGATCGATTGGCTGAACTGAATTTGATGAAATTTGGTACATACATATCATGTCCTAAAATAATATTTGAGATAGTTGTTATACTGGAAGTAGAGGTTGATTTTTGCGTTGTACAATTTCCTATTAACAAGCAGGAGAGTATTATTTTAAGTCCGAGTAATAGTAATTGCTACTGATGAATAGCACGATAGTTCAAGATTACTAATTAAATGGAAAACTGCAAAAACCTGTTGATGTGCCGATTGGCCCTGTCCGCGGCAGCGCACTCGCGCCTTGCTGCTGCAGCTCGCCTGACAAATAAGACGTAATCGACCAGCAGCGGCTCGGTCGTTGCGTCGATCACTCATTTGTAAGACGAGAAAAACATCATCGCTGCAGTGCCTGCGCGCACGCAGTGTCTCGCACGCGACTGTGCAGTCACCAGCACCATCGCTCACTCACTCTTACTACAGCACAGCTCCGCTCCGTTTTGGTCGGCTCCGCTCCTCAGCAGTCGGCGCCGATACGACGCGTAAAAAACTAATCCGGTCGCTCAAAAAATACACAACTGGCATTTTTTACGTATTTAGAGAATATTTTCATCCGATACTCTGAGCGTTTCTGTGATTGCACCCTTTTGTGACACCTTCGCAAAAAACTGATGAAGACGTCTCAATGCAAGCGCACTTTTTGCAGTAGATATGTGAAACTTTTTATGAAAGGATACATCTTTTATAAATTCGCGTATATTTGAATAAACGAGCATTTGTATTTGTGTCGACGCAAATTCTTTTCATCGTTGCATTGAGCCCGTGAGGTACGCGGACTATAGCAGGTACCCGCGTTCCCACGCACCCACCGTGTCCCGACCTATTTACTAGCGCTCAAATGTTTCATATCAATATCAATTAAGTAATAGTAACATAATTAAAAGAACTAGAAGCGTAGCGTGCCCTTAGCGTGTCCGTAGCGAGTCCGTAGCGTGCCCGTAAAGCGGTGCTAGCGGCTCGAGCGCGGTGCCGTGAAGCGCGCCAGGCGGCATCTAATCCGCTCATTAATCAGCATTACTTGTAATTCGATGATCCGTGTGCCTGTGGCTTCGTATCACATAGCCGTGCGCTCCGACGCCGCCTCGCTCTGATCCTATTAATTGCATTAATTCGGCGCTAATGAGCTAATCCTCCGGTGTGTCCGCGTGTACAACAAGGTGTTAGCGCGCCCACTCGCGGACGCTTGTTATCGCGGACTTACCGCGGCTCCACTGCTTTCAGCTACCTTCATGCCTCATTTACTATGTAATTCCATGTACTTAACGTAAATCTCAAGGTGTTAACTTTCAGACTATTATTACAAATATCACTTAAAACAAATAAACACAAAAAATGCCTGCTTTAGCTTTAACTCTTTTTACGAATATATTTTTTAGGTAAATAAAAAAATATGAATACGAGCGAATCGCCTGGTGAGTGGTGAAGTAGAACCCACGCTCTGGAAAGTTAGCAAGCGACCGCACTGCGCGCTTTTGGCCTAGTACTCCCTCGTGAAGGGTACGTATTGATACAAATAGCTAAAATATCGTCACTCGGCTCGCCCACCGTCCACCGTCAATTATTAGAGGTAATCAAACTACGTTAGCGCCAAGCCAAGAATTATGTAAATAGTATTAAACAGAGATTCCTGTAAATCAGTTCTGTAAAAAACTCTTATCCAAATATATGCTCCTAGACTGACTAGACTTCTAGGCATTGGATATTTGTGTTTTGTCAGTTGTCTGTCGCGAAAAGTACGGCTACAGGTAGGAAATCTATTATGAAAAATGAAATCGCCTAATTAAAGAAAAACCGATTCAGTGCAGCACTTTACTAATTATAAATCTTTACATCACTGTTGAAGTCGTGCAATCGACGACGGGAGCAGGACCATCCAATCTGATGACTTGTTAGGTTTTGTTCGTGTTGCTGACCTAAGATTACTTTATTTTAAGGTGTATTTTGAATCGTATTTTGACTAAATCTGTATAATCCTGTATTGTTTACTATACCTAGGCAATGTATCCTCCTCCTTGCGTCGTACTCCTCAATGCTGAGGGACGACGTGACCTCCTTGCTTCATCACTTTCATTTGAACGCAACGTATGTTTGTAGGCAATGTATACAATACCAATGTATTACATATTATTTATTTTATACTCTGACTAGATATTCCATAAAATACCGAATGCGCAGCCGGTGCGCACATTTAGCATTGATAAATATAGACCAAAATCTATTTATTTTACACATTGCCGGTGGATAAGCAGGTAATCTATACAGTCCCTAGGAATTGCATATATTAACTAGGTAAAGTATGTAATGGACCATTTATAATATTCATAATATTTCATACATTGGTATTGTATAGAATTCCTGAATTGTACAGAATGTCGTGATCAGATCTAAAAATTGATCACTTCATTACATGACCGGCCATTTCATGAAATTGCATTTCATAATATAGGCAACTAAAACCAACCAAATCCTGTAAACGTTAACATTTGATGATATATTAATCCATGTCTGACCATATAATAAGTGTGGGACTTCTATCATAATAAAAGGTCTAAATAAAGTGGCAAATTATGTATTACTCTTGTTAGAACAAACATAAACAAATTAAAAGATAATTGTAGTTACAATCGTATCTATGTAGTTAGCAAAACTGTACCGTAGTTGCATTCGACCTACTGATTGACTGCAGGCCCGATAGTTATATTAAAACACAGCATTGTATCGTAATTATATTTCTTAGTACTTTATCTTTCATTTGAAAATTATTTATTGCTTTTCAACCGGCTTCCAAAAAAGGAGGAGGTTCTCAATTAGTCTGAATGTTGTGTTCAGCGATATGTTCGCCAAATGAGAATCGATTGGGACGATTTTTTTTTATTTGATTTAAACTAGTGCTTGACTGCGATCCTACCTCATGGTAAGCAGTGATGCAATCGTTGATGGTGAGGCGTACTAGTTTAGAGCCTATTCATTCTAGCCTTGTAGACAACTAAATTATAATCGGACGGGAAGAATGTAGCCGGCAACTTGGTTCCGAAAAACATGTTATGAAGATCCTTACTAATATTATAAAAGCGAAAGTGAGTTTATTTGTTTATTTGTTTGTTTATTACGTCTTTACGCCTAAATGGCAAAACCGATTTTGATTAATTTTGGTACAGAGATAGTTGGGACCCTGGAGACGGACATAGGTAATTTTTTTATAAAAAAAGTGAGAAAAGGGGGAGAAAGAGGGAAGGTCTTTTATGTACGCGGGCGAAGCCGTGGGCATAAGCTAGTCTGATATAAAACTTTGTAGATAAACCATCAACACTTCCTGGGACACTTCAATAAACGACAGCAAATCTTCCGGAATGGCTGCCATCGCAAGTCTGTATATTGGTAACATAATTTTCGCAGGCGCGGGCTTGTGGGCGACGAGCAATGGGTAGCTATCTGTCTAGTCACCAGGTACAGACCAAGCCAAGTTTTGCTGATAATCAGCAAAACTGAAAGAGCCCAATATAGCCGATGCCTGTAGGGCTGCAGGAAAGGTGGAAAGAAGAGTGACCGTGACCTTAGAATGCAAAAGGGCAAATGAAAGAATAAAGTGAGTTTTAATCAATTTTTATTGACTAAACACTCCGGCTGATACAAACCTAGAGCGCGAGAACTTAGCTGACGATCTCCCACGTCCAAAACGGAAACTTATTTATTTATTTACATTTATATACCTTATTGCAAAACATGATAATATATATACCAATTTGAGACTTGTTTTGTTTTAGATGACTGTGGGTACCTATGCCTCCATAATTTTAAACGTATTTTACAAGTTTGTTTTATAGGTATGGGTGTTTTTGCCTGAAATAAACGATTTCTTATTATTATTATTGGTGGAAAAACAAAGTACAAACACAATACTAAAAATAGAAACAAATACCTACCTACATACTAAATAATATACTTATTAGGTATTTACTAGTGATGGGCCGAATGTGGATTGCACCGAATACGAACTTCGGCCGAACATTCGGTAAAATTTTAAAATTCGGCCGAACTTCGGTTATTTTTGGCGCGCTTTCTAGGGAGCGATACGAATAGGCCAGGAAGTTAGGAAAGTCGCAACTCACGCGCATTTTTATAAAGTAGTGTTAGCTGCCTTTTTAAAAGTCTGCTGGGCGGGAGACAACAAACTTTCAAAGGCATTTTGAACTGCTTCTCGGTTATTAAAGTTTTGCCCCGCCAAGAAGTTATCCAAATACTGGAAAAAGTAAAAATCTGTAGGAGCAAGGTCTGGTGAGTACGGTGGATGATGGAGAACGTCTGCTGTGTAGTATGTGTGATGTGCGAGTTTCTCTATCATTGTGTTCACTTCTTCACAGTACACATTTGCAGTAATGCTCATCCCATTTGGTAAGAAGCTGTGATAAGTGACACCGGCGCTAGACTACCAAACAGTGACCATCGATCAGTTTTCGTTTGGGGCATTGTTTAGGTACTGAGCCAGGATTTAACCAACTTACTGAGCGCTTGCAATTGTCGAACAGAATCCATTTTTCGTCTCAAGCAACAATGCGATTCAGTATGCCTTCGTTTGTGTGCCTGTTGAGCAATGCAAGGCTGGACTTGACGCGTGCTTCGCGCTGGTGATCATTCACTTCGTGGGGCACCCATTTGTCAAGGTTTTTACCTTGCCAATTCGATGCAAATGGACCAATATTGTTTTCATGCTAACATCGAAAGCTGCTGCTAATTCAGCTGTAGATTGAGAATCATCAGCTTCCACAATCGCCTTTAATTCGTCACTGGCGACTAAAGTTTTCGATCGACCACGGGGTTTATTTCTTAGGTCAAAATTTTCAGAACGGAAGCGGGGAAACCAATAACGGGTGGTGCGAGCGTATACGTCGTTGATGTTGCGTGCCGCTTCTGTCGCTTTGCTTTGCCACGACGGTACGCATACTCAATATCATTCGAATTTTTAACGTATCCATGATAAGGAAACACGTACAAATTAATGCGATGATAAAAGAACGCTAGGTACAAGGTACAACGGGCTGGTGTCCGCAACTCCACGACTAAATCGCGTATTTTGCGTACGGACTATCACTAAAAGTACGCTAACCATTAATCAAAAAAGGATTCAGGTGAGATCGCAGTCAAGCCCTAGTTTATATCACTAGCTTTTGCTTGCGGTTTCGCCCGCGTACATAAGTATTCATATTCGTATAACTGGTGAAACATTTTTAGCAAGCGGACTAGTAATTTCAGAGATTACCTCCTACAAAAACAAGCAAACTGTACCTCTTTATAATATTATAAATAAAATAAAGAAGTATAGATTATAAAAAAAAAGTTGCTTGTTTAATAGCTAGTGTAGTCACAAGATGTGCTGACAGCGCGTGTTTGTTCTGTTGCAGAGGAGTCCGGCGAGCTCATCAAGTCGCCGTCGCCGCCGCCCAGCCACGGTCAGTATCATCCGCCCTCACTCAACACTATACTACCGGATGGATGTCACAATGTTCACTTTCTTAGATCTCATCAATATTTATTTAGTGCACGTTATTCGGTCCACATTAATATGCAGTGAATAAAGCCCTCATTAGTATAGTTAATATATGTACGCGCGGTGTAGTGCCTGCGTAGATCATATCTCGACATGTAATTAGCTTATTTTAATTAACAATTGAACTAACTACAATAAGTATATATTTTTGATCAAAGTGTGTGAGCACGCCAAGCGCGCCGCGCGCCCGAGCGATGCACACTGGAACCCGTCCATACAACGCAATGCTCAAAACTCGATTTTCAAAATGTAGGTATTTCAAAAAATAAACTATGTAAGAGTAGACTTAAGGATATGTTACATCATTTGTACAAATACTAAATCAGTAACTGCTATCTGCTGTCCGGTGCATCAGCTCAAAGTTTACTTTAGACCCAGTGTGCGATGTTTCGCACACCCTGCCAGTTACGCTCGAGTCAATAATTGTATATCGTACCAACATTAACAAATATTGTCACCTAATTCAAAAAACTGTTAGGCTAAGGCCCAAGCGCCCGAAAAGTGCCATAAAACAGTGACTTTCTGAAGCCTACTCCTCGGTAACGGCTAGGTTTATAGGTTTGAAAAAAAAAAAATGTTTATTATAGATTCATGAACAACATTATCAACATTTGATTTTCTCGTGCTATTAATACCTTTGTCTAAAAAAAAATATTTAGCAATTTTGCAACTTTTCGTAACTTTTTTCCTACTCCTTCGAAACGGCTTAGATCTTTAGAAACATTTTTACACATAAAAATTGGTGGTTAAATATTCTTCAAAGTGAACATAGCATATGTAAATCAGTCAATATTTCGCAAAGAAAATGGATTTAAAGGTCAGCCGCGCGCTTTCCAGGCGCTGCTGGCCGCAAATAAATGCACAGATATGCGTACTGCCGCCGGGTGCGAGAGTTGCGTCTATTTAATTTCGGCCAAATGGTTCAAGGGAAGATTCTTACGTCTATCCTAACGTTTTGTAGAAAATACGACATATTCGACGGTTGTAAAAATATGTGTATTTTAATAGTTTTATATCAAACTTTTATATTATTTACTCAGACTAGATTTTTTTTCTACACTGCGTTTTACTTATGAAGTTCCTTCGCCGTAATGTTGGCTCCCCTGTCTGTCTACAGAAAAAAGAAAAGAGTGGCCTACTCTAGCAAAATTGTTGCCGGAAATACGAAACGAAATCGATTTTAACGGTAGTTGCAACACTTTTTGAAGAATGGGATTTTATTAAAAAAAAGCAGGTCCAAAAGGAAGTTATCAATGGAGAGGTACAATATTGTGGCGTGGCGTTTTCAGTATTTGAATGAATTGCAGGACAATCGAAATGAAGCCCAGCGTCCTATACTCGTACTTTATTCAAAAATGGTTTTTAGTTTCCAAAAGAAATTAAAAAAAAATAATTATAAGCCAATTGTAAAAAGTAACGAAATATCAGTTAATGTTAGGGACATTAACTGATATTAAGTAGTTTCATTGCAAAAAATATAGCAACACTGTTTTTCTGTATTGCCAACATTACGGCGAAGGAACTTCTTATGTGAAACGCACTGTTGTAAATAATCATGGCTTATTGTTTTTTTGCTTTCTTGACTCTAAGGTCTTTTGGCTAAACTAAACTCTTAATGTTGCCACTAATGTAAATCTTGGTCAAGTAACTTATTATGCTCTGCTTTATGTATTTATTATAAATACTTAGGAAATACATTTCCACACATAAAAATTAAAAACAATTCTTATATTTGCACAAAGCCAGGTCTTATAGCACAGGTATAGGAATAAATTTGTTAACAGTAAAGTTGTTACCTACATCACAAAAAAAAAAATTGCAATTCGGAAAAATCTTTGAGATCCATTCGGCAATTGTAGTTTGCACGGAACCCTCAGTGCGCGAGTCCGACTCGTACTTGCCCAGTTTTTTATATTTAAGTCGAAGTCGGATATAAATATACATACATTCAGTCAAAAAAGTATCGGGAATGGATGATTTTTTTATGGTTCCAAATGCAAATTTTAGATATTTTTGTTGTGGCTAGATTGGCTCAACTGTTTTCTATTTTGGCGCGGAGTTTGAGTTTCATCTGTTATGTATATTAAATACAGTGCTGTTTTTAGTTATATCATATCTAGTGTGTATTGCGAATTTCATAATGGACAAAAACATCGAACAAAGAATTTGTCTTAAATTTTGCATCGCCAATGGAATTTCGTGTTCGGAGTCACTGAAAATGTTACAGAAGGCTTACGGTGAATCGACTTTATCAAAAACACGTGCTTATGAGTGGTACAAAGCATTCAAAAGCGGTCGAGATGTGATGGAAGATTTGCCTCGCTCTGGTAGGCCATCAACCTCTGCAACTGAAGTTAACATCGCAAAAGTGAAGGAAATAGTGACTGAAAATCCGCATTCAAGTTTGAGAGAGATAGCCGCCGAACTTTCTGTATTTCACGAGTCGATCCGTACCATTTTAACTAATCATTTGGGTATGAAACATATTGTCGCTCAGCTACTTCCAAAAGACCTCAATTTTCTCCAAAAACTCAATCGCATGAGAGTCGCTGAGTTTTTGAGCAACATTCATGAAACGCATTATTACTGGCGATGAGACGTGGGTTTACAAGTTTGACATGCAAACAAGTCAACAACCTTCGGACGCCACGCCAAAGTCGATCAAAAGTCAAAGTCATATTGACTGTTTTCTTTGACTATCGCGGTGTTGTGCACTCGGAATTATTACCGGAAGGTCAAACGCTAAATAAAAAATATTATTTGAGCGTTATTTAAGAGAGTAAATTCGACGAAAAAGGCCAGATTTGTGAAAAAAAAATTCTAGGATTTTGCACCACGATAATGCGCCTTCGCACAAGGCCATCATTGTGAACGAATTTTTGACCAAACACTCAACAAATACCATCGCCATCATATTCGCCAGATATGGCTCCAGCCGACTTCTATCTTTTCCTAAACTCAAATTACAACTTTGTGGCACCCGTTTTCAATCTGTAGAAGACATAAAGGAAAATTTTGTAAGTAGGTTCCCCCAGTGAAGCAAGAGAGCACTAAGAGAGGATTTTTGGAAATATGGCCCTAGGGGGAGAAAAATCAATTTACCCCCGTAAATTGAATTTTTTTATTTCTTTATAGTTTCTCTTGAAACTTTGTATGTAGGTTCCACCAGTGAAGCAAGTGTGCACTAAGAGAGGATTTTTGGAAGTTCCCCCCTAGGGGGAGAAAAATCAAATTTTTGATTTTGTAAATGTTTGTTTACACACATAATCGATAGACCATGGAAAAGGCGATAACTAAGCGAAAAACCCAAATTCTGTCGGAAGTCATTATTCCACGCCGACGAAGTCGCGGGCAAAAGCTAGTAAAAAATAAAAGAAAAGCCGAAGGAAACAGAAAATATAGGCACAAAGGTGACAAAGGTGATGCTTATTTCTACAGAAATCTTTTCCAGTATACCTGCGAAAAGTAGGAACAGGAGTGGGTTTTCATTCAGTAAAAGTCTGACACTCTATCCCGCTCCGCTCAAGGGCGGCAGATGTCATTAAATGATTCTCATATTTCAAATAGAAATACAGTGTTCTTTCACTCTTTTTTTGAAAACTGCAATTTTGGCAGCTTCTAATGGCATGCGGTAGTGAGTTACACATCCGTACTGCGTGCGAAGTGAAGGAGTAGGAATAGAAATCGGTGGAGTGGGGAGGGGATGTAAGGAGATTCTTTAGATGCGACCTGCAAGGTGCATCAGATGGACGAGAGTAGGAGAAACGTTCCAGCAGGAACGTTCTACTCGCAAGTAGGTCTTCTTTTCGATGCAAATGTTGAATTTAGGTCGTTTGATGAATTAAAGTAATACAAAATGTTGAATTAGGTCACTATAATTCCAAGCGTTCGATATAACTAACTAGCATTTTGTCAGCGACTTCATTCGCAAGCATGTTGTCGTAAAAACTTTACCGTAAAGCATATTTTGAGCCTAGTTGGGATAAACTAATAATACCAGTCTTTATTATTTAAATTGATTAGAATTTACGCAAAGTTTCAAGTTTAAAAAATAACCCAGGGATAAGATTCTTCCATACAACTTTTCACACCCCCGTAATCATTTTATGTAGTTTTGAAAAAAGAATTTAAAAAAATTTTGTTGCCATCTATGCTGTTTCAAGTTTTTGTGCCCAAAGAATAAAATTTTACATACAAACGAATTTCCCCCTTTTCACCCCCTTAAAAGCTGAATTTTTAACCAACTTCTAAAAAAGGAGGAGGTTCTCAATTCGGATGTTTGTATTTTCTTTTTCATGTCTGTTCGCGCATAACTTCGTCGCTTGCCAACCGATTTCAAAAATTCTTTTTTTGTTGGAAAGGGTCCCATAGTCACCAAGTTGAGATCTGATGATGGAATCTTGGCGAAATCTTGGGAACTCCTCAAATATTATAGGCAACTATATAGCCATTTTGGTATTTTCATCAAGGACTTAAGCAAGTACAGTCAAAAAGTGGCATTAGATGTGGTGGAACTGGTGAAGAAGATCAGAAATGGCCAACGGAACTTCATACTCAAACAGATATCACAATGAACATAGTTATGCGACTATGACAATACAAGTAATGAATGGTTCTGAATAGTTATGTTGAAAATGGTATAATTGAAGTGACCTGATGATGATGATGGAGCCGGAAGATAGGCACCGGAACTCTGTAACTAATCAATGTATCCTAGCCGTACTTAGGCTTATTAGAATTGTCATGAGATGCACTTTGGCTATAAGGTACTATCAAACTGATCCGATGATGATGATGACGGAGCCGAAAGATAGGCACCGGAACTCCGTAATTAATCAATGTATTCTACCCGTGTTTGGGCTAGTTAGAATTGTCATGAGATGCACTTTGGCTATAAGGTACTATCGAACTGATCTGATGATGATGATAGAGCCGGAAGATAGGCACCGGAACTCCGTAATGAATCAATGTATCCTAGCCGTGTTTGGACTTATTAGAATTGTCATACACTTCGGCTATAAGGTACTATCGAACTGATCTGGCGATGGAGCCGGAAGGTGGAAGGTCGACACGGGAACTTCATACTTAATAAAATAATGTATTCTAGCAGGGTTCGAGTTAATTGGAATTGTCATGAGAAAAAGGTACTCTGACTGTAAGTGTATTGCAACTGAAAAGTGTAAATCAAAAAACTCTTCTTAGTGCTCGCCTTCGCCATAATCTTTTCTTTGTATACACGTTCCTAGTTCCAGTCGTTTGAGCTGTACAAACACAGCTGTAAAAACTGTAAAACTGACTGACATATCAAAATGTCAGTCAGTTTTTCCTTTTTAACCGACTTCGAAAAAAAAGGAGGTTCTATATTCGGCTGAATGTATGTTCTTTTTTTTATGTATTTTCACCGATATCTCGGTCAATTCTGGACCGATTTTAATCATTATTTTTTTGATTGAAAGCTTATGGTTCCAAGGTGGTCCCATAGAAATATTGTTATGATTTGATCATGAACTTTGAAGACATGGAACAGAACTCCTCATAGGATTACAGCAGAATTGTTGTAACTAATAAAATTGCTCGGTTTATACGTGTAGGTGATGACTGACTGAAAGAAAAGGGGGGGGGGGATGTATCGATCCGATCTTGTAATGAAGCCGGAAGGTAAATTAATGAAATCTAACCGTGTTTGGGATTATTAGAATCGTTATGAGATGCACTCTGGCTATAAGGTATTTAAGTTTGGCTGAGGGGTACTTTTTAGTGGTGGTACCATAACTAAAAAGTGGGTACTTTTTAGTGGTGGTACCATAACTAAAAAGTGAAAAATAAAAAACTTTTTACAAAAAAATATTAAACCGACTTCAATGTACAAAAAACACTGAAAAGTACAAAATAACTTTAATTTCGGAAGTTGGTGTTAAATAACGAAAAGAAAAAACTATCTATTACTATCACTTTCTTCTACTGCCATCTTGTTGTAATCGTTAGAAAGTGCTCCCGTGGCTGAGTGACACCTGTCTCGTCTTGGGTGCGGGTTCGGTGCCCGTGCGGCGCACACACCACGTAAAAAATACACTGCGCACCTTCTTAACCCCTTTGAAAGAAAACGCACGCGCCGTTAATGCGCTCTCACCCCTTTATTTGCAAATTGTAGACGAGCCGCTCGCGACGACAATGTGCGCGTGCAAGCCTTTATGTGAGGTGCACCGTCAATAGCGTGCAGTACAATCACAGATGTGATTTATATTACATCGCGACGTGTCTCGCACAAAGGAATGGTACATGTGGCTTTGACTTGCGCAGGGAGACGCGGCCAGACAAATCTCTAGTCGAACATCATACTGCGCCAATAAAAAATGTTTTACTGTCGGGCATAGAGGCCCATAGCATAAAGTTATAACAAAAACAAATATAAATCATCTGGAACCCAGAATGGTTTGTCAAGGTATGTATAATACATGCAACTTCCTAAACCTACCGTAAAGCAGTCGTCTGTCTGCGCATCAGGAAACATACTTGACGAGTAACGGACTACAAAGCAATGGAAGCCTCAAAAGCCTGAAGGCAGGATTATAATGTAAGGTGTTGTCCTCTTATTGGGTATGACTACCCCAAAGGCAATATTACATTAAAAGTGTCATTTTATTAGGTACTAATTTTTAATAATGTAATTTAGTGCTTGACCGCGATTCCGTCTCACGGTAAGCAGTAATGCAATCGTTGATAGTCAAGTGCACTAAAAAATTGAAAGCACATCTTCGAGTAAACATATTAGCCCTCACGGACGGCGCTCTGCAATCAGTTTTCATGTCTGTGTCATCTCTGAGACACTCATTGACAGTATTGCCAACGTAGCTGCCGACATTCTATTGCCAAGGTAACCATTACATGGTTGGCCTGCCAAAAGGGGTTATCCATAATCTTCTAAACGTGGCTATTCCGCTATTACTGCCACAGAGAAACCTGCTGCGTTGCAAATAACGCAACAAGCAGGTAACACGAAAGAGGGCAAGCAGAGCGATGTGGTTGGCTTCACAAAGGTAGAGAAGAAGAGGGAGAAGCCTACTTGTCAGAACCAGTGTGGTACCGCGCTGTTACATCCCTACATACTGCTGCTGAGGCAGCTGTACGTTTCGAGGCTACATCACACCACGAAGGCTGAGGAGATAGTGGAGTATGTACGAGTCAAGACAAACTGGACCTTGAGTGTCGAGCAGTTGGAGCCGCACCATAACACTAATTTCAAGTCGTTTGTGGTGCAGGCGACGACTCATCATTTGGACACCTTCAAAGGAGAGTTTTGGCCGAAGGGTGTCGTGTATCGATGATTTCGTGGAAGGATACCGACCTCGCTGCGGAATACGACGCCGTCACTTCGTGTGTAATAGTTTATTAACAGCCTCGGTCACCACGGCCTGTCATGCGGTCGAAGCACGCGAATATTAACGACATTATCCGACGAGCCCTTGTCACCGTCGGCGTTCCGGCTGTTTTGGAACCTCATGGCCTGGCACGCGACGATGGTAAGAGACCGGACGGTATGTCTTTATTTCCATGGAAGTTGGGTAGACCTTTAGTGTGAGACGCTACCTGCGTCGATACTCTTGCGCCATCCCATCTTCCTAATTCATCGTGATGTGCTGGTGCTGCCGCTGCGGCTGCGGAGAACCTCATGCGGCGGAAATATAACAACCTCGTCGGCAGTTATATTTTTGAGCCCTTTGGGGTTGAAACTCTTGGGCCGTGGGTTCCGAGTGCTCATACGCTATTTAAAGAACTGTCAAAACGCTTAGTTGACACTTCGCGTGACGCAAGGGCTGGTTTTTACCTCGGTCAGAGATTTTGGCGGCATTGCCATTCAACGTGGCAATGCCGCCAGCCTTTTGGGCATACTTCCAGTCGACAGCGATGCGGAGGAGTTTTATGACGCCATATTTTAGTAGGGAGTAGCCATAGATATAAGAAAGGAGGTAGCCTTTAGTGTGTATATATAGTTAGGTTAAGCATAAAAATATTTTTTTTATACAAGGTGTAAGGGACAGCCCTCCACAAACTTTAAGGGCTTGCTCAGTAGACGATACTGAACAACATTCCACAAAAATTTTTTTCAGGAATCGAAAAAAAAAATCCGCCTCACCATACAAAATTATAAACTTGATTGGACAGTTTGTATGGAGAGGCCGAATTTCTTTTTCGTTTCCTGAAAAAAAAATTTGTGGTATGTTGTTCAGTATCGTCTACTGAGTAAGCCCTTAAAGTTTGTGGAGGGCTGTCCCTTACACCTTGTATTTAAGTTTATTATGTATATATTTTGTAGCTTTAAGTTGTAAATAATAAATTCTTATTGATGCAATACTGCATAGATTAGTTGCTATGTACTGATTAGTATATTATTTTGTAAGATTAGGTATTATTTGTGTATTTTGTCTATGTGCCTTGGTTGCCTGATAGTAAAGAGGTAATTAAGGGTCTACCTTTTATAGCAGAACTTTTTATCTCATAATATTATTTGGCATAACAATGGATAGCATAAACTTAATTTCGCAGAAAATCGTTTCGCATACACTCATTTTCCATACATTCAAAACTCATAATTTTGTTAGTCAGAATCATCTTTTGGCATAATGTTCATGTCCATAATAATTAAAAAGTCGTCTTAATTACGAAACACTGTTGGTTTACATGGGGTCGACGGAGGCCCGTGCAGGTCCTTCTATTTCTGTGTGGTTATAAAAAAATAAGCATGGAGGCTAGCAGGCATGCCACATGCAGCAGGCATGCAGCATGCAAGCAGAGACACTATTTTAATTAAATATTGAAAATCAAATTTAGATACATTGCACGTAGGTTATTTAACCATTCGACATCTTATATTTACGTTATTTTAATTATCAGTTTTATTCGAAGTGTAAAGTTTTTGATGTTTTAAAGAATGACTTTTTACAAGATACATGTATTTTAATTTTTGATGTTCAAATATGTACCCATATCAAATAATCGAATCTCTAAAATTCTAAATAAATGTTATGCTAAACAAAATTATGCGTAATATTATTTATGGGAATGATAATTATGCGAAATAAAATTATGCTATGATAAAAGTATGCCATTGTGAATCCGGACAAGTAAATATTCTGCCAAACAATAGTTATGCTAAATATTGTTTTATGCCTTTAAAATATTCGATTAAATAAGATTACGCCAAGTGTGTTATGCCAAATAAATTTCGGAGCATCAAGATTCTGCCAAATAAAAGGAACCCTATTATTATATCTAATACTGCAAATACTTATTTTTCCATAATCTGTTTATTTTAATCTTGTCGAAAATTGTGTCTCACAAGGGACTCAGTATACTCGTAAATTAACTGAGACCTGTAACAGTTTAAAAAGACTCTAGTGTGTGATTTCTTTGGTAGCGAGTATTCTGCACACGTTTCAAGAGGCCAGTTGGTGACATGTCACCGCCATAGCGTAGCTGCATATTTACCCTCGTTATCACGTATACCATGGAACTTCATCGTCATCCCTCGTAAGCAAATTTGTAAAGTTGTACTAATCGAGGACAAGACTTTATTCCTCCTTATTGCCTTATGTATTGTACCTGCAACGCAGATGCGGGACAGGCGGCAGTGCCGTGTCGTGCCTAGCCTAGGTCAGCGCAAGCCAAGGTTGTTGTTATTGTACCTAGTTTCTTTATCACTGTTAGGTTGTTTATTTAACAATTTTTGAATTTGTGCTGATGCAGATGGCTCGGCGAGCGGCGAGGGTGAGATCAGCGGCGACGAGCGGCCGCCGTCTCCGCCGCGCGCGCCCTCCGCACCGCTGCCGCACCCCTCGCACCCCGCGCACCCGGCGCACGCGCAGCACCCTCCGCACGTGGCCAGCGCCGCCGCCGCCACCGCCGCTGTTTTCGTGAGTATCCTCTCCAGAATAGCGGCACATGCCATGATACACCTGGTGCCAGTTTCCTCAGTTTGCTGATCACACTTCATCATTTCCGATTACACGGTTGCAAATGATAGTGGTTTCTCGTGGTGTAGAACTGATTACAGCCCGTTGCGCCCTGTCAGCTTCGGGCGCAAAACTAACCCATAATGTTGTTCCAGAATGCGGCGGGCGCCGGCAACGCGCTGGCGCAGCTGCAGCATCTGCTGCTGACGCAGCATGGCGCGCACTCCCTGTTGCTGCACACGCAGGTGAGCTACCACGACACGTCTTCCCTCCTCTCGAATGAACCAGCCCTTGATTGACAACCTCATTATTTATTTACTTCGTGTATGTTATCTATATGTGTTATCTTTAGAGAAAGATTGACTAAGAAAGTTATTTAGTGTACCTACGGGTTTTGTTATCAGGTTATTTAAATAAAACGACCAAAACGGGTACCACACCCTTTGTACTTTTGCCTTGACAGCACACACATATTACAAATATCATCAAACAATAACAGTAGGAACAAATAAATTATATACTAACACTTACTGAGATGTTGCTTGCTCCGAAAACTGAAACGTAAAGAGGGCCATGACAGCGCGGCATGCTTTTTTATAATCTTTTGTAACTGTCAAAAGCGCCGCGCTGTCAAGCCACAGTTCGTTCCAGTTGTCAGTGCAAAAAATACATTTAATGTTGCTAATACAGAAAATAATCATAGTGTATGAACACTATCATAAGAATCGCTAACATGTATGTGGGTATTTAGTAATTATAGCCGTATAGATCAATTAAGTATATTTTTTTAAATATTATCTTATTTTATTTGTATTTTACTTTACTAATATAATTTCGCATATAAAACCTGCGCAGCAACAGCACGTTGGTGGATAAGATGATGTTTTAAAATACCTAACTAAATATTTGTGACAATAATATTTAAATCTAGACATCTTAACTATTTAATATTATAAATTAATAGGTATATACAAACTTAAAATAATAATATGTACAAAAGGGTAAAAAAGGGAACTCATAGGCCATCAAAAAATTCGTCCACATCGATGTCAATGGGAAAAGTGCCCAGAACACTGGCAGCGTTGCCACGCTGGATGGCACTGCTGATTGAAAGGTTTACATTTATACAAAGCCAAAATAAATAAATTGGTACATGGTGGACATCCCACCTATACGTACAAAGCGTTTTTCGAGTACATTCATTATGCGTACAGCTAAGGAATGGAATTCCCTGCCGGAGTCTGTGTTTCCTGATAGCTATAACCTAGGGGTCTTTAAGTCAAGAGTGAATAGATTGCTTCTAGGCAAGCGTGCTCCATCGTCGGCCACATCATCGCTTACCATCAGGTGAGATTGTGGTCAAACGCGAGCCTATCCATTATAAAAAAAAAATAAAAATTGGTCCAGATAGTGTTTTTATATATTACTACCTTTTGTCCGCGACTTCACCCGCGTGCATAAAATATAGCCTATATAACTCAAGAATAAAGCAACTTTCTATCCTTCACTTCTATTTTAAAACATAAAAACAAAAAAATAAACTTGACCTCTTTATTATATTAAGTGTAGATTATACAAACTTCAATTTGATAGTTGGTGTGCATTTCCAACACAGTGCATCTAGACAGCGCTGTTTGAAATTGTCGCAATGACCGATTACGTCAGCAGGAATGTGGCTGCTATTGGCGGTGAAGCAGTAGATAACGGTGTGTTTGTGTCAGGTGCAGCAGGCGGTGGCGCAGGCGGCGGCGCAGCAGTTGCAGCAGCTGCAGGCGCGCGCCGGCGCGCCGCACGCGCCGCACCCGCTGCCCTCCTCCGGTACGTCACCCCCTTACAAATACATGCAAGGTTCGTGCAACACTCTCCGCTCACTGAGCTAACTGCGCTGCTGTCACTCTACGTACCAGCAGGGCAGTTCTTGATCAGGACAGCTACATGCCATGAGTTTTTATGATATTTTTTTGGCTGTAATTAGTAACGATATTGCAGACGGTCGGTCGCCGTCGCCACGGCGCACGCCTCCAGGGGCCGGCGCCTTCCTCACGCCGCTCACGCCTGGATCGGGACGTGCGCGTTCCCCACTGCATGCGCACGCGCACACGCCCCTGCACGCGCACGCGCACAAACCGCGCGCCCTTGAGCCCACCGCCGATGATACAGCGGACCTAGAGGAGTTGGAACACTTCGCCAAAACCTTCAAACAGAGGCGCATCAAATTGGGTAAGTTGTGCCGCTGGATGCAGAACGTTCCAGGTCTTGGACACCGGCTGAGTCACGACTTCTCATTGGCAAGCATGATAGCATGATCGTTTTCTTCCACAGGATTCACGCAGGGCGATGTCGGGCTCGCGATGGGCAAGCTTTACGGCAACGACTTTTCGCAGACCACGATATCGCGCTTCGAAGCTTTGAACCTGAGTTTCAAGAACATGTGCAAGCTAAAGCCGCTGCTGCAGAAGTGGTTGGAGGATGCGGACTCGTCGCTGGCGGGCGGCGGCGCGGCGGGAGGGGGCGGCGCGGCGCTGGGCGCGGGGCTGGCGGAGGCCGTGGGCCGGCGCCGCAAGAAGCGCACCTCCATCGAGTCGGGCGTGCGTGTGGCGCTCGAGAAGGCCTTCTTGCACAACCCCAAGCCCACCAGCGAAGAGATCGCCGCGCTCGCAGACGCACTCTGCATGGAGAAAGAGGTGGTGCGTGTGTGGTTCTGCAACCGGCGCCAGAAAGAGAAGCGCATCAATCCGCCGGCGGGCGAGAGCGGGCTGGGCGCGGGCGGCGCGTCGCTGGCGCCGCACGGCTCGCTGGCGCCGCACGGCTCGCTGGCGCCGCACGCGCACGCGCACGCGCTGCACGCCGCCGCGCTGCAGCCGCTGGCGCTGCTGGCGCGCGCGCCGCGAGACGATCGCGACTGACGCGGGCCGCGCGTGCCGTTCCTGACACATATCCTCTCGTTGTAAATAGTGCGCGGGCGCGGCCGCGGTGTACAGACTAGTGTTAGCGTGTATATAGATGTATGTGCGGGCCGCTGCGCCTGTCTAGGCTAAGTTTATATATTATTACGTGAATTTTATTTATGTGGGAGCGAGGCGCCATGCCGCCGCCGCTGTACAGAGCTCATATCAGTTAGCGCTCCACGCGACAACTATGTAAGGTGGATGTGTAGAAAACTATCTATATGTTACAATAAAACATTATAGACATTACAAATTGTTTCATTTATATTTTATTTTCATTTTTACATTTATTTAGAGATTCATTTTATTTACATTTATTTGAAGAGCAGTGGTGGCCGAGTGGTAACGGCTCCGACTTACGAGTTGTAGGTCGCGGGTTCGAACCCAGCCAGGCGCATTACTTTGTGTAATTTATTTCATCACCACTGCTCTCAAAACGGTGAAGGAAAACATCGTGAGGAAACCGGCATGTCCTAGAACCAAAAATTCAAAGACATGTGACATCCACCAACACGCACTGGGCCTGCGTGGTGGATTACGGCCCATTCCCTCTCCTAGAGAGGAGGCCTGAGTCCCAACAGTGGGAACATTAAAAAGCTGGTGATGATGATATTTTATTTATTTTTTATAACTTCATGTCTCAGAAAGATACAGTCGGACTAAGTTATTCTCTTTCAGTCAAATAAGGGTGGTGTAGACATAACATGCCAGGTGCAGTGAAAAATTAAAAAGATTAATTATATCTATCTATCTAAATAATGTATGTGTAGCATAAACTTAGATACTACTTGTCTGTACACAGGCAACACTAACTTGTATGGGTACCTGTACAAGTTGGTTTCTACATTTTTTAAGGTTCCGTTCTTCAAACGGAAAAAATAGAACTTTGTTGACCGTCCGTCCGTCCGACTATGTCTGCCTGTTAAGACCCTTTATCTCGGGAACGTGTGGAGATATCGAATTGTATTTAAAAGCATATACTCCAGTCTAACTAATAAAAAAGATTCGACCTAAAAAATAAAAAAGAAGAGACAGTCGCAAATAACGTATACTTCGATACTCTCAAATATCGAAATTCATAGGGTACTTCCTGTTAACCCAGAAACCTTTTTTTTTTTTTTTTAATCTTTATTTGTAAAGGGCTTTTTATCCACACGGATACGTCAACCCCATTGTACCTTATATATATATAATGGAATTTATTGAGGATTTTCGAAATAAACCACAAATTGTTTCTCTGAAAACAAAGATTTGTTTTATTCAACATGCTTTTACAGTATAACAATTATCGTTTAACTAAAATTACACTTTTATCTCACCTGAAAACAAAGAAACGACATTTAAAGTTTACTAATATCGCCTCCTCAATTATATCCCTTTAATTATCTCTACAAGTTTTTATAACAATAAAATGCACAAAATAATCTAAACATCATCTGTCATTGAATGATACGTCACCCCGTATCCACAGCTTAAAAATTAAAAAAATGAAATGTCATTTCCAAGGAGGTCATTTAATTACATATATACTCTATTTACACACATAAACATAAAAATATTCTTATATAATAAAATAAGAAAAATACTACTTAACACTGCCTTAACAACCGAAAAAAATAAACTATAATACAAAACTAAACGCATAATTTGTGGGTTAACCCACAAATTATGCGTTTAGTTCTTTCTGATTTGGGGTATGCCAATATATTTTGGATAAGTCCAACATCCCACATCTTAAAATTAAATTCTCGAGCCAGAGCTTCACACACATTCCATCAGCAAATGTTGTACATCTTCAATTTTATTGCATACCTCACAATTAGGTGATGCAGCCTTCCGCATTAAGAATGCAAACTTTGCTGATGGAAAGTGACCAGAACGAAGTCTTAGCGCTAACTTAACATAACTCCTATTTAAATATGTATCATCAAACCAGGGCTCACGAGGTGGTTCGTTTTGAATGACTTTATACCAAATGCCTTTTTCTTTGTATATTTCATTAAAGTATTTTATCCATTTGTCAAAGTACATACTTTTAACATTGGTGAAATATTCCCAGTAATCGGCTAAATATGAGATAGTATTACCCGTCTCAACTGCTAGTTTTGATAGTCGGTCAGCCTCCTCGTTGCCCCGTAACCCTATGTGCGCTGGAACCCATTGCAAGATGATCCTTGTATCATCTTTGTTGTAGCAATGAATTAATTTTAGAATATCACAGGCTATCGATGCACCTCTGTAACCGGAGGCGCATCGAGCCAAATGTTGTAAAGTGCTCTTACTATCTGTAAATATAACAACTTTATTTAGATTTTGACTAACTGAATAATACACCGCTTGATATATTGCAATGAGATCCAGAGACATTATACATATATTTACATTAATTTTATACATAGCTTTAAAACCTGTACTTTGAAAGAAAAAAGCTGCACCACACCCATCATTACTTTTTGATGCATCTGTGAAGATTTTAAACCGATCACTGTATTTAGAAGCTAATTCTGAAACCACTTCGTGTATAAGCATATTGAGATTGTAACAGTCTTTTGGGTGCGTTACACATTCTAAATTACTTTTAATAGTTTCTTTAATTAGTAAAGCTGATACCCAAATGTCTAGAGAGAACATTTTCAGACTATCTGAGGCATTAATTTGTAACTGTCCTAATTCTTTGAAAGAAGTAGCCAATAGGGGTTTTCTTTTATTTTCCCAATAGCTATTATTTGTTAGAGAGTCAAATTCTGAAATTATGTTTATAGTGATATTATTAGACCATGACAACGACTTCAGAATTACTTTATCAGCGAGATATTTCCTCCTCAAAAATAGTGGCGATATGTGCAGTTCACTCTCCATCACATGGATAGGTGAGCTTTTTATGAAACCTCCTATTATTCTAAGTGCTTGATTTTGTAATTTATCTAGCTTGCTTGTATGTGTTTTTGCACTAGAATTATACAAGTAACAGGCATAATCTAGACGACTTCTTACTAGCGATATATATATTCGAGGTATATGTTTAGGATGTACTCCCCAAGAAGATCCTGCCAGTACTTTTAATACATTAAGGTATTTTCCACATTTACTAACAGTTTCATTGATATGTTTTCTCCAGTTTAAACTTCTGTCTAACCAAACTCCTAAATATTTAACATAATCCACTAGTGGTAAAGACTGACATTACAGTGTTAATGAAGGCAATATACGCCTTCGGCCCCTACTAAATATACAATAATTTGATTTGGTTGGTGACAAAGTCAATCCAATTTCACCCAATAATGTGATTAAACAATTTAAGGCGTCTTGTAAATATCGCTCACATTTGTTTATTTGTTTGTCACTAAAATAAATGACAAAATCATCTGCGTATTGTGATATCATAACGGTTTTAATGTCTCGGCAGATTTAACTAAGTTAAATAATAATGGTGACAACGGGTCACCTTGTGCCAATCCCCTGTTCGTCAGTCTAGTTTCAAAACCTTCACTATTAAACGATTTCAGTTTTAATTGCCTCTCGTTCATAAACGACCAAAGGTAAATGCATATTCGAGACCCGATATGAATTTCATCCAATACTTTTGTTACCGTATCGATTGAAACATTATTATATGCGTTTTCGATGTCCAAAAAGCATGCTACAGTAGGGATGTTTTTCGTAAATCCAACTTGAACGTAAGAAACTAGCCGGGATAGTGCGTCCAAACATGATTGTGCCTTTCAAAATCCTACTGCGTATGGAGACAAGATTTTGTTTTTTTCCACAAACCATTCTATCCGTTTACAAATCATAAGATGAAAGATTTTACACACACACGACAACAGTGAAATAGGCCTTAATTTAATCTCACTATTAGCATTGTTTGCAGCTTCGGGTGTAGGAATAACTTGAATATTTCGCCACTGGTAAGGAACAATCCCGAATTTAAATATATAATTCTAAATCTTCAGTAGAAGAACCTTTCCTGAGTCTGGTAAATTATACAACATTGAATAAGATATAGCATCCTGCCCCGGGGCTGCATCTTTTTTTTTTAGACAATTTTCTAGTTCTTGACTTGTAAATTCAGATTCTAAAATTTCATTTCGGGACTTAAAACTTGGTATCAAATTTGGAACATAGTCAGGAGTCAGAGAACGTAAAAGATCGAGTTGTTTGTCTATGGGGGGGCACCACCTTTGTTGCTTAAAACCTTTCATCCACTTCATACGGCGCCACATTTCCTGTGTCGACGTAGCTTCGTCTACCAAATCACAAAAGTTTTGCCAACCATGATGTCTAGCTTTCCTAATTAATGACTGAGATTCTAAGGTCTTGGATTCAAGTGTCTTCAAATTATCAGGGGTGGGATTTTTACGGAAATTTGACAAGGCCAACCTTCGCTGAGCGACTATTTCAGATAATTTAGGGGACCAATAGTTTTTTTGTTTAAATTTTTCATTTGGCTTTATACTGAATTTAAAATAGGGTATATGTTTATTAGCGGCATATTCAATTTGGTTTATAAAGAAATCATACATTTTTTGCACGTTACCATTAAACGAGTCTTCATTAAAAGTTTTTATACTTTCAGAGATTTTTTGACGATATTCATTACAATTTGCGTTTTTAAAATTACGTTTTTTAACAATATGTGTATCACAAGATAAGTTGGCTGTCATTTTAATGATCAGGTGATCACTACCCAGATTTTCATTAAACACCTGCCATTCATATTTTATTGCAACGTCGGAAGAGACAAATGAAATATCCGGGGACGTCTGTTGTAAATTGCCATTTACCAACTTAATTCGAGTTGCCATGCCGTTGTTAAGCGATATAAAATCATTTTCTAGGGATGAATCCATAATTTGAGTACCTCTCACGTCTGTTTTAACCGACCAATTGGTGTGATGACCGTTGAAGTCCCCCGCTATTATAGTTTTACGAGAAAAGTGACCAAAAATTTCATTCCAATCAGAAAGCTGAGTTTGAACAGACGAAGGACAATAGAGTGATGCAATATATTCTAAGTCTCTGCAATTTAATAATTTAACACATATCAATTCAATACCCCTATTATTACTATTAAATGATACAGGATGAGACTGAATTGACTTGTGCACCAGGATAGCAACGCCACCATAACCATCATATCTATCATTCCTATATATATTAAAACCACTAATATTTGTGTTAAATTCACAATCAAACCAAGTTTCACTAATTATTGCTATATGTATGTGTTCTTGTATTAGAAGATCCGAAAAAGATACTAATTTAGGACGTAGACTCTGTGAGTTCCATTGGAATATGTTTACCTTTATTACTTCTTGTGTACTATCCATTATTGAGGCAACATAAATATCCCAAAACATTTTCTCCAAATATAATACTAACCAGGAATTTCTTAAGGGGCCGGCGGAGGATGAATTTCCATACAAACGTAATACCACGCTCATTTGCAGTTGGAGCATATTTCCAACATATTATGATGATATTTGGTTATAGACAATATTTATCTAGGTTCCTACGTCTTTCTTTTTTAAAAAAACAAAAAGAAATTTAAACAAATTGTATTTCGCACTTTTTTATAGCGTAAATGGCAAAACATGCCATTTGGCTTTTCTTGTATTAAAAATAACAATATTTCTAATATTCTCGACGTAGGAACCTAGATAAATATTGTCTTTAACCGAATATCATCATAATATGTTGGATATATGCTCCAACTGCAAATGAGCGTGGTATTACGTTTGTATGGAAATTCATCCTCCGCCGGCCCCTTAAGTTCTTCCCAAATTATTTTCAACGAGGTTAATATTTTTTCTTGTAATTTAAGTTCAGACTTATATACTTCTTTTATTTTAATCCATAACTTTTTCCATTCAATATTGTTTAACAATTGCGTACTTTGCCTCGATCCTTCTTTTCCATTTTTTGCACTACTTCTATCATCCTCTTTTTCCTCCTCGAAAACCTCTGTTTTCTTTTGATCTTTTTGATTTATTTTCTTCTTTGTCTTTTGTTTTGGACTTTTAATGTTTAATTTTGTCTCCACGTTAGCAAAATTCTCTTCTTGTTCTTCTTCCTCATCTTCTTCCATATCCGAAATCGGTTGTTGATGCACCACAGCTCTGACCAATACATCTCTATAAGTTTATTTATCAGTGTTGATTGTGGCCGTAGGTTGATTGTTATAAACGCGCTGTAAGAAACCGACTGTGTTTACATCAACCCTCTTCTCCATAAACATTTGTAGAGCTCTTCGGTATGTAACTTGTTTCTCACTCATGATAATCCGAATAGTTTTTTCTTTTAGATAAACGGGGCAAGTTTTATCCAAGACAAAGTGATTCCCCTTACAGTTTAAACATTTGAAGTCGTTTATGGTACAGTTTTCATGTTTACCTCCACATTTTGGGCACAAAATTTTCTTAGTAGGGCAGTATTTAACTATATGGCCAAACTGCCAACAACCCGAACACTGGGTCACTGGAAACACGTACGGTTCAACTTTAAACCGATATTCATAGGCATAGATATATTGAGGTAGCACATCACTCTTAAAACTCACTCGTACTGATTCACAGTCGATCCATTTTCCATCCGACTGCAAACGTTTTAACCTTTTTACGGTCAACAATTCGACGTTTGCTTGTAAAATATTAAAAAGCTCTTCTTCACTAAATTCAAGATCAATGCCCTTCACTATTCCATACGATGTTGACATATCTTGCACTAATTGACATCGTAGGCCCATGTCCTTGAACCTTTTCATCATCATCATCATCATTTCAGCCGATACACGTCCACTGTTGGACATAGGCCTCCCCCAAGCGTCGCCACATCGAACGTTCCTGTGCGTCCTGCATCCATCGGTTTCCTGCTACCTTCACCAGGTCATCGGTCCACCTTGTAGGAGGCCTTCCAACACTGCGTCTTCCGATACGCGGTCGCCACTCCAAAACCTTTCGGCCCCAACGGCCATCTGTTCTGCTAGCAATGTGCCCTGCCCATTGCCATTTAAGTTTGGCAATTCTTTGTGCTATGTCGGCAACCTTAGTTTTCCTGCGGATATCTTCATTTTTTTTATTTTTTTTTTATTGAACCTTTTACTTTCGACTAATTTTAAAGCATCATCTTTTTCGCGTACCTAATTGAATGAGAACTTTATATGCACTTTTATATTTTATCCTAAGAATATTCTTAATGTTTTCCGAACGTAATAATTTAGCCATGGCTATTGGTTTAGGTAAATTCTCTACTGAGGTAACACATACTTGTTGATCCGTTATTGTTATAGGTGTGCTAGTACCTCCGTTATCTTTCTCTTTGTGGTTATTTACATCAACTGAATCATTTCGCATTAAACGTTTGTGTTTACTTCCGATTACAGTAATAAACTCATCGTCACTGTGATCGTCTTCTCGTTCTTTTCTTTTCTCTGCTGTTCGTATTTCACCTGTATTTATCCCTTTTCTAATCTCCCGATGGATATCTTCTATATTTCCCATCTCATTTAACTGTTGTTCACATTTTCGTAAAATGTCCGTGTCACTTAAATCTTCACCACTCAAATCTTCGCCATTTTAACAAAGTAATATGTAATGTAGATATACGAAAAAAGTGTCACTCGCTCGTTGCTAAACAGCCTTTAAAATGTATTTTATTATGGATTTTGTATTAATATTAAAATATAATGATTGGGACAACAAGATGTCACGTCAAAATGACATCTTTTCCGACTTATAACCACCTTATAACCCAGAAACCTGTTTGGCACAAAGCAAGGTCAAGCAAGGTTAGCACAGGTATAGGAATAAGTCTGAAAACAGTATACGTATATACGTACATAGCGTAATAAAGTTTGTTGTTACCTACATCACAAAAACAAAAATACTGTTTTGCTATAAAGAAAAATTATCGGAATTCCATTCGACAATTGTAATTTGCACGGAACCCTTAGGACCATATTTCACCGGGACACCACTGGTAGCGCAACTGGTTGCGCCACCAGCAAAATGTATAGAGCTCTATAGAGCGTTACTCACCTGGTGTCTGTTTGGTAGCGCAACCAATTTGGTGGCGCAACCAGTGCGGACACCAGTCCGGCCGCCAGTCACGCCCCCACCAAAGAGTATGTAATAAGATGGAAATCTAACCTTTGAAAACCGTAATTAACCAACTGTCAAACGTTAGTGACAGTGAACCAAGAATCTTGTACAATACAATCTGGATTGATTACAACAACCTCAAAAATGTAATAAAAAAGTACGATACAAGAATCTTTATCCCTTTCTACTAGTGTGTATAGACTAGTTCGTACTACGAGACATTCTGTTCTAAAGAAGTTCAAGATGTTATTAAGGACGCTTTGACCGTTTTAGACAAATATCTCGGTTTTTCGGGTAATGTATAATGCACCAAGAATCATAACTATGAGGATGTCACGGTATCAAATAAAAGACAAAATACTTATTCATATTATTTATATTTTTTTATGCCATCCAGATGGCATAAAAAAAATATTATGGTTTTGTATAAAATTTTCATATAGTTAAATACGATTTTACCAACGCACTAATACAAGAAAATTACAAAACACAAGGGTCTGAATAGGTCGCGTAAGCTAAATCCAGTGCACATTTTTAGCTTAAAAATACTACAGCTTATAGTCTTCTACACCTATAGCTAATTATTTTGAACTTACATAAATAACTTTATGATTTATGACCAAAATAAAACCAGTCTAAAAAAATCTTCATACATTTTTCATTGAACCCACCACTTCCAAGCCTCAGTCCGCGCTGAATGCGCCCGCGTTCTGAAAAGCACGGGCCGTTTCGCTTTCTTTAAAAAACGTAAACTGCGATTGTATGCGTTGATACTTTTTCCAAATAAAATTAAGTACCTAGTTATGAGTATAAAAATAAAAAACGACTTGGGAATTTCGTATAATATTTAATCATTAAAAAATACTATTCAATACTTTTTATAAGGTTCTTCTACTAGTAAATAATTATCAAGGTCTCTTCATCAACCTTGATTATTGAACCAGTGTTAACTACATCAGATTTCATTTTACCCTAATAATTACCTAAGTCGTTTGACTTTTTAGACAGACTCTACCACACTTATTTTGAGAATTGGATAGGTATTGATTTACTGATATAGAATGAAACTAAAAATAATAATTTTAACAACTTTAATTGAGTAAATTGATATGAAAGCCATTTTTGGGGGTTGTGTGACATCCTTTAATTGAAGAAGGTTTTTTTTTTAACTGACTTCAAAAAAGGAGGAGGTTCTTAATTCGATTGTTTTTTTTCCTTCTAAATTCGATGGATTACGACCCATTCCCTGTCCTAGAGAGGAGGCCTGAGTTCCAGCAGTGGGAACATTAAAAAGGCTGATTATGTATGTGTGTGTGTATATCTATAGGGATTTTGGTGTTTTTATCAAGAGGTCTCTATATTCATATTCTTAGTCTATATAGTCATCTACATTCTACTACAGTCAAAAAGTATCATTGATAAAGTTGAACTGATGAACAAGACCAATAATGGCCAATTAAATATACAAAAAAATTAACAAAAATATATAACCATAAAGTTGGTACAAAACTGTAGAATAAAACTAAACTAACAGTTAGTTTTTTAGTGTTTTTTTTTGTGTATTCTTTATTAATGGCAAGTCGAGCCGATTTCGACTATTCTGCCAAGTCCAAAGTAAATTGGAAAAACAAGTGTGTTTATACAAATCTGAGTAAAGTGAGAATATTAAGCCGTTCAAGACAAAGATAGTAATAGCAAATGTACTGAAACATACTAGGTGAAATACCTATAAGTGTTACTTTATTTTAAGCTTAACAAATTACACCTTATCAGTGTGGAAATAAATAAATAAACTAGTTTTCATCTGTTAACTCAATAAGGTTCAATTGAAAACTAGTGTTAGGTAAAAAACTATATTTATAATTCACAATAGAATCTCTAAATTGATAAATAGTTTTCACACACTCGCAATATTTTTGCTTCATACCGGGGCTCGAGCGCCCTTAGTGATTTAATGCCTAATTTCATAAGAGAAAATGGTAAAGCAGTAGTGGAATACCTTTTACCGCCTAAATCAGAAGAAAGATACCTACATAAAATCATAGGTACGACGACTCAGGTTTTACAAACTTTTTATTTTATTTTTAGTTTCCTCGTATTCGTAATGAAAAGCACAGTGTTTACCGCGGGGTGAAAGTAACCCATTTAACCCCTCGAATTAGCGACCTCGCTCCGCTCGGCCGCCAACTCCTTCTCGGGACGAAATGAGTTACTTTCACCCCTAGTGTAACAATGTTTCTAAATATCCAAGCCGTTTCGAACGAGTAGGGAAAAGTTGCGAAATTACTAAATATTTTTTTTAGATAAAAGTATTAATCGTACAAAAAAAAATCAAATATTGATAATGTTGTTCATGAATCTATAATAAAAATACATTTTTTCAAACCTATTAACCTGACCGTTAGCGAGGAGTAGGCTTCAGAAAGTCACTGTTTTATGACACTTTTCGGGCGCTTGGGCCTTAAGCGATACGCGTGAGTCCGAGCGAGCTGGCACCTTCCGATTTCACCTACTTTTTCTGTCGTCAACTCGCTCAGACTTGAAAATCTGACGTATTTATGAACAGTCAACTAAAAAAAAAATATATAAATTGTATTACATAGGTACCCACTATAAATGTATTGGAAATTGTATTGTATTGACTTGACGTTAATGAGAAAGATATAAATCAACTTTACAATAATATAATATTGCATATGTACTTATTAATTACCAACAATATCACAAATCAGCAATAAGCAACCAAAGTTGACGTACAAATATTAGTTAATGTTGGCACTCGTTTACGTAAGCGGAATGGGAGATTTAGAAATACAAGTGAGTGAGTGAATATGCAGTATCGATACGTCATTTATGTATCACAAAATCAAGAGCGCCCACACGACGAACAAAATCTTTCTTGGATGCGTTCCGTTTCACGATTAACCTGTGACCTTCAGTTGCCCTTTGCATTCTAGGATTACGGGTTTCAGTTTCAGGAATTCCCCGGGGTCCTAGCTTGGGGGCATCGGCCCTTCTGGACTCCTACGGTTTGATGACATCTCTTTAAGGAGCCCGTCGATCACTACGCGCTGTTGACGACTGAGCTCGGTTCGTTAATTACCGGACGGCCGAATAGAGGACTACCCATTGCTCGGCGTCCGCAAGCCCGCGTCTACCGTGGTCGGTCGTCGGGGTTGGAATTTCGGTGGCCGAAGGACCTTTGGCCTCCTTCTTCGCTAACATTACTGCTTCGCAGAAAGAGGCGACCGCCTGCCATTCCTCCTCACTCTGGACCATAGTCTGAACTAGGGCCCTGCGTGAAAGGTTGTTGCCAAAAATTGCCTCCACGAGGAAACGGCGGTGCTCTGACCGGGCGGGGCACACCTCTACCGTGTCCTCGGGTGCTCCACCGTGTCCTCCGGGTGGTCTACACAATAGTGATACCCGGGCGTTACTTCCGTCTGAATCCGATGCAGGAACCTACCGAACTTGCTATTTCCGGTGAGGACCATGCAGGTGCAGGTAACATGAGAAAGTCAAAAGTAACGTAAACTGTTTTTAAACTAACTTGGGTATCGTGTACCATTGGCCACATCCTACTCGCCTCATTCCTCACCTTTAGCATAATATCCAGTAATCTAAGTAGATAACCGGTATAGCCTGCGTGAACAAATCCGCGGGCAATAGCTAGTTATTTATAGTAAATGTTTTCGACCTGTTTTTATTTGACTGTACTTTATGCGTTTGAGCGAAATGACGACAGTTTTCAGGTTTCACAGACAGTTTGGAGTTATTGGTACTTTGCTGTCGATATAAAAATATACACCATCAATTAATATCACATGCTGCAGTGTCAAAAATAATAACAATTAATTTAGTAAAATCATGGTTACCCTAGTTAAAATGGGGGTAAGAAAGGGACACACCGACCCTTTCTCGTTGTCTTTTTCAGTACATTTTTCCCCGTTTGCTTGTCAATATGAACTTAATGGCAATGAGAATAAAGAACACTATAGAGTGTGTTTGCTGCGTAGGCAATCTAGATTACCCGTAGGATACATAAAATCTTTGCTCTGGTGTCTGTTTGGTGTCTTGTTTGGTGTCTTGCTATATTTCACTGGGACACCATGGTAGCGCAACCAGTGGCGCTACCAGGGTGTCCCGGTGAAATATGGCTCGTAGTGTGCGAGTCCGCCTCGCACTTGCCCAGTTTTTTTATTATTAGACTCTTAAGTTTTGGTACCTGTCTAATAAAACCAAATATTGAGGTATTTAAGTTCTATGGTAAAAGGTAAAGTCAAGTTACAGGATTGGCATGAAGCCCATAATCACAGAAACTATATATCGTAGCTGTTCGCTGGTAAGCAGTTCCATAGCAGTTTGGCTTGAACCAAACAATGTTTAGGTAAGTAGGTCACTTTACAGTTCCTTTAAAATTTGTTCAATTCAGGAGAGCTCTGTTGTATCTCTTGGGCTTGGCAGTGCCAGGGTCTAAGCAAATCAGAAATATAAAGAAAAAGCCTCTGCTTTGCTCGGAGCTACAACTAAAGCCGACACAAAACGATCATCACGATCGATCTTTGAATAAAAAGTTATGTTGAATAGATTATGTAAAATGTGAACAAAATTTGTGAATTGGGTTTTTGTTTTGGTAGGTCAAAATTATCCAAATGACATCCCTCGCCCTTGGGCGGAGCGGGAGATAGTGTCACACTCTTACTGATTAAAAAACCCACTCCGTTCCTTGAATTTCACGTGCGTCTGCGTACTTCTTCAGAGTGTACCGTCGTGATATGGTATTAACAATAAACATACATGCGACTGCTTCAATCCTGTTAGATTTGCCCTCATTTATTGAAAATTTTCATGTTCTATTTTAAAAATCCTACATTAGGTAATAATAATCCTCCCCCGACCGAATTTCGATCACGGTGGCCGATCTCCACAAAAGTTAGCAAAGTAGGTACCTAAGGTAAAGCGCACAAGTATTTGCTCTTACAGCGGTGCATCCTCTGTCCATTTACTCTCATAGTTCGGCGGAACGGCAATCCAACACGACCGGAGAGAGAACAGGCGCAGGACCAACGAACACACGTGCTTTGCGAGGCATACAAGTGTCACACCACCAACTACAAAACTCCAGGCTGCTAATTCTTATTAGAAAAACCCAGTAGCACATTTAGCCCGATCCAGGAATCGAATCCAAACCCCACGCACAAGATAAGAAAAAAATCACTAAAAAGTGCTAAATAACGTTAATTGCGGAAGAACGAAAAAAAAAAATCGGCCTCGCCATGCAAATTGTCCAATCAAGTTTATCATTTTGTATGGTGAGGCTGATTTTTTTTTCGTTTACTAAAAAGAAATTTTGTAGAAGGTTGTTCAGTTCCGTCTACTGAGCAAGCCCTTAAAGTTTGTGGAGGGCTGTGGCTTACACCTTTTTTACATCGAAGTCGGTTGTATTATTTTAACCAACTTCAAAAAAAAAGAGGTTATCAATTCTGTTGTATATATATTGTTTTTATGTGTTTTATCTCATAACTCCATCGTAATGAACCGATTTGCAGATTTTTTTTTCACCTTGCCATCTGGTTTTATAAAACACTTACATCACTGCTTCAGGTTATATAGCTTAGTCTTTTATTTTTTGTTGTTTCGTTTACTATTTAGTTTTATATTCTGTAATTACTTACATATACCGCACTTATTCAACACGATTTTACACATTTCACAAATCTTACCTCGCTCACACACCAAGTTTAACTCATATTACTCACCTATGTTCTGTATGCATTAGACTGCTCATACAATATAAATACTATTTTTTTTTACTTAGCCCACACGGCACAGGCCTCCCTCCACTCCTTCCAACGATCACGGTTCCTCGCTTTCTCATACCAGTTCTTAAGGAAGCCATCCAGGTCATCCCGCCATCTCCTTCGTGGTCTTCCTCGGCCCCGCGTTGCTGTGTCCGGGCACCAATCCAGCGTTTAATATGAAATAATATGTAGTATAACGAAAGCGAGTAAAGTTGTAAAACAACATAAAACTAGAAAACTATCGTGGGAAACCAAAAAAATAATAGAAGAAAGATAGGCTTTAAATAAAATAAAAAGAGATTTAAAATATAGCTAAAGGTAAAGAAGTTAAGCGCAGTAGGTATCAGAAAAGATATAAGAGACCATAATAAAAAAATAATACATAATGCTATTAAGAAGAACCGATCTCTGAAAATAGCAAAGCAAGGCATTAATAACAATAAATCGTGGATTACATGTCTTAAAGATAGCAGTGGCGTAAAACAAATTAACAGGGACAAAATTTTAGAGATTTGCACAACTTTTTATAAGACCCTTTACTCCGATACACTTCACACACAACCAACATCTTCCTACTCTTGTTCCGAAAATATACCCCCCATTTCTGAAGAAGAAGTTCATGAAGCACTCAGCAAATTAAAATATAACCGATCCTGTGGTGAAGATGGCGTGAGTTCCGAAGCTCTGAAGTTGGGTGAACCTTCATTACTCTTCTACCTAACAAGATTGTTTAACGACATTCTTCATACTGGTAGCTTCCCAACCAATTTTTGCCATGCTAATATAATACTTCTCCACAAGAAAGGAGATAAGTCCGATGTAATATTCGATTCCCTTACAAAGCAACAAATAGAATCCACGTATATACAGCTACTGCAAAATATGTACAGCCATAGCACAGCTGCCATCAAGTTAGAGAGTACGCTTACGTTTCGCTGATGATATTGTCCTTTTCTATCCCACAGCCACAGGACTAGAACAAATGTTACAAGATCTAAGCGATGCGAGCCTTGAGGTTGGATTGAAGATGAACATGTCGAAGACCAAAGTTATGACCAACAGCTCCAAAAGGAATATACTCGTAGGCGGCGAGAATATACAATACGTCCAAGAATATCTCTACTTGGGCCAAGTGGTCTCTTTCCAGGCAAGGCAAGACAAAGAAATAACACGCCGAACAGAGAATGCCTGGAAGAGCTACTGGTCCATGAAGGAACTATTTAAGGGCACTTTGCCCATGTCACTGAAACGTAAGCTGATGGACATGTGTATTCTCCCCATTCTGACCTATGGTGCACAAACTTGGTCTTTGACTAACATCCAAAAGTCCAAACTTAAGGTCTGCCAGCGTGTAATTGAGCGCAGCATACTAGGTGTTAAATTAACAGATCATGTTCGAAACACAACACTGCGCTCCAAAACGCAAATTGTTGATGTGGCTCAAAAGGCTGCCCAACTTAAATGGGACTGGGCAGGACGTGTCTGCCGCATGTCTAACGAGCTGTGGGCGCGTAAAACGCTGGATAAATACTATAACTCTAAAAAATATCATACGCACGGAATTATTCATACTCCGATAGTATTTAACTATAGGAGTATGAATAATTCCGTGCGTGGATGTTATCGAAGGAATTTTTGCGGAGTTGTGTTGTCGTTTTGCTTTGCTTATTCATTTTATTTAACAATTCATGTACACACTTAACTTATTTATGAAAAGAAGACAGAAACAGAAAAATAAGGTGATGCTTATTTCTAACGAAATCTCTTCCAGCATACCCGCGAAAGGAGAATTGGAAAAAAAGAGAAGTAGACACCGTGTGTAAAAGTGAAAGGAAAAAGAAACAAACAAAACAATTATTATAAGAATATAACTACAATATAAATATATATGTACTATCATAAATATAAACATACATATAGTAGAATAAATATCGCAAAAATACATACTAATAAGCAAGTATGACGAAATAGAATGATAGTGTTCTTTCACCCTTTTTTTGAAAACTGCAAGAGTTTGGCAGCCCCTAATGTCAGGCGGTAGTGAGTTCCACAAACGTACAGCATGGGAAGTGAAGGAGTAGGAATAGAAATCGGTGGGATGGGGAGGGGATTGAAGGAGATATTTACGATGTGACCTGCAGGGAGCATCAGAAGGACGAGAGAAGGAAAAGCGTTCCCTCAATTAAGAGGGGGTTTTAGGGTTGTGAAGAATGTTAATTATCAGACAAAATATTCGAGTGTTCCTGCGAAGTCGAATAGGGAGCCACTTGAGTACCTTGCGAAAGTCAGCGACATGATCATACCATCATACTTTTTAAGGTTGAAAACAAAACGAATACAAATATTTTACAAACGCTCAAGTTTATTTAAAAGCTCCTCGGTGGCATCCAAATAACAGGCATCAGCGTAGTCTATAATGGGCTGAATAAGTGTTTGGGCAAGGGAAATTTTGGTCTTTAAGGGCAAAAAGGTCTGAAGGCATTTCAACGAGTGAAACGTGTAGTGCACTTTGCGACTGACTTCAGCGACATGGGCAGTCCACGATAAATTTTAGTCCATGGTCACCCCAAGGTTTTTAGCCGTCTTTACGTAGTCAATCTGAACTCCACTCAACCAGAGTGGAGACAGCGACGCAAGATCCAACTTGTTCCGCATATACCTGCCACCGATAACCAAAGCCTGGGATTTCTTGGGGTTAATTTGCAACCCAAATGACCGCGACCACTCCCCAATCAGCTCCAGGTCATTGTTAACGGCGGACACTGCGGCTTCTGCATCTTCCACACGAAAGTGATGGTACAGCTGCAGGTCGTCAGCATAGAGATAGAAGTTAGAGGAAATGACTCTAGTGACAGAGTTAATAAAAATAGAAAAGTGGAGAGGAGAGAGAACGCCACCCTGAGGCACACCCGCAGTAAGACAACACTCAACAGTCTTTATAAACGGAAACAAGCTTTGTTAATTTATGGTAGGAAGAACAAAACTTACAAACTGACATCTATTGTAACTGACAGACGTCAAATGTCATGTCGTCACACCAATCAATTTATAAAAACCAAAACTAAAACAAAATAAAACGGAATATCTACCGACAAATATTGTAACAGTTAAGAAAAATATAAAATAGTAAATTATAAGAAAGTATGGGTAGATATAAAAGTGTAATTAAAGTGTACCGACAGAACCAACTACAATAAAGCGAAAATAGTAGAACAGCAATTTATAGGACAACCAACTCAGCGGTGGGCCTTTCTCACAACTTTCCCTTTAGGGGTAGCTGTTTTAGCCGCACCTGCAGGCGAGGTTGAAGTAGCAGGCCCGTGGTCAATAGGTGAAGCAGCGCTGACAGCTTTGTCGCTATCTTTCGGCGAGACTTGTCGGGCGTCATGACAACAACCTTGCCTTCAGTAGACCAGCAGCTATTGATTCCGAAGTGCTTGCGGGCGGCCATGAAGACTTGATGCCGTATTTTAGTTAAGAACTCCGAAATGGTGATCCCGCTCCCTTTGAGTGAAGTTTTAGCATCCCAGATCAGCCGATGATGCTCCATTACTTTGAATTGCACCAGTACAGGTCTAGTGTTACCCCTAGAGGCTCCAAGTCTGTGGCACACATTTAAAAACTCCAGTTTAAAGTCACCTATATGTAACTGCTTTGAAATCATTTGTAACAATGTGTCTGTCAACTTTTCACCGGGCCTCTCAGGAATACCATGGAACAGCAAAACTTTCCTTCTCATTGCAGTTTCATGATCATCTAGACTCAGTGACAAATGTTCTATTTGTGTCTTAAAGTGAGAAAAGGTTTTACATACGAATGACTTGAAGTCGGTGAAATCCTTGGATATAGAAGCAAGGTCCGTGTGTGTGGTACCAGTTCCGCCTGCAGCTCTTTGCAGCTTATCTTCATAGTCACGCATACGAGAAGCAAACAACTTTTCAAGTTCTGCCATACTTTGTAAAAGCTTGCTGTCCGTAATGTAGCAGAAATTGTTCAACTGTTGCGGTTGTGATAGAGAGAAAGTAAGAGGAAAATAAGAAGCGAAGGTGGGTTTAAGAGTCATTCAGCACATATAAATTGAAGAAAAAGTTAAATAACTATTTTAATTAAATATTTAAATGAAAAGCTATAAAAGTATGTTTACTTGTCAAGCCTACCCACGTAGGAAACCTTTTATATACCTATAAGTGGGCCTAGAGGCAATGTCGAGAACTATCGTCCGATTTCAGTCGTGCCTGCCATGTCCAAGATACTTGAAAAGCTTATCAAAAAACGCCTAATGAATTTTCTAAAACAAGAACGTATTATATCGTATTCTCAATATGGTTTCCAACCTAATAAATCTGCAGAAGATACAGCGATACAGCTTACAAATTTTATAGCAAGTAACTTGGACCAGGGTCGGATATGTGTCGGAGTTTTCTTGGATTTAGCCAAGGCCTTCGATGCTATTTCAATTGACATACTCTTGGCAAAACTCGAAGCGATCGGCATACGCGGCCTCCCTCTGCACCTTATGAAAGATTTTCTTACAAATAGGTAGCAATCTGTGGAGATAGGTAACTATGTCAGCTACTCCCTCCCCATTACCTGCGGAGTTCCATAGGGAAGTGTGCTTGGCCTGGGTCTCTTCCTTATCAATGAGCACTGCCAATATGAACCATCAAAAGGAAAAATATTCTCATACGCAGATGACACTGCGCTCATGTTTCAGGGAGACTCCTGGGCTGAGGCACCGATACCTTGCCGAAAAAGGACTTCATCAGACATCACTTTAGTTAAATAAAAACCTCCTTACATTAAATATTAATAAAATACGTAACTTTTTCAATAAATAAAACCACACAACCTAATAACTTCTCTTTAATAGCTCACAACTGTAACAACACATTAAAATGCTCCTGCGCACCACTAGTGAAAACTACCAATAATAGATATCTCGGCACTCAAATAGACGATACCCTTTCATGGCATGCGCAAATAGATATTCTGTCTGCACGTACGCGTAAAATGACACACAAAGACCCTATACAAGGACTGCAATGTCTTGACAGTGAGGCAACTATTCATTCTTCACACTACACTTCGCAAGCACAAAGAACTGACCTATGATGCTAAGTTAACTTAGCCTGCACGAAGAAATAATAGAATTTGCAAGACAACAAATCACAGCACTGCTTTCTTCAGGAGACACTCGTGTCTCCTTGCTCCATATTTGTACAATAAACTTAACTCTCTTTTAAGTATATTCCCAAAAACCTCGCTTGAATGTAAAAATATTATTTTTTTATTTATTTAAACTTCATGGACAGTAGTGGACATAATACATAGTGGAAAAAAAGAATGAGTATGATATTTTGAAGAAGAAAGCTAAGAAAGCCGTGGCATTAGCAAAAGCAAAAGCCCAGGACAAACTGTACGACACACTAGACAGTCCTGTAGGCCAAAAAGAGCTGTACCGGCTTGCTAAAAGAAGAGAGAGAATGACGAGGGATGTTTGTCAGGTAAGATGTGTAAAGAATGAAGCTGGAATGGTCCTATCAGACGATGAAAAAATCAAAGAGAGGTGGAAGGACTATTTTGAAAGACTAATGAATGAGGAAAATCATTGGAATGGAATTTTAGAGAGTAAACCAGTGAATGTAGGGTTAGTGAGAATGGTTAGTATGGATGAAGTCAGAATAGCAGTGAATGAAATGAAAAATGGTAAAGCCATTGGTCCAGATGGAATACCAGTTGAAGTGTGGAAGTTATTGCGAGTGGATGGATGGACGTGGTTAGCTTTGTTCTTCAATAAGTTGTTGCAGGAAGAAGCCATACCTGATGATTGGTGCAGCAGTTTCTTGGTGCCCATCTTTAAAAACAAAGGTGATGTGCTTGAGTGCAACAATTATAGAGGAATAAAGCTAATGTCACATACTATGAAAGCCTGGGAGAAAGTTATTGAAAGGCTTCTGAGAGAAGAGAGTGAAATTTCGCAGAACCAATTCGGTTTTATGCCAGGTCAGGGTACAACGAATGCCATTTTTGCTATACGCCAGCTGTGCGAGAAATACAGAAGTGCGCATAAAAACTTGCACATGGTTTTCGTTGACCTCGAAAAGGCATACGACCGAGTACCTCGTGAGGTTCTGTGGTGGGCCCTTAAGAAGAAAGGTGTGCCTGGGAAGTATGTGCAGTTGATCCGAGCGATGTATAGTCGATGTAATACCCAATTCCGGTCTACAGTTGGCACCACTGGCAGCTTCAATGTGGCTGTTGGCTTACATCAAGGGTCGGCTTGATGACATTCAGGAAGAGGCTCCCTGGTGTATGCTGTTTGCCGATGACATTGTGCTGGTTGCCGAGAGTGGCCTAGAGGTCCAGAACAGATTGGAGGTGTGGTGGCACAGACTGGAGAGTGTTGGCATGGAATTGAGTAGAACCAAAACGGAGTGCTTATTCTGCGATTTCGGCGGTGTCTCCAATCCAGTGCCTTTAGCTCTCGCTGGAACGCCCATACCGATCTGTTCCGACTTTCGGTACCTCGGGTCGCTCGTCCAAGGGGATGGTGAGGTGGACCGGGACGTAACACGTCGGATCAACGCAGGATGGATGAAGTGGCGACAGGTCACGGGAACCACTTGTGACCCACGGATGCCCCTCAAGTTGAAGGGTAAAATCTACAAGTCCGTGATAAGGCCTATCATACTGTATGGATCAGAATGTTGGGCTGTGAAAAAGACGGATGAAAAAAGATTGCATGTAGCGGAGATGAGAATGTTAAGATGGATGTGCGGTGTGACGAGAATGGATAAAGTGAGAAATGAGTATATTAGGGGAAGTTTGAAAGTGGCGCCAGTGACTGAAAAGTTGAAAGGGAATCGTTTGTCTTGGTATGGTCATGTGAAAAGGAGGGATGAAACGCATGTTACTAAAAAAGTTATGAGTTTACACGTGGATGGATGGAGGGGAAGAGGGAGGCCAAAGAAAAGATGGATGGATTGTGTGAGAAGCGATATGAAAGAAAAGGGAGTTAGTGATAGCGTGACGAGTGACAGGACAGAATGGAAGAAAAAAACGTGTTGCGCCGACCCCAAATAAAACGGGACTAGGGCAGGAAGATGATGATGATGGACAGTAGTGGACATAGTCGGACTTAATGCAACAAGGCATTTTCACCCATTCAACCTTTGGGTTAAAAAAAAATATTATCCAAAAATATCTCCTAAGTTTAAATTATAATGACACGGAATCCCTACTTATAATTTTAAATAAAGACTTGTTTCTATCAGTTGTAACTCAAGAGCAGTCAAAGCATACCCATGCATAACCAAGCATATATAATGCATACTCTCATAAACAGACGCAAGCAACCAAACCCTCACCCATCACATACACAACACACACACGCACAGACACACCATAACGCATGCACAACACACACACGCACTCACGCATAGACAGATAACATATACATTGATTAGTAACGAACTCACTCGCCGCGGGAGGAAGACCTGGAGTCCTGAAATACAGGGCTACCCTAGTTTAGGCTCCAGTCCACTCCATTTATTATACTGTCTATACTGTGTTACATCAATGTGGAAAAATAAATGAATTTTTACTTTTACTTTTACATGTCAATTTTGTTTGTCAACTTAAACTAGATGAGGCCGGTGTTTTTTAGCTGACTACCCTGAGAAGAAACACCGAAACATACTCAGGGGTCAAAGCCTTTTTGAACCACTGTATTAGAATCATGCAGACTAGTGTTTGAAATGGTATTTTGAGGAAAGAACCATACAGATTTGATTGGGCCGTCCTGTCAGTGCAAGCATTTGTCAGTATTCGCAAAGCTCAACGCAAGACTACTAGGAGCTCAACGACTTGACAATCAATATTAAGGAAAAGACATTTGGGTAGGGCGAATAAAATACTTAAATTGCCAGACATACGTTAAAATTACTGAAAAAACAATCTATATAGTCCTCATATTCATAATTATTAAAATTAGGCAAATTTGTCATTTTTTTAATATCCACCATATTTAAAAAATGTCAAATTGTATAATAAAAATAATCAACCTAAAAATCTAGATTTAAATTTGTCGAAACTTTTAAAAATACATTAAAAAATCCTAGGATTATATTTCAGGAGCTGTCTAAAACCCTATGGCCGCGCCATTGAAACAATGAAAAAAACATCATCGCCAATTTCTCGCTGAAAAAGCGTCGCAGAAATCTGATTTTTTTTTTTGCAAAATGTAGATTTGAATTTATCAATAGGTACTTGTAAAAATACACAAATAAAAAAATCTTTGCTTATATTTTACAAGCAGTAAGACAAAAACCTGGCTGCGCTATTGAATCGGTGAAGAACACATCGCTGATATCTCGCTGAAAAAGCGTCGCAGAATCTTGTATTTTTTTTTCAATATTTTATTTTCAAAACTTGCAATACACAAAAAAATCCTAGGTTTATATTTCAGCAGCTCTAGTACGGTATCACGTAGAAATAAGTCGAGATTATCTATCGAAGAAATTAGATATTAGCGAGATCTTATTTTGTAAACAACACTTATCCGTCGTATCCGGCATTGATATATTGAAAATTATTTTTCATTACTCATACTCTGAAAGTAGGTCTGAAGTTGCCTGAGGAGCGGGCTGAAAGTGATACTTTTCATCCCTAGGGAGTTTTACTTTACAACTGACAGCTGTCAAATTATTAAAAAAAAACTAGTTCTATCTTCACATTTCTATTGAACCATGTTCCAATTTTCCATACAGCCAGTCAATCACAGCGCGATATAAAATTGAATTAACTTAAAAACAAGCATTAATTAAATAATGTTATATTTTAGTTGATTTATATGTTAAACTATTTCTTTAAAATACTTTATTTTTAAAAGGTTACAATTAATTTCTATTTTTTCATTAATGAGGCTGAATAGATGGCCGGCAGCAGAAAAAAAAAAAAAAATGGCGAGAAAGTGGCAATCAGTCGTTGGTTTTTTCGAGTTTCGTTTACATTTCCGTACAATAGAGATTTGTATGAACACGTTATGTTTATCAGATTAAAATAGTGATTTAACGCCTAATTTCATAAGAGAAAAGGCTAAAGCAGTAGTGGAATACCTTTTACCGGCTAAATCAGAAGAAAGATACCTACTTAAAATCATAGGTAAGTACGACGACTCAGGTTTTACAAACTTTTTATTTTATTTTTATTTTCCTCGTATTCGTAATGAAAAGCACAGTGTTTACCTCGGGGTGAAAGTAACCCATTTAACCCCTCGAATTAGCAACCTCGCTTCGCTCGCCCGCCAACTCCTTCTCGGGACGAAATGAGTTACTTTCACCCCTAGTGTAACAATGTACTATTTCATTACTCATACTCTGAAAGTAGGTCTAAAGTTGCCTGAGGAGCGGGCTGAAAGTGATACTTTTCATCCCTAGGGAGTTTTACTTTACAACTGACAGCTGTCAAATTATTAAAAAAAAATTAGTTCTATCTTCACATTTCTATTGAACCATGTTCCAATTTTCCATACAGCCATTCAATTACAGCGCGATATAAAATTGAAATGAAGACAAGTATTAATTAAATATTGTTATATTTTAAGTGATTTATTTGTTCAACTATTTCTTTAAAATACTTTATTTTTAAAAGATTACAATTAATTTCTAATTTTTCATTAATGAGGCCGAATAGCTGGCCGGACGCAGAAAAAAAAAAACAATATGGCGGGAAAGTGGCAATCAGTCGTTGGTTTTTTTCGAGTTTTGTTTACATTTCCGAACAATAGAGATTTGTATTAACACGTTATGTTTATCAGATTAAAATAGTGATTTAACGCCTAATTTCATAAGAGAAGAGGCTAAAGCAGTAGTGGAATACCTTTTACCGCCTAAATCAGAAGAAAGATACCTACTTAAAACCATAGGTATGAAAGTAGGTCTGAAGTTGCCTGAGGAGCGGGCTGAAAGTGATACTTTTCATCCCTAGGAAGTATTACTTTACAACTGACAGCTGTCAAATTATTAAAAAAAAAACTAGTTCTATCTTCAAATTTCTATTAAACCATGTTCCAATTTTCCATACAGCCAGTCAATCACAGCGCGATATTAAATTGAAATAACTTAAACCTCGCTGCGCTCGGCCGCCAACTCCTTCTCGGGACGAAATGAGTTACTTTCACCCCTAGTGTAACAATGTACTATTACGCTTTTCAGTTTGATATGCTATGAAAGCGTGTTTTTTAGTTTTTTTTAACTATATTTATTTTTCGGAGGACACGGTGGAGCACACAGTGGAGGTGTGTCCCGCTTGGGCAGAGTATCGCCGTGCCCTCGTCGGGGCGATCGGCGGTGGCTATCTTTCGCGCCGGGCCTTGGTACAGGCCATGGTCCGGAGCGAGGAGGAGTGGCAGGCGGTCGCCTCCTTCTGCGAAGCAGTAATGCTAGCAAAGGAGGAGGCCGACCGTATCAGACAACGGCGTTCACAGCGCTCCAGCCGTCGCCGGGATTTCGATCTCGATTTCCGGCTACCAAAGGCGCGGGTTTGCGGACGGTGAGCAATGGGTAGCTCGCTGTCCGGACCGAGCCCAAGTCGTCGACGGTGCGCACTGTTCCCGCGCGGCTAAAGGAATTGTCAGCGACAGCAGGGGCTCAGCTGGGTCGAAGCCAACTAGGGCCAGGATTAGCTCCGAAAGGTAGCTCAGCCCCGATATGAAATGCAAGAAGGAACGGGGTGGATTTTTTAGTCAGTAAGTGTCTGACACTATCTCCCGCTCTGCCCAAGGGCGGGGGATGTCATTTGGATGATTCTTAACCACAAAAAAAAAAATCGCATTGTCGTCGGTCTTTGATGGGTGTGCAAAGTTTAAAGAAAATCTTATCGCCCAAAGTTGTGCAAAATCGAGCTCAAAGGCTGTGTTACAAGCAAACATACAGGTGAAGCTAATAGAAGCGTATTAATAAAACAAGGCAGGCCATCGTGCATCATCGTGCGGGCAACAAAAAGAACTAGAGGTGGCGCGCTTTGACAGAGTCAGTAGCGTTTCCGTTTTGGTACGAACTTGAAGAGGGAGAACCTGCGAAGATAGCGGACACAGGCCGTCGTCGCATGAAGACGCTCTGGAAGTGTACTACGTTTTGTTATTTGTACCTACCTAATATTAGAGTGGTCTGTACCTACTGAATTTTATTGAGAAGTAAACTGATTCAGTTCCTAACCGTTGTTATTCATTGCACGATACCTTCATAGGCCCACCTGGTAGATGATCAGAGCTCGAACAATCCCGATGAGCTGATATATTAATAATATGTAAGACTTCCGATAAGAGGCAAAAGATTTTTCATCCATGTAGCACCCACTCCTTTCAAGATCGGAGACTATACACTCTTAAGTTGTGAACGACTACGTTTGCCTGGAATAGAGAGTCCAGTTGGGTAGGTCTAGGTATCGAGAAAGAGGTCAATCGTCGAATGGCAGCGTTCGAAAAACTGCGTAGTACAATTGCCAAAACGGATCTTGAGCGCTTAGCTTCAGAGTGGGGAGCGCATTCCATACATTGGCGAGCCAATCGTCTTCGTTGTTAGATACATGCAGCAACGCAGGGAACGAATTACGAGTGACGTCTATGACGCGATGGCGCGGCGAGCCAATCACTGACACTCCCCGCCCCCGCGTCTCACTTCACACCACTAAAGAGACCGAATATTTGACTTCTGCGCAACCGCTCAAGATCCGTGATGGCAATTGTACCTTGTCGTCCAATTTACCACAATGTCTCAAGACGAAAGTTTATGACCAGTGCGTGTTGCTAGTGATGTCATATGGTTCCGAAATGTGGTCGCTTACAACGGGCCTCAAAAGAAAACTTAAAGTCACTCAAAGGGCAATAGGAAGGGTTATGCTCGGAGTGTTCTTGCGTGATCACATCAGAAATGAAGGTAGGCAGGAGAACCAAGGTTACCGACATAACTCGAAAAATTGCTTTAATTAAGTGGCAGTGGGCCGGACACATTGCACGCAGAACAGATGGTCGATGGGGACGAAAGGTTTTGGAATGGCGACCATGTACCGGAAGACGCAGCGATGGAAGGCCTCCCACAAAGTGGACTGATGACCTGATGAGGGTCGCGGGAATCCGATGAATGCGAGAAGCACACGGCCTGTTGTTATAGTGACACTTGGGGGAGGCCTATGTCCAAAAGAAGTCGTCTTTCGGCTGAAATGATGATGATGATGATGAAATGATGAAACATTCTATGATACAAAATTGAGTCTAGATTTATTTATTGGTATATTATATTATACTAGTCTGTCAAGAAACTATCGGGAAAATGTTAGTTATCAAAATATGCTCTTTCAGAAATGATACATCTACGCCAACGAATAATTACAAGCGCATTTTTTATTTTTTCGATCCATTTTGAAATCATTCTTTTTGTAAAAATAACATAACGATACTATATCAGTGCGGTGTATTTTTCATCGACCGTATTAATTTTACCATGAAATCTTAGGGTATAACGTCCCACTTCTCGTCCATGACAAATTGAGCCTCTTGGAGGCGTGGAGAACCAGGTTTTTTGCACTAAGTCTTCTTTCAAGGTCATTCCCGATATGCTCAATTGGATTAAGATCAGAACTACGAGCTGAACTCTCTATCGCAATGATTCCAACGTCTTACATGTAGTCGCAAACTGTTCTAGTGACATGCGATCTGGTGTTGTTCTGCATTAAGGAAAAAAAAATTACCACAAGCCACACTAGTGGCTTCACATATTCTTTGAGCACTTTTTTGATGTACCATAAAGCCCATCTCATCATCCCTCGTCATCCCTCTCGATATTAGGCCAGTAATGGCCCAGTGATGAATACAATGTCAGTTTTAGTGTCCAACATTATGCCACCCCAATTCGCCTCCAAAACCCACATGTTCGCTTATGAAGCATTGTTAAAATTGTCCTGATGACCTTCTATAGACCCTACAGCATCCATTATGGTCACCTAAGTCATTCTGCACTTATCAGAAAACACAACAGCCTGTCATTAGGCATACATCCAATTTAAGTGTTTCGTGGCAAATTATTGCCGGGCTTGTTGGTGAGCTGTGGTCAATTTGTTTCCATTTGCTGAGTAACGTGTAGTTAGGCCTGCTTCACTCAGTCTTTTCCTAATCGTCCACTGATTTATACTGACATTGCGAACTTCTTGAAGCTTTTGTGTCAGTTCAATCATGTACAGTAGCCGATTTCTTAAAGTACTTGTTACAGAAAAGCGAAAATCACGCCCTGATCCTATGCGTCACCGGCCATATCCTGGTCGCCGAATATACCCACGGGTCTCTTAAAACCTCTGGTATACCAGACGAACAAGGAAGCTGCTAAAATTTAGCTGTCGAGCGACTTCATTTTGATTATGGCCTGCTTTGGGCAAGGCAATAACTTGAACGGTTTCTGCAGGCGTGGTATCCATATTTTTCCAGTAAATCCATGTTTCTATTAGAGACGTTATCACGTTAACGTAAACTGATTAAAACTCCAAAACAGCACACTTTTTCTGGCTCCAGGTAAAGGTGCAAGTATTGAAATGCAAATGGGTAAATTTGGGAAATTGGGTATACCGCTGGTTTTTGTGAGTTACGTGTAGGTCAATGATCTTAATTTGGTGTTTTTATAAAGCAAACTTTGTATGCTTCAATCTTGCTTAATAATTTGTAGGTACTCAATATCTTTAGAATTAAGAAAAAAAAACAAGTTTAAACGAAATTACGAGCCATGTGCGATTTTTTTGCTAACTTTGTATGCTTCAATCTTGCTTAATAATTTGTACTCAATATCTTTAGAATTAAGAAAAAAAACAAGTTTAAACGAAATTACGAGCCATGTGCGATTTTTTTGCTCTCAAGTGTAGTACTGAATGAAAATAAAGTGACTGTAGTAGACAGCGTAAAAATTTTAGGTATTCATATTGACGAAAGCCTAAACTAGAAAAAGGATTTAACTGATATAGCAAGCTCAATAAGCTCAGCTTGCCATTTAAGAAGTAATCGAGATGTAATTGCCATTCAATAACTAAAAGTAGTATATTATCCGCTAGTAGAGTCAAAGCTTAGGTACAGTATAGAACTATGGTGAGAATTTCACGATGGGTATCCTGCAAGGAGTATTTTAAAGAGCTTCAAATGCTAACGATCCCTTGTTGATAAATTTTGGAACTACTCACTGACCTTATAAAGAAACTGAAGAATATTGAAATACTAGAAGAAAGAATTCTTACTCTAAGAAACAACCAATGCACTTGTCAGAAAGAATCTAACCAGGCTGGCCTCCAACTTGTGGTAACGGAGAACTCATCCCAGCCCATCAGTGCTCAGGACTGTATTCCCGACCAGGTACCCCACATTCAGCATGAATTAACTCAAGGGGTAGATTCAGAAAATTGTAATTTTTCCTCTCATAACGGTAGGGATTATCAATCAATTATATTTTCAGATAGTATAGGAAGAGGATTAGGGCAATTAGTTAGTAAAAAACTCCCTTTTCCTTCTCAAAATTATTGCACACCTCAAGCTTCCTACCATCACATAATGTCATTAGTTAATCAGCAAGTATATGATCCCAACGCTATTCTAACTGTATTTGTGGGTAATAGCTTAAATGTGAAGACAGATGACATCACCAATAATGTCACTGAGCTGTTGAAGATAAATTGTAGGAAGATAATTTTGTGCGCTTTTCCTTACTTTGAGCACTTGTCAGACAGACAAAATAAGTACATACATATGCTAAATATGCATATGCATTTTTTAGTTAGTCATCATAGTGATAAGTTTTTCTTTTTTGACATCAACAATTTTGTTGATAAACTTTTTTCGACCAGGTATACTGTGTACCTGCCTATTATATTAAGACGTCAAATAGCGCAGCTATTAGCAGTTAATATTAACTCAGACATAAGCAGTATGTCGGCGTACCCAGTAATCAGTTCCACCATTAGTAATAGTACTAATATTTTAAACTAGGTAATAAGACAACAGTTGGTACTGATGTTGGCAATGTATGTCAACTTAAAAATAAAGTATCTTCTAGCATTCAATCTACAGGGGGTAAGCAAAAATCCTTTAATATGTTTCTTCAAAACATTCACGGTTTTTCTGCAAAACAATTGGAAATTGAATTATTGTTAGAAAAAACTATGTTTGACATTATTTGTTTTACTGAGCATTGGTTAAAGGATTTTGAAATGCTAATTAATTATGATAATTATAATGTGGGCAGTTGTTTTAACCGAAAGTCAATGTTACGTGGGGGTTCATTAATCCTTATTAAAAATAGTATTAAATTTAAAACTCGTAAAGATATAGTTGCACTGTCCGTTGAACATAGCATTGAAGTGTCGTGTGTTGAGCTGGATAGGCATATCATAGTGTGCGTTTACAGGCCCCCTAATTATCAAAACTACTCTATTTTTGAGTCAGTCATGGAAGATGTTATGGCTAAACTTTCAACTGGTAATAAACCAGTAATTATCTGCGGAGACTTTAATGTTAATATTTTAGAAAATAATTCAGTTAGCAGTAGATTATTAAATCTTTTCAAATCATTTAATTTATCAAATGTGTTTATTGAACCAACTCGAACAACGACAACTACTGCTACATGTATCGATAATGTTTTTTGTTGCTGCAAGTATTTAGAAAAAGCCATTGTAAATTATTTGCCTTCTGATCATAGCGGCCTAATGGTAACATTTGAATCCAACTTACCAATACAACAAGTGCAGATACAATTCAGACCAATAACATCCGGTAAACTAAATAAATTTAATAGCACTTTAACTAGCAGGTTGGGTGATTGGAACCTTGAAGAAAACAATGGTAATATTTTGTATAAAAATTTTTTTTCAGTAGTTCAAAAGGAGTTTAATCAGACGTTTGAGAAAAAAACTAAAACTATCTGCCCTAAGTTTAGATTTAGTGACTGGGCAACTAAAGGAATCAGAATAAGTAGGGAAAGACTTTTCGAGTTGTATGGCCTTAAGCCTATTATTAACACTGAAACTTTTAATAAATATGTTGCTACTTATTCTAAAATGTTTAAAAATACTTGTAAGGCAGCTAAGGCCTTATACATCAGCAACAAAGTTAAAACAGCAGATAATAAAATAAAAACGGTTTGGAATATAATAAATAATGAAACCAACAGAAACAAAAGAAATAATAATGATTACACATTGGAGACTCATCATGGTCTTATTAGCGATAACAAACTAGTTGCAGAAGAATTTGTAAATTTCTTTACCAGTATTCCAATTAAAACTACTGAAGCCCTAAATTCGTCGCCATCGCATGCTTTTGGTTTATTACAGGCGAACGTTGCAGCCTGTTCGACTGAATTTAACTTTAAACATATAAACCCCATAACAGTAATAAAAGCTTTTAAAGAAATCAAGATTAAATTGACAGAAGATCTATGGGGGTATGTCTATCAAAGTTTGTACCTCAATTATTGAGACTGTAGCGCCGTACTTAGCGTTAATATTTAATTTGTGTATAGATCAAGGAGTCTTTCCGGATCTAATGAAATATAGTAAAGTGATACCACTTTTTAAATCCGGAGACAGTAAAGACACTAATAATTATAGGCCGGTGTCCGTTTTGCCGGTTTTTAGCAAGATATTTGAAAAGGTGATGTTAAATCAAATGCTTAATCATTTTAACACCAATAACATCTTACACGATAAACAGTATGGTTTCACCAAAGGACGTTGTACAACTGACGCTGGTGTCTCCTTACTAAAACACATTTTTAATGCGTGGGAGGAGGCACAAGATGCTATAGGCATCTTCTGCGACCTGTCTAAGGCGTTTGATTGTGTGGTTCACGAAACATTACTCCTGAAACTGGAGCATTACGGACTAGGCAAAACAGCGTTAAGCTTATTAAAATCGTATTTGAATGACAGACAGCAACTAGTTCAAATAAACGGTGTCAATTCGTCGGGATTAAATGTGAAAATGGGGGTACCCCAAGGTTCAATTTTAGGTCCTTTTTTATTTTTAGTTTATATTAATGATTTACCCTATTTGTTGAAAAATAAACTTAATATGGTGTTGTTTGCTGACGACACTTCTTTGATTTTTAAGATAAATAGAAGGACTAATAATCTTGACGATGAAAATAACGCTTTATTGCAGGTCCAAAACTGGTTCACTGCTAATAATCTGGTTCTAAATGGGAAAAAAACTAAATGCATAAGATTTTCCTTACCAAATGTCATAAGTAGTGATTGCGACATAGTATTGAACAATGAGAAACTAGAATTTGTTGATAAAACAGTTTTCTTGGGGATTACGCTTGACTCTAGGCTACAATGGGGTCCTCACTTAACATCTCTTGCAGGACGGCTTAGCTCGGCTGCATATGCTGTTAGAAAAATCCGCCAATTTACGGATGTTGATACCGCTAGACTAGTCTATTTTAGTTATTTTTATAGTGTCATGTCGTACGGTATCTTACTATGGGGACGAGCTGCAGACATCGAGTCAATCTTTATATTACAGAAAAGAGCCATCAGAGCTATTTACAATCTCCGCCGGTGCGATTCTTTAAGGGAACTGTTTAAAGATATTAACATAATGACGGTACCTTGTCAATATATCTATGAAAACATCATGTATGTTAGAAAAAATCTTCATCTTTTTAGCAAAAGAGGCGATAGACATAATTATGTTACAAGAAATAGGGATCAATTAGTTCAACCAGGTTTCAGACTGGCTAAAGTGGCCTCTTCTTTCATGGGGTACTGTTTGAAATGTTATAATAAAATACCACCCCAAATATTAGAACTCAATGAAACGAAATTTAAATCTTGTATTAAACGCACACTATGCAGGCAAGCATATTATAAGTTGGAGGATTATATTCAAGATAAAAATGCTTGGCTCAATGCTGGTCCAGCTCCACTACCACTAGGGCGTACTAATTAGTTGGAAACTAATATTATTATTTTTTAATTTGAAAGACAATTGCATTGTATAATGTAGAAGCACTTTTTTCAAGTTTGTGAATGTGAAGCACCATGGAGCATTTTTATTAGGTTACAACTTTTTTTTTTTGACATTACGAGCATGGCAGTTGAGAGCTTGTCATGCTCACTCAAATGTCTCGCTGTTGGTGGCACGTGTTATTGGGTCGTTCAGTTCCCTTCAAAATGGTTGAGCTGAGTGGGGCTGATGCACGCGTCATGCTCGTGAACGGGTGCCGTCAGATGGGACTGGTCATCTCTTAGCTGCCAGTGGCTTAATTCAGTTTCTATCTTTTAATTATTTTAGATTTTTATTTCATTATCGACATTGTGCTCACATGATAGAAGCAACAAGTAATATGTAACCAAGCATTATATGTAACACATAATATGATTTAAAAGAGTGTCCATGGAGTTTCTTGCACGTTCTTCTCCATAGAGACCTACTCTTTGGAACGTGCAATTTAGCTTCACTTTTCTTGGACTGACCGACATTTGACTATTCAAAAGTGCCTGTAAATGGTCTATTTGAAATAAAATGTTTTGATTTGATTTGATTTGATTTGAATTAAACGGGAAGCTACAAGGCGTACAGGAATTACAAAATATGATGTAACCTCAGCCTCGCAAGTGAGCCATGCTGCAGGTTATTAATCGATTAAACTGTTTTATTTGTTAATGAAAACACAATTGACTTAGAATCTGACATTAACCAAACAATAATATCAATAATACAATGGCTTGAAATAAACAATTTAATGATAAACATTGACAAAACTAAAATAACGAATTTCAAAATACAAACTCAACGCACGGGTAATTTAAAACTCAGTTACCTAGATAGTAACATTGAAGAAACTGAAGTAACAAAATTTCTAGGGTTACATATGTATTGACAACAAACTTAATTGGAAATTTAATATTGACCATGTATGCAAAAAGCTGGGACAGTTTTCATACGCACTTCACAGATTGGGGATAATAGCAAATCAGGATACTTTACTAACAGCCTACTATGGTTACGTTAGCTCTATCCTCAGATATGGCGTAATATTTTGGGGCAACAGTACAGACAAAGAGCGCGCTTTCATTACTCAAAAACGCTGCATTAGAGCCATGTTTAATTTATTTATTTATTTACAATTTACTTATACAACATTACAGTCTAACTAAACAAGAAAAAAAGGAAGAACCAAAAAAAAAAAGAAGAAAACATATACATTACCACTAATATAAAAAAAATTGAGAGGTGTCAAGGGACACCCGGATGGAACGAAGATATAAGAGAGAGAGAGAGACAGACAGAGAAACATGCGCACGCCGCACGGCTTGCAATAGCTTTCTATAGCAAAAAGTGTCGTTACAACTTTTCGTGAGATTTTTTTCCGTCTAGCCCCCTTTAACAACGCGCGATAAGGAACTTCGAGAAAAAATTGAGAGAATTACATTTTGACAGCACTATCGGCTTCAGCAACCTCGAAAACCATGAAAAAGACACCCATATCGAAAAAGTTGATAATTTATTGCAGCTGCCATCTTGGATTTACATTTTGACAGTAAAATCGGTTTCAACACCCTCGAAAACCATGAAAACGACACCCATGACGGAAAATTTGATAATTTCTTGCAGCCGCTATCTTGGATTTACATTTTGACAGTACTATCGGTTTCAACACCCTCGAAAACCATGAAAACGACACCCATGACGGAAAATTTGATAATTTCTTGCAGCCGCCATCTTGGATATATATTTTGACAGTACCATCGGTTTCAACACCCTCGAAAACCATGAAAACGACACCCATGAAGAAAAAGTTGATAATTTCTTGCAGTCGCCATCTTGGATTTACATTTTGACAGTACTATCGGTTTCAACACCCTCGAAAACCATGAAAACGACACCCATGATGAAAAATTTGATAATTTCTTGCAGCCGCCATCTTGGATTTATATTTTGACAGTACCATCGGTTTCAACACCCTCGAAAACCATGAAAACGACTCCCATGACGGAAAATTTGATAATTTCTTGCTGTCGCCATCTTGGATTTACATTTTGACAGTACCATCGGTTCCAACATCCTCGAAAACCATGAAAACGACACCCATGACGAAAAAGTTGATAATTTCTTGCAGCCGCCATCTTGAATTTATATTTTGACAGTACCATCGGTTTCAACACCCTCGAAAACCATGAAAACGACACCCATGACGAAAAATTTGATAATTTCTTGCAGTCGCCATCTTGGATTTACATTTTGACAGTACTATCGGTTTCAACACCCTCGAAAACCATGAAAACGACACCCATGACGAAAAATTTGATAATTTCTTGCAGCCGCCATCTTGGATTTATATTTTGACAGTACCATCGGTTTCAACACCCTCGAAAACCATGAAAACGACACCTATGTCGAAAAATTTGATAATTTCTTGCAACCGCCATCTTGGATTTATATTTTGACAGTACCATCGGTTTCAACAACCTCGAAAACCATGAAAACGACACCCATGACGAAAAATTTGATAATTTCTTGCAGCCGCCATCTTGGATTTACATTTTGACACTAAAAGTGTCGGTACTTTTCGTGAGAATTTTTTCCGTCTAGCCCCCTTTCACAACGCACAATAAGGACTTCGTTCCAATAAAAATAAAATATCCCACAAAACCAAATAAGACAACGTTTACTTATTTTTCATCCATCCTCTCACAAAACCTATCCAAGGACTACACTGAATTTAAGGGCCTAGTCTGGAAAACTTTGAGTGCATTGAAGTCCCAGATGGAGCTGCTTGTACTCGGGCTGGATAGGCATGAGATGGCGTCCCGGACTAAAGTGCTCCTACTACATGGCTTGCCTGAGGACAAGGATGCCAATCCCGGCACTGGTTTTCTTCCTCTCGGCTCTTCCTTCCACGCAGTACTCTGCGTGGAAGGAAGAGCAGGTTTAAGAAAACTTTCGGATACAAGGACAGCGTGAATAAGATCAGAGTCGAAAGACGATAGTAAGTCAGAGTAGTGAGCAGGAACGCTTTGAGCATTTATGTGAACAGCATTAAAGAACTTATTACAGTTTAAAAAAGCAGCAGAAAGTTCATCTCGAAGAGTCAAAGTATTGTCATCACTAAAAGCACTGGCAAAGCTTTGATCTGATGCAGAGGATGAGCAAGAACAAAAGCAGTCATCAGTAAGATCATATGACATAGTAAAATATAAATATTAAAATAAATATATATATATATATATAAAAAAGAAAAAACTATATAATCTAAAAAATAAATTTAAGTACTCAAACCTCGATGCACTCGCCGGTTTTTAAAGTTTGATTACATACAAAACAGTGACAAAAAGCCTATAGGTCAAACAAAACGAAAAACTAATTTGGGTATTTCCGAACGAAACATGTCAGTGTCAACTGTCAGTCAGTACCTACTCAATACAAAGACGTCAAGTGATGAAACTCAAAAAACAAAAAAGAATTAATAAAGTAATTAACTGACCTACATTCATGAAAAAAAATTATAAATACCCAAAATAATCGACACACCGAAGTTGTAAAAATGTGACGTAGTACCATCAGTCCATCACTTAGCTGGCTTGCGAGTTCTCTTCTCGGGAACCGGCTTTGTTGTGACTGCTGAAGACTCGGCAACGGGAAACTGGACCACAAGTTCATTAAATTCCACTGCAGACTCAATCTTCCGTCGCAGTCCATCGGAAACCTGAATGATTATTTTACCGTCAGAAGTCCAACAATTGTGTATCCCATAATGCCTTCTTGCGTTCATAAAAATGTCGTGTCTGGGTTTGGTGAGGAACTCGGAGAAAGTCAGACCGGATCCCTTCAATTTGGTCTTATTCCGCCATACCTCGTTTCGCACAATTCGGCTTTCAAACCGAACCAGGAGCGGCCGAGGCTTGCTGCTGTTATTTCCGAGTCGGTGACAGGCTGTTAAGTCTTTCAGGGCGACGTTCTTCATTCCCAGACGCTCCGACAAAACACCAAGAAAACCAGTGCCGGGATTGGCATCCTTGTCCTCAGGCAAGCCATGTAGTAGGAGCACTTTAGTCCGGGACGCCATCTCATGCCTATCCAGCCCGAGTACAAGCAGCTCCATCTGGGACTTCAATGCACTCAAAGTTTTCCAGACTAGGCCCTTAAATTCAGTGTAGTCCTTGGATAGGTTTTGTGAGAGGATGGATGAAAAATAAGTAAACGTTGTCTTATTTGGTTTTGTGGGATATTTTATTTTTATTGGAACGAAGTCCTTATTGTGCGTTGTGAAAGGGGGCTAGACGGAAAAAATTCTCACGAAAAGTACCGACACTTTTAGTGTCAAAATGTAAATCCAAGATGGCGGCTGCAAGAAATTATCAAATTTTTCGTCATGGGTGTCGTTTTCATGGTTTTCGAGGTTGTTGAAACCGATGGTACTGTCAAAATATAAATCCAAGATGGCGGTTGCAAGAAATTATCAAATTTTCCGACATAGGTGTCGTTTTCATGGTTTTCGAGGGTGTTGAAACCGATGGTACTGTCAAAATATAAATCCAAGATGGCGGCTGCAAGAAATTATCAAATTTTTCGTCATGGGTGTCGTTTTCATGGTTTTCGAGGGTGTTGAAACCGATAGTACTGTCAAAATGTAAATCCAAGATGGCGACTGCAAGAAATTATCAAATTTTTCGTCATGGGTGTCGTTTTCATGGTTTTCGAGGGTGTTGAAACCGATGGTACTGTCAAAATATAAATTCAAGATGGCGGCTGCAAGAAATTATCAACTTTTTCGTCATGGGTGTCGTTTTCATGGTTTTCGAGGATGTTGGAACCGATGGTACTGTCAAAATGTAAATCCAAGATGGCGACAGCAAGAAATTATCAAATTTTCCGTCATGGGAGTCGTTTTCATGGTTTTCGAGGGTGTTGAAACCGATGGTACTGTCAAAATATAAATACAAGATGGCGGCTGCAAGAAATTATCAAATTTTTCATCATGGGTGTCGTTTTCATGGTTTTCGAGGGTGTTGAAACCGATAGTACTGTCAAAATGTAAATCCAAGATGGCGACTGCAAGAAATTATCAACTTTTTCTTCATGGGTGTCGTTTTCATGGTTTTCGAGGGTGTTGAAACCGATGGTACTGTCAAAATATATATCCAAGATGGCGGCTGCAAGAAATTATCAAATTTTCCGTCATGGGTGTCGTTTTCATGGTTTTCGAGGGTGTTGAAACCGATAGTACTGTCAAAATATAAATCCAAGATAGCGGCTGCAAGAAATTATCAAATTTTCCGTCATGGGTGTCGTTTTCATGGTTTTCGAGGGTGTTGAAACCGATTTTACTGTCAAAATGTAAATCCAAGATGGCAGCTGCAATAAATTATCAACTTTTTCGATATGGGTGTCTTTTTCATGGTTTTCGAGGTTGCTGAAGCCGATAGTGCTGTCAAAATGTAATTCTCTCAATTTTTTCTCGAAGTTCCTTATCGCGCGTTGTTAAAGGGGGCTAGACGGAAAAAAATCTCACGAAAAGTTGTAACGACACTTTTTGCTATAGAAAGCTATTGCAAGCCGTGCGGCGTGCGCATGTTTCTCTGTCTGTCTCTCTCTCTCTCTTATATCTTCGTTCCATCCGGGTGTCCCTTGACACCTCTCAATTTTTTTTATATATAGGCTTTTTGTCACTGTTTTGTATGTAATCAAACTTTAAAAACCGGCGAGTGCATCGAGGTTTGAGTACTTAAATTTATTTTTTAGATTATATAGTTTTTTCTTTTTTATATATATATATATATATATATTTATTTTAATATTTATATTTTACTATGTCATATGATCTTACTGATGACTGCTTTTGTTCTTGCTCATCCTCTGCATCAGATCAAAGCTTTGCCAGTGCTTTTAGTGATGACAATACTTTGACTCTTCGAGATGAACTTTCTGCTGCTTTTTTAAACTGTAATAAGTTCTTTAATGCTGTTCACATAAATGCTCAAAGCGTTCCTGCTCACTACTCTGACTTACTATCGTCTTTCGACTCTGATCTTATTCACGCTGTCCTTGTATCCGAAAGTTTTCTTAAACCTGCTCTTCCTTCCACGCAGAGTACTGCGTGGAAGGAAGAGCAGGTTTAAGAAAACTCTGCCTGGATACAAGATTGTCCGCAATGACAGAACGGGCAAAGGATGTGGAGGGGTTGCCATTTATCTCCGTGGTGATATCAGCTACAAGATTATTGATCAGTCTCCGAGTTTCTACTCAAAGTGTGCTGAACACCTATTTGTTGAAATAGACTTCCAACATACAAAGTTACTCCTTGGTGTCTATTATAGCCCTTCTCTCCATATTGACTTCTTTTCCTCTTTCGAAGCTAAATTAGAAAATCTGTCCTCTCAATATGATCATACAATTATTCTCGGAGACTTCAATACTTGTCTGCTCAAAGGAGATTCACGCAGCCGCAAACTCCAATCACTTGTCTCATCTGTCAATATGCATATACTTCCACTCAATGCTACACACAGGGCCCCTCACTGTACTCCTTCTCTCTTAGATCTCATCCTAGTTTCTGACCCTAAGAAAGTAGCCACACATGGACAGCTGCCTGCCCCTTTTTCCTACCATGACCTCATTTACGTTTCCTATAAGATCCGTCCTCCTAAACGCAAGGCCAAATTTCTCTTTCTTCGCAGTTTTAAAAACGTTGATTTGGAGCGTTTGAGGGCTGATGCAGCTGGGATTGACTGGTCTCCTGTACTCACCTGCGAGGATATAGACACAATGGTGTCGGTTTTTAGCAGGACTGTGTTGAATTTGTATGAGACTCATGCTCCTCTTAAAAAGGTAAGGGTCAAGCACCTTCCTGCACCATGGCTTTCTCCAGCAATAAAAAACCAGATGGCAAAACGGGATAAAGCCAAACGTCTTTATAGGAAGCGGCCCACAGAAGAAAATTGGAACTTCTATAAGAACATGCGAAATCGCTGCAGTCGTTTGTGTAGAGATGCGAAAAGGCGCCACATTCACAACTCAATCGACAATTCCAATCCAACGCAAGTATGGCAGTTTTTGAAGACTCTTGGTATTGGCAAAGCCACTAACAAGAGTTCTCCTGATAAAATGGACCTCAATGCACTTAATGCACACTTTTCTATGTCACCAGTTACACTCGATGACGATGTTAAATCGTCAACTCTTAATGACCTTGCTAATCTTCCTCTGCCTGATAATACTTCTTTCTCTTTCCACTCGGTTACTGAGCTAGATATTAAGAAATGTATCCAATCCATATCTACCAAGGCGGTAGGCGACGATGGCCTTCAGCTCCAAATGTTCCTACCTATTCTGAGTGAAATAACTCCTGTCATAACTCACATTATAAATTTCTCTCTCTTCACTAACTCCTTTCCTTCTGCTTGGAAGAAGGCTCACGTCCTACCGCTTCCTAAAGTTTCAAATCCCACCTTACCATCCCAGTTTCGACCAATATCCATCCTCCCAATCCTCTCCAAAGTCCTTGAGAGTGTTGTTCAGAAGCAACTGTCTCGATATCTATCCTCTAACAGCCTACTAAGTCCCTACCAATCCGGTTTCAGACCTGGCCATAGCACTGTGACATCCCTTATCAAAATAACTGATGATATAAGACTAGCTATGGAAAATAAATGTCTGACCGTATTGGTTTTATTGGACTTCAGTAGTGCTTTCAACTCGGTTGATTTTGACATCCTCTTAGGAATCCTTTCCTCCCTTAATGTCTCTGCACCAGTAATCGAGTGGTTCAAATCTTATCTTCGGGGCCGCTCGCAGTCTGTTCGATCTGATGAGGATTCCTCTGAATGGTGTGATTTGGCTGCGGGTGTACCTCAGGGTGGCGTCCTCTCTCCTCTACTTTTCTCAGTTTTTATAAACGCTCTCACTAAGGTCCTAACTTCTAACTATCATCTCTACGCAGACGACTTGCAGTTATATCGTCATTTTAAAGTCGGCGAACACGTTTAGACTATAGCTGCCATCAATGATGACCTTGAAAATATCAACAAGTGGGCTAAGTCCTTTGGGCTCTTACTGAATCCAAATAAATCTCAAGCGCTCATTATTGGTGGCAGATATATGCTTAGTTTACTGAATCACCAGTCTCTCCCACCAGTAGTTTATGACTCAGTACCTATACTTTACTCGAAAAGTGCCAAGAATCTAGGCGTCCATATAGATACTAACCTTTCTTGGGATGTTCATATAGCTGATGTTAGTAGGAGGGTCTTCTACTCTTTTCAATCCCTTAAACGTTTCCAAAAATTCCTACCATTTCATACTAGGGTCACCCTTGCGCAATCTCTTCTTCTACCGCTAATAGACTATGCGGATGTCTGTTTTCTCGATGCAACGGAGGTTCTCCTAAACAAACTCGAGCGACTGCAGAACTTGTGCATCCGCTTCATTTTCGGCCTCCGCAAATACGACCATGTGTCGGAGTTTCGGACCAGATTGAAGTGGTTGCCGATTCGGCGTCGGCGTGATGCCCATATCCTATCTCTTCTCTACACTATCCTGCACAACCCTAATTCTCCACAATACCTTCGTGAACGCTTTGAGTACTTCGTCCCGAGGGGTAAACCCTGTCGCACTGCCAATTCTCTTCTTCTTCGTACTCCGTTTCACACTTCTAGCCGTTACGATGGTTCCTTCTCTGTAACTGCAGTGCGTCTTTGGAACTCCCTCCCACACTCCTTACGTGACAGCCCTTCTTTAGATGTCTTCAAGAGGAAAATTAAAGAGCATTTCCTTTCACAATGACATAGAATATATATATATATATATTTATAGTATATAAAGTATGTGTGTATTTATGTATGTAGGTATATTTGTTTATGTATTATTATTTTATTCACAATATTTCTAATTTTAAAATTGTACGCTGGACCCTACCCTCTAATGTCAACTCTCTCTATCGCTCAATGGTTTGCTGGAAGAAAACTCAACTTTGAGTTAAGCTCGCCTATGTACATGAACTTTGCTATCCACTTATTTTTTGTTGCTATAGTGTACAATAAAGAATTAAAGAATTAAAACCTCAGACATTCACAACACACATCTATCCATCTCCCAGCAAACAAGTCACACTCTGGTGTTAGAGTCAGAAGAGCATTAAGGGCCAAGCGCCCGAAAAGTGCCATAAAACAGTGATTTTCTGAGGCCTACTCCTCCGTAACGGCTAGGTCAATTGGTTTGAAAAAAATATATGTTTATTATAGATTCATGAACAATAATATCAACATTTGATTTTTTCGTGCAATTAATACTTTTGTCAAAAAAAAATATTTAGCAATTTCGCAACTTTTCGCAACTTTTCCCTACTCCTTCGAAACGGCTTGGACCTTTAGAAACATTTTTACACATAAAAATTGGTGGTTAAATATTCTTCAAAGTGAACATTGATGTAAATCAATGAATATATCGCAGAGAAAATGGATTTAAAGCGCTTTCCGGGCGCTGCTGGCCGCAAATAAATGCACAGATTTGCGTACTGCCGCCTAGGCGAGTGCGAGAGTTGCGTTCACATAATTTCGGCCAGATGGTTCAAGGAACTATACGCCTTAAGCATAGAAAGCGCACGAACGAGTGGCGAGTTAGCTCTTGACACTTTATGTGAAACTGACTCCTGTGAGCCATTTAAAAAAAAAGAAAAACGTACTTACACTACCGTACGTGTGTCTACATATTTGAGGCCGCAGTGTTTGTAAGAAACAAACAACAACAACAATTAACATGTATGATTACTACACGCGTATACGACGTAAAGACAAATTGCGTAAAGTACGTAGCTAGTAAGACTCATCATATGCATGAAAGTATCTTTTGTATGTCTACACGCATCTTTAATAATATTCCGGGGCCTATCAGAGTAATTACAGAAATGAAAAAAAATTAAAAGTGTCTCCATGATCTACATATTAGGAGACAAGTGCTACTACTCTATAAAAGACTTTTTATTGGACAAATTACTGCTCCAATATAGTCCCTCTCAATCATAATGTATTCAGTAGCCTAATGTTATGTGCCTGCCTACCTTAATTCGTTTTGTATATTTGTATCTTTTTATTTTTTATATATTAATAATTTGTAAGAATAATGTACCTATATTCCTTAATGACTATTGTATACCCCAAGGGCGGGACGTAGCTGATCTTTTTAATTTATTTATGACCAGTATTATGTAAACCTATGATCCACAATAAAGATATTGAATTGAATTGAATTGTTTAATCAATTACTTGTACATCTAAAGTCCATAAATAATTTAAATCAGTTCCTGACAGAAAAGTGGTATTATACACTTTATAAAATAAAATAAAATAAATAAAATAAAAATGCCCTTTATTCCACTACTTACAATTAAATAGAAACTTGTTCAGTTATGAAAACAATTAAAAACATATAAAAATCATCTGCTCTTCTTCTCTTTTTTTTTTTATTATTGATAGTCTCGCGTTTGACCACTATCTCACCTGATGGTAAGTGATGATGTGGCCGACGATGGAGATCTATTAACGTAAACTCGTTCCTTCATCTGTTTCTTCTATCCTAGATTGTCATCGCTATTCGTAGCGGTCGCCTCTGCGGCGTAGGCCTCCCCTAAATCACTCCACGCTTTCCTATCTCGCGCTTTCTGCATCCAGTTTGGTCCACAGCGTTGGGTAAATATATCCCGCCATCTCTTTCTTTGTCTCCCTTGCTTTCTTTTACAGTCTAATGGAATCCATTCCGTTACTCTCTTTGTCCACCTCGAACACTCCAATCTACACAGATGTCCTGCCCAGTTCCATTTCAGTAATCTTATTCTTTGGTTTACATCCGTTAGTTTTGTTTTCCTCCGTATTATTTCATTTTTTATTTTATCTGATTGTTTTATGCACAACATGCTCCTTTCCATTTTCCTCTGGCATATGGCAATTTATTCCTCATCTTTTTTTCTCAATGCCCATGTTTGGCAACCGTATATCAAACAAGGTAGTATGGCTGTTTCATACACTTTCTTTTTATGCTTAAGCTAATTTATCTACTTTTCATTATTTCTTTTAGCCCCCAGTACTTCTTCCATGCTAATGCTATTCTTCTTTGTATCTCTTTTTCAGTACAGTTTTCGAACGACACCAATTGTCCTAGGTAGACATATTCGTTGACATATTCTATCTTTGCGTTCTCGTCCGTCGTCGTCGTTAACGTCCTGATTCTCTCCATTCGTAATTATTTTTGTTTTAGCAGCGTTTAGCGATAGACCGACTTTCTTGCTTTCACTTGATAATTCGGATATCATGGATTCTAATTCGTTTGCATTCTCGGCAAATACCACAAAATCGTCTGCGAAACGTAAGTGTCTGAGAAGTTCTCCATTAACTTTTATGCCCTTATTGTCCCACTCTAGGCACCTAAAAACAGACTAGAGTACCGCCGAAAATAATTTTGGTGATAACGGGTCACCTTGTCGGACACCTTTTTGTACAGGAAATTCTACTCCTTCTCTTTCCAGCTTCACTTTAGCCCAATATTTAGAGTAAACGCTCTTAATTAAATTTATATACCTTATGTCCATTAAGAATCCATTCCTTGGTGTGAAAGAGCTGTCCAAATTGCATCGTAATGTAGAGAGTCAAAAGCTTTCTGATAATCGATAAAACACATATAAACAGTTTTACCGTACTCGTTAGCTTTCTCTATTACTTGAGTAACCTGTATATGATCTGTCGTAGAGTATTTTTTTCGAAATCCTGCCTGTTTGCGTGGCTGATTTTCGTCCAGGATTTTGGTGACTCTATTCAAAATTACCTTAGAAAATATTTTGTACAAGTTTGTCATAAGGCTGATAGGTCCATAATTTCCAAGTTCACTCCGATCACCCTTTTTGTGAAGCAATGTGATTGTAGACTTTGACCATTGCTCGGGTGTTTTTCCCTCTCTAAGTATGTTACTGAACAGGAATTGTAGAGGTTTCAGTAATGGGATGCATAGAGATTTCAAAACTTCGTTTGCAATATTGTCACTACCGGACTTTGGTCGTTTTTCTGCGTTAATATGGCGTATTCAATTTCAGATGTAAGAAAGCTTTCCGTGTCGAGTAAGATTGAGGTTCCAGATGTATTGTGGTCATAGATATTTTTTTGTAAATTAAGGTCATTGATGTTGTTTAGCTGATCGTCGGTGTACAGTTCTTTATAGAAACGTGTTGCTTCGTTAATTATATCTGGACGTCTTGAAAGTATGATAACACGTTTGTTTTTTAGGTTCGTAGCCCACTCAGTCTTGTCACTTAATTCTTTGTATGCCTTACGCATAGCCCCTGTTCGTTTTATTAGCTTTTCCAATGTGTTTTGCCTATATTTTTTTTCTTCTCGCGCGATATGTTTCTATTGATTTTCTTGCTAATTTCAGTGATTTTAAATGTTATTTCTTTGGTACGTTTCTCTTTATACAATAATTTTCTTTGTTCTAATAAGTGTTTTGTTTCTTGACTTACATAGTCTTTTTTATTTTTTTCTTTTTCAGGCAATAGTTGCAATAAGTTTTTCATTACATCAGATTGGTTATATTGGTCTTGAATTTCTACTGTTGTACATAATGTTATACATACATAACGTTGTACAAGATATTGCACTTTCCCCTGATACCAAGGGAAGGTTTCTGCTATAGTTGACAGGTTTTATACTCGGCCTTTTATGTATCAACTTTACGTAGAGCTTGCATCTTATCATTCTATGATCTGTATTAAAATTAAAATTATTTAATATATCAAAATTATGTATGTTGTAAGGTTTGTTCGTGAGTATGAAGTCTATTTCGTTGCAATATCTCCCATCTGGTGACCGCCATGTCCATTTTTTGTGAGGCTTACGGTTAAACATAGTATTTACTACTTTACAGTTGTTTTCGAGTGCATATTCAACCAAGATTTGTCCGTGTAGAGTTCGCTTTCCGTAAGAAAAGTTTCCAATCACTGTATCTTCTCCTTTTTGTCTCTTACCAACTTTTGCATTGAAGTCCCCTAGTATTACAACGTTTTTGGAGTTAACGAAATCCATTGCAGAATCTATTGTGTGGTAGAACAGGTCTATGTCTTCTTTTCTGTATGATTCCGTGGGAGCTTAAACTTGAATAAACGACCAAATCGTGTCGTCCGAAGTTTGGATTTCAAGTGTCGCTACTCTATCTGAAAATGACTTCAAATTAATTATATTATTTTTCAGGTGTTTTTTAATCAGAAATCCTACTCCGTTTCTGCCTAAGACCCCAGATGCGTGGTACAATGTTTGTTATACACTTTAGTGGAGAGCAATACAAGAATTAATAACATAAATTGGAATAATGCTATGTAGTGGAGAGCCGTAAGGCGTTAAATTAGTAAAACCTCGGATTCCGGAGTCAGTCAATGAATCTTAATATAAACTATTGGACTGTATTGTTAAAAGCTCACATAAAAAAGTAAAAAAAAAATTGTGCGCTCTTGTTTTTTTGTTTACCTGATATAAATTAGAGCTTGACTGCGATCTCAACAATTGATAACAATAATTTACTGAAAAATGAGAGGGACAAGTGAAAAAAAAGGTTTAACACCCAAGTTTGCAACCTTGAACACCCTGTGCTACCCCCATGGTGCTCGAAAAACTACGAAAATTTTGGCACTTTTTTGGATTTTTCGAAAAAACTACCCGAAGAAAGCATTTTTTAAGTATGTAATATAATAAGGCTAACTATACTACAATTTCAGCTTAACCCCAGTAGTTTAGGTTCATTAGTTGCAGAGATACAGTTTGTCAAAGTAGGCAATTTTTTTTGAAAAGTGAAAGTATTGTGTTTGCGTCATATTCAAAAACACGTAAGTACTGGCTAAACTATTAGTCCTAGAGAAAAGAATGAGGCAACAATTTGTACAAGCTTAAATTTGATAGGTACCAAAGCAATACGTCTACTAGGCTTCATAATTTTCTCAAAAATTACAAAAATATCGGGTTCGTGTGTACTTAAAATAAATCTGTAGAAGTTTTTTGTTGTGCGCGCATCAAACGAAAATGTACGACATCGATGTTGATAACTTTTATACATTAAAATTCATCGCAATCGTTTGACTATATCGAAAGATAAACTATATTTATTGACTGCTATGTGGTAAGAGTTAGGAGGAAAGGTTTAGGAGAGGCCTACACCGCAGAGGCGACTACTACCAGCATAGGATAAACGTATAGACAGTATTTATTTATTTAAGTGTTCTAAAGTATTTTTTTTTTTTGTAAACGTAAAAAGTTTTGTATACGTAATGTAATGTACTCGTAGTAAGTAAATAAAGGCTATTTTTATTTTATTTATTTTATTATGCGGTAAGAGTCCACAGACTTTCGCCCTTTTGGAAGGACCAGGTTTTATCCAGTCTAGATCAGTGGGGGGAGTGGTGAAGGAGGGATAATGTTTATTGGAGGTGGAAACGGGTCGGCATATGGTGTTAGGTCTTCCACATTCTCGTCCTCTTCATCCAGGACGACAGGGTTGGCATTGTTGCAATTTCGACCTTAGTAAAAGTAAAACATAGGATAGAGCACTTGAGCCTGGTCTTTCTGCAAGTGCACGACCTTAACCCAACCAAAAAAACAGAAAATGAAACAAGTGACAGAATTTGACAGTTTTCCGAGCACTGCGGTAGAATTGTTCATCTTTGGCTTGCTGTATCTTCGTAACCAATGAATAAATTTTGCTCAAATTTCGCTCAAATTGTAGCAAATTTAGCTATCTTTACAGCTATCGCACTACGAATCAAAAAATAATAATAAAAATATCGATTCGAATCGTAGTACGATAAGAGTCAGTTACGAGTATTGAAAAATGAAGATCGTATAATTTTTTTTTTTTAACATTTTACATATATTGTTAAAAACACATTTCAAAAGTTTATATCAAGATTCATTGACTGGCCCTGGATTCCGAGGTATAAAACTTACGGCACTCCACTACTTGATGAGTTTCTCTGTGACAAATTCAACTTATACATCATTATCTTGATTTTAATTGACATTTCATTTTTTATTATTATGTTTTTGTTTTGACATCTTGTAATATTGATGTCACTCTTTTATAGATGTGACATTTTTAATTTGGATATTTGTAAACACTATTCCTGCAAAAAAAGACTAGAGCTAGAGTCTGTCTAATAAGTTAAACGACTTGGGTAATTATTAGGATTTAATTAAATCTGATGTAGTCAACATGGGTTCAATAATCAAGGTTGATTAAGAGATAGAGATCATTGTTTACTAACAGTAGAACCTTATAAAAAGGACCGAATATAAGTATTTTTTAAATGATTAAATATTATACAAAATTCCCAAGTCGGTTGACTTATTAGACAGACTATAGCGCAAGATAAGTTGGCGCGTGGCCATAATTGGAAACTAATCGTTTGACGTTTATGTCATGTATCAGGAGAATGTGTTATGTTCTGTGTTTTTTATCGTTTCTAAAGATAATAGTCGTCATTATTATACCAAAAGTGATTAAAAGTGCTAGCACGGGGATATTATCTTGAAAGTCAAACGTGTTTGTGAAGAGAAATGAGAAAAAATTGGGCCTAAGGTACCATTTTCCAAAATTAGACCCATTTGTCAAACAAATTTTCGGGTGACCATCACAATAAAATTTCCCTAAATATGCGTACCCGAGCGGTACCTAGCAAGTCAACAAAGTTTGTTGAAAATGGACTGCTACTATGTGCTTAAATCTTTATCAAGTGACTATCATGACGATATGAATTCTGCAAACTTCATCCATGAAAAAATAAATATCCATTAAATTATTTACAAAGTTTTCAAGTCTTTTTAGGGTTCCGTAGCCAAATGGCAAAAAACGGAACCCTTATAGATTCGTCATGTCTGTCTGTCTGTATGTCTGTCTGTCTGTCTGTCTGTCTGTCTGTCTGTCTGTCTGTCCGTCTGTCCGTCCAAAATCAAAATCAATCAAAATCAAAATCAAAACATTTATTTCAAATAGACCATTTACAGGCACTTTTGAATAGTCAAATGTCGGTCAGTCCAAGAAAAGTGAAGCTAAATTGCACGTTCCAAAGAGTAGGTCTCTATGGAGAAGAACGTGCAAGAAACTCCATGGACACTCTTTTAAATCATATTATGTGTTACATTTAATGCTTGGTTACATATTACTTGTTGCTTCTATCATGTGAGCACAATGTCGATAATGAAATAAAAAATGTAAAATAATTAAAAGATAGAAACTGAATTAAGCCACTGGCAGCTAAGAGATGACCAGTCCCATCTGACGGCACCCGTTCACGAGCATGACGCGTGCATCAGCCCCACTCAGCTCAACCATTTTGAAGGGAACTGAACGACCCAATAACACGTGCCACCAACAGCGAGACATTTGAGTGAGCATGACAAACTCTCAACTGCCATGCTCGTAATGTCAAAAAAAAAAAAAAAGTTGTAACCTAATAAAAATGCTCCATGGTGCTTCACATTCACAAACTTGGAAAAAGTGCTTCTACATTATACAATGCAATTGTGTCTTTCAAATTAAAAAATAATAATATTAGTTTCCAACTAATCAACTAATTAGTACGCCCTAGTGGTAGTGGAGCTGGACCAGCATTGAGCCAAGCATTTTTATCTTGAATATAATCCTCCAACTTATAATATGCTTGCCTGCATAGTGTGCGTTTAATACAAGATTTAAATTTCGTTTCATTGAGTTCTAATATTTGGGGTGGTATTTTATTATAACATTTCAAACAGTACCCCATGAAAGAAGAGGCCACTTTAGCCAGTCTGAAACCTGGTTGAACTAATTGATCCCTATTTCTTGTAACATAATTATGTCTATCGCCTCTTTTGCTAAAAAGATGAAGATTTTTTCTAACATACATGATGTTTTCATAGATATATTGACAAGGTACCGTCATTATGTTAATATCTTTAAACAGTTTCCTTAAAGAATCGCACCGGCGGAGATTGTAAATAGCTCTGATGGCTCTTTTCTGTAATATAAAGATTGACTCGATGTCTGCAGCCCGTCCCCATAGTAAGATACCGTACGACATGACACTATGAAAATAACTAAAATAGACTAGTCTAGCGGTATCAACATCCGTAAATTGGCGGATTTTTCTAACAGCATATGCAGCCGAGCTAAGCCGTCCTGCAAGAGATGTTAAGTGAGGACCCCATTGTAGCCTAGAGTCAAGCGTAATCCCCAAGAAAACTGTTGTATCAACAAATTCTAGTTTCTCATTGTTCAATACTATGTCGCAATCACTACTTATGACATTCGGTAAGGAAAATCTTATGCATTTAGTTTTTTTCCCATTTAGAACCAGATTATTAGCAGTGAACCAGTTTTGGACCTGCAATAAAGCGTTATTTTCATCGTCAAGATTATTAATCCTTCTATTTATCTTAAAAATCAAAGAAGTGTCGTCAGCAAACAACACCATATTAAGTTTATTTTTCAACAAACAACAATGTCACATGTCCGTATGTCACAGCCACTTTTTTCCGAAACTATAAGAGCTATACTGTTGAAACTTTGTAAGTAGATCTATTCTGTGAACCGCATTAAGATTTTTGCACAAAAATAGAAAAAAAGCAATAAATTTTGGGGGTCCCCATACTTAGAACTGAAACTCAAAATTTTTTTTTTCATCAAACCGATACATGTGGGGTATCTATGGATAGGTCTTCAAAAATGATACTGAGGTTTCTAATATCATTTTTTTCTAAACTGAATAGTTTGCGCGAGAGACACTTCCAAAGTGGTAAAATGTGTGTCCCCCCCCCTCTAACTTCTAAAATAAGAGAATGATAAAACTAAAAAAAATATATGATGTACATTACTATAAAAACTGCCAACGAAAATTAGTTTGAACGAAATCTAGTAAGTAGTTTTTTTTTAATGCGTCATAAATCGAAAAAAATACACTATTGTTAAAACATCGATCAAAGTTACAACACATTACAAGAACTTTTATATTATGTTACTTGCTGCTACGGAACCCTTCATGGGCGAGTCCGACTCGCACTTGGCCGGTTTTTTTTAAATTAAATTACTGATGTAAATGAAAATAACCTATAGTCAATTTGTTTAGGGTTGAGGTACTAGCTGAAAATCTTGAAATCCTTTTTTTCTAGATAAATTACAAAAAACGATGTTAGCTACATTGTTTACCAATCTGTATTTTTAGAAAACCTGAATGTATTCAGGTTTACATTATAATTGTTTACTTTCTTTTTAATAGGTAGATCTACTATAAAAGTAGTATTGCTAATAAATTCTTTAAATTACATTGTGTTATGAAAGAACGTTTTTAATCAAATTAAGGAAAATAGATTTGTTAGGCTGGCAACTTTAAGCACGCCCCCAGCTACGCGCCAAGTTATCTTGCTCGCACTCTAGTTATCTTTTGACATTTGTAATCGCTATTTTTTAGTTAGACTTTTTATTTTTGACATTTAATCGCTATTTTTTATTGACATATTTTTTTGCTTTTGACTGATTTGTAATGATGGAACCTGGATTTATTTGTTTTAAATTAATTAATTTGATTTCCTACGTACACCACATAAAAGGGAAACTGCCAAATATTATTATTTGGAAGCATTGTCAAATAACAAGTATAATTTTACGGATTGCTTAAATGTTCTCAAATGTCAATTCTTATATGTATGTCGCAGCCGTCTGGTTAAATTAGCCATCCAATTGGACGCCTAGGGCATTCGTTAAACGCCGGCGTCCAATGAAATGGCTGAAGAACAACTAGCCAAGTCGTTAACCGCAACGTTTAACCGGATAGCTGAACGTTATGTAGTTATTAAGTTTAGTAGGGTGACCCTTGAGTTTATAAATTATATAAAACTACTTTTTAGTAATAGTGTCCATCAAGTAAGTGAAAAATTATTAAATCAATAAATAGCGGAACTAAATTTGAATCACTTGGCTGAGTCTTGATCAGTCATTTCGAAAGGGCTATTTTTCAACACGCCAAGCTTTTAAACGTTGAGTGATTTTAGTTCAAACAACTATCGGCCTAGGCATCCAATTGGATGCCGGCGTTTAACGAACGCCCTAGGCGTCCAATTGGATGGCTAATTTAACCAGATGGCTGCGACATGTACTTATATTCTGATTGTTTTTGTTTGCTTTGTAGTAATGTGCTGATTTCGATACAACGTACAAATTATTTATGAATTATATAAATGAATTGAAATGAATCCCTCACGACTGCACCAAAATAAGTCCCTTTCAGTATAAATGCCAGATAACTAGTGCCTGACGCTGGTTTTCAACTGAACCTGTGGTTGTGACGCAACGGACGGGGTATTTTACATTCGCATCCCCAATACATGTACTACTCTGTCAAGAAAGTACCGGGAAAAGATCAATAATACACAAAATTTTTGCTATTCATCCAAATTTATTTTATCACCTTCAAAGTATGCCCCTTCAGAAACGTCTCGTCGCCAGTAATAATGCGTTTCATGAATGTTGGGTTGGAATTGACTCGTTCTAGCTGTCCTCAGCGAGTTTTTGGAGAAAATTCAGGTCTTTTGGGACTAGCCGAGTGGTAATATGTTTCATACCCAAATGATTAGTTAAAATGGTATGGATCGACTCGTGAGATACAGAAAGTTCGGCAGCTATCTCTTTCAAACTTGAATGAGGATTTTCAGTCACTATTTCCTTCACTTTTGCGATGTTAACTTCAGTTGCAGAAGTTGATGGCCTACCAGAGCGAGGCAAATCTTCCATCACATCTCGACCGCTTTTGAATGCTTTGTACCACTCATAAGCACGTGTTTTTGATAACGTCGATTCACCGTAAGCCTTCTGTAACATTTTCAGTGACTCCGAACACGAAATTCCATTGGCGATGTAAAATTTAAGACAAACTCTTTGTTCGATGTTTTTGTCCATTATGAAATTCGCAATACACACTAGATATGATATAACTAAAAACAGCACTGTATTTATGTATAAATAACAGATGCAATTCAAACTCCCCGCCAAAATGGAAAACAGTTGTGCCAATCTAACAACAACAAAAAAATCTAAAATTTGAATTTGGAACCATTAATAAATCATCCATTCCCGATACCTTATTTGACTGAATGTAAATTGCACTCCAAAACTGTTTTACGTCCGTTGCATCAAAATAGAGTTTCATGTCATTGGCGTAGACTCTACTCTAGACTAATATCACTCTGTCGATAATACCTAGGTAGGTACCTAGTTAGTAGAAATATAATTATCGACAGAGTACATCTCCCCATCTTATCTTTTTCTTCTTTTCCTATTTAATTAAATGATTCAACATTTATTTTTAGGTAAGTACCTACATTCTAAACATATAAAAAATATAATATTCTACCTTTTATTAAAAATCAAGCGCGCCGTATCGGCTACTCGGATTTGGGATTGGTACCTGCATGAGAACTTTAAGAAAAAGAAACATTCAACATTTGACTGGCCTGTTGGTCTAGTGGTTATTGGCCCTGACTGCTATACCGCAGGTCGTGTGTTCGATTCCCACCCAGGACAAATGTTTATGTGATGAGCATGATCATTTGTTCTGTGTCTGGGTGTGATTTATCTATAGGTAATATGTAGGTATGTTTTTAGAAATATATAAGTATGTTTATCAGTTGTACTAGTACCCATAACACAAGCTCTGCTTAGCTTGGACTAGACGGCGTTGTGTGATAGTTGTGGAATATTATTATTATTATTCAGAATGATTTAATGTTTGCTAAATAATAGTAATTTACCTACCTGCATAAAAATACTCCGCTCAGTTTATTATTGAAGCCATTGCAGTATCTTATCATTCTCAATATTAGTGGTGAGTTGTATTTTTTATTGGCTTGATTAATAATATCCCTTATAAAGGATAGATATATACAATACAACACATACCAGCTTTGTAAACTTGTGCAGTGTATCGTTATAAAATATTGCCCAAAGCTAAAGGAGTGGCTAACGCCCTCTGTTGGCTCAAGTGGGAAGCACGTAGCGCGGCGTGTGGTGAGACACGCTCGCCAGTGGAGCTGTGCACGGGCTCATCATGTTACAAAGTACTCTGTGCGGCTCATTGGCACCGCGTCAGTATAGTTATTGCGCCCACTCGCACACAGGTGGCGCTGTATATATTAAAATTCATTTGCTTTTTATCCTATACTAGCATTGTTAACATCTACATAAAACATCTACAATGCTAATAAGCTCTTTTGTACACGATGAGACCGATTTTCAAGACTGAATTGTGCAAGAAACAATGGTAGGAATCGCTCTTGCCGAATACGAATGATACGATAAAACTGTTAAGTAGGTACCTACATAAATACAAGGAGAGTTTTCACGTGAAAGTGGATGGCCAAATCCGAGAGTTAGTTAGTTCATATCATATGTTATACCTTTTGAGTTGTAGATATATGTATTTAGCTAAAGATTTTATACTTATTCAATGAATATTAAATTATTATAATATGTTTTTTTTTTTTTTTTTTTTTTTTTTTTTTTTAATTTGTATAAACTAGTGCTTGACTGCGATCCCACCTGATGGTAAGCAGTGATGCAATCGTTGATGGTGAGGCGCACTAGTTTATTAAGAGCCTATTCACTCTTGCCTTAAAGACACCTAAATTATAATCAGACGGGAAGACCGCAGCAGGCAAATTGTTCCAGTCCCTCGATGTACGTGGTATAAACGACGAAGCGAAACGCTTGGTCCGGATCGTAGAGGTTTCAACAACGTAAGGGTGAATATTCGCCGTTCGTCGGCTTGTCCGATGGTAGAAGTGAGATGGTGGAATTAAGTCATGTAATTCCTGCGCACACTCTCCAAAGTGCATCCTGTAAAACACCGAAAGGCTGGCTACCCTTCGCCTATGCTCAAGACTTTGTAGATTGGACTCAACCAGATCTGGATCGCCAATTAGTCTCTTCGCACGCCTTTCCACAGAGTCCAAAGCTGCCAGGTGGCATTTTGCAGCACCAGCCCATATGTGGCTGCAGTACTCCATACACGAACGGACTTGTGCTTTGTATAGCATTAGAAGCTGTCCCGGTGTGAAGTACCGCCGGACCTTTGCAAGAACGCCTAGTTTCCTAGCAGCTACCTTGGCTTTGGACTCAATGAACCGCCCAAAGTTAAGGTCCGAGGGAATTTCAACCCCCAAGAGCTGAAGGCGGTCGGTGTACTCCAGGGATAAATTCTGAAAAGTAGGAGCCAAGGTGAACGGGCTCCTTTTAGCGGTGAACAGACACGCCTGCGTTTTGGAGGCGTTAAATCCCACCACATTGGCTTTACCCCACTTGGAGACTGCCTGAAGTGAGATATTTGTACGCTCTACCATAGCCTCTCTTTCGGATCGGATTAGCTCCTTACTAGCCCGAGCACTAGGCAGGTATCTCTCTACAACTGTGCTATCATCTGCATACCCATAGATACCGGGCATCAGCAGATCGTTGATATGCAGTAGGAATAGAGTTGCAGAGAGAACAGACCCCTGAGGAACCCCGGCATTAGTCGTCATGGGTTCCGATGAGCATCCATCGACAACAACTCGGAGAGACCGTTCACTCAGGAAGTCTTTTACCCAGTTAATCAGACCGGGGGAAATGCCGTACGCTGGAAGCTTACTCAAAAGGCTAGCGTGCCATACCCTGTCGAAGGCCTTCGAGACGTCTAAGGAAACGGCAATCGCTTCCCCATTCCTCTCGAGGGTCTCGCCCCACAAGTGGGTGGCATACACTAGTAGGTCCCCAGTAGACCGATTGCGACGAAATCCGTACTGTCGGTCACTGAGGAGATCGTTACCTTCCAGGTATGCCATGAGGCGCGAGTTCAACACACGCTCCATAATCTTGCATAGTATGGAGGTTATTGAAATCGGCCGATAGTTGGCAGGATCGGCACGACTGCCCTTTTTGGGCACGGGTTGCACGTTGGCAAGCTTCCAGGACTTGGGCACTATACCAGTCCTAAATGAGAGGCGATACAAGCGTGTCAATACAGGAGACAACTCAGGCGCACAAGCCTTGAGAACAATGGCAGGTATACCATCTGGTCCACTAGCTTTGTTCACGTCTAGACGACACAGTGCTCTCAGAACTTCTTTGTTCCTTATGCGAACCTCGGGCATCGAAGTGTCGCAGTGAGGTAGAGTCGGTGGAGTAGCACTGCCAGTATCAAGACGAGAATTATGGGCGAAGAGAGATGCAAAGAGATCTGCTTTCTCTCTCGCCGTATGAGCCAGTGTTCCATCAGGTTTAGCCAGCGGAGGCAGTGAGGGCCGACAGAAGTTCGCTTCGACCGACTTGGCGAGGGACCAGAATGCTCTGCTGCCGGACGGCTGAGCAGAGAGTTTTGTGCCAATATGGGTGATGCGGTCGAAGCGAGCCTTCCTTAATGCCTTCTTGTAGGACTTAGCAGCAAGGTTGAAGATTCTCCTCTTTGAGCTCAGATCCGGAGCTTTGCAGTCACGAGCCTCAACCCAGGCAAGATACGCCGAATGCTTACGCTGTTCAGCTTCAACGCAATCGGCGTTGAACCATGGGCGAGCTGAGCCACCGGTGGGTACGTCACGATAAGGGATGAAATACTCCATAGCTTGACGTATCACATCGGATATAGCGTCTGCACAACTCGACGGATTCTCGGAAGAGAAGCAGACCTGCTGCCAAGGATAAGACGCAAAGAAATGCCGCATCTCATCCCAATCTGCTGACCTGTAACGCCACATTCGCCGTTCACCGCGTGAGTCGCAGTCAGGTGGGGAGAAGGACGATACAGACTTCACCAGACAGTGATCTGATGTAAATATATTGTAAATCAAAAATTAGTTAAATTAAAATTTTATCAACCGATTATTGTACTAACTGATCGTTACATCAAATAAAATTATAAAAAATTGTTATATCTTGTAACTATTAGAGATTTTGTTATTATATCAAATACCTATTACTTACCTTTTGACATTCATAAACATAGCAGTATTGCAGCAAAATTCCAAACAGGTAGGTACGCTACTTTACCTCTACAATTTCTTCCAAGAATCGATTTAAAATTATTGTGATTATAATTATGTATGAATGAATGAATGATATATTTATTTGCATGAATATAGGTATTTAACAAGTTGGGCCTACTTACAAAACCTGATTTCTATAAATTGATTTCTAATTACGTAGATTTAGTAATAAGAAAATGAGTCATCAGTAAACAAAACTTAAGAAGAAGTTCAAGATGTTATTAAGGACGCTTTGACCATTTTAGACAAATATCTTGGGTTTTCGTTTACATTATAATGCACCAAGAATCAACTATGAGGATATCACGGCATCAAATAAAAGACAATATATTCATCTCTAGGATGGCATAAAAAATATTATGGTTTCGTATAAAATTTTCATATAAATACGATTTTACCAACGCACTAATACAAGAAAATTACAAAACACAAGGGTCTGAATAGGTCGCGTAAGCTAAATCCAGTGCACATTTTTAGCAAAATTATAATATACTTCAGGTTATATAATAATATAGTCTTCTACACCTATAGCTAATTATTTTGAACTTACATAAATAACTTTATGGTTTATGACCAAAATAAAACCACTCTAAAAAAATCTTCATACATTTTTCATTGAACGCACAACTTCCAAGCCTCGGTCCGCGCTGGGACGCGGTTTGAGAAGCACAGGTCGTATTGCTTTCTTTAAAAAACGTATACTGCAATTATACTTTTTCGAAATAAAATTAAGTACCTAGTTACGAGTAGGTATAAAAAAAAAACGACTTGGGAATTTTGCATAATTTAATCATTTAAAAAATACTATTCGATACTTTTTATAAGGTTCTTGTACTGGTAAATAATTATCAAGATCTCTTTATCAACCTTGATTATTGAAGTAGCGTTAACTACATCAGATTTCATTTTACCCTTTTAATTACCTAAGTTGTTTGACTTTTTAGACAAAAAGTGTGGTAGACACTTATTTTTAAAATAGGATGGGTATTGATTTACTGATATAGAATGAAACTAAAATGTATGTTTAACAACTTTGATTGAGTACATTGATATGAAAGTCATTTTTGGGGGTTGTGGCTACGAATATATCATCCTTTTAATTGAAGAAGGTGGATCTAATTTTTTTTCAACTGACTTCAAAAAAGGAGGAGGTTCTAAATTCGGTTTTTTTTTTCAAAATCGTTGGATTACGACCCATTTCCTCTCCTAGAGAGGAGGCCTGAGTTCCAGCAGTGAACATTAAAAAGTCTGATTATGTATGTATGTAAATCTATAGGGATTTTTTATTTTTATCAAGAAGTCTCTATATTCATATTCATAGTCTATATTATTATAGTCATCTACATTCTACAGTCAAAAAGTATCATTTGATGAAGTCGAACTGATGAACAAAACCAATAATGGCCAATTAAATGTTACACTCATATAGAAAACACAATTAAGATAGAGCAATTATGACAATACAAAAAATTAAACCAAAATTTATATAACCATGAAGTTGGTACAAAACTGTAGAATCAAACTAAACTAACAGTTAGTTTTTTAACAAAAACTATATCTAGTAACAACAATTAGTAACAAACAGTAAAAAACCGGCCAAGTGCGAGTTGGACTCGCCCATGGAGGGTTCCGTAGCAGCAAGTAACATAATATAAAAGTTCTTGTAGTTTGTTGTAACTTTGGTCGATGTTTTAATAATATTGTATTTTTTTAGATTTATGACGTATTAAAAAAAACTACTTACTAGATTTCGTCCAAACTAATTTTCGTTGGTAGTTTGCATGGTAATGTACTTCATATATTTTTTTTAGGTTTATCATTCTCTTATTTTAGAAGTTACAGGGGTGGGGACACACATTTTACCACTTTGGAAGTGTCTGTCTGTTTTTTGGTGGGAAAAAATCATGCATTGACATCCCCCGCCCTTGGGCGGAGCGGGAGATAATGTCAGACTCTTACTGACTAAAAGACCCACCCCGTTCCTTCTAGCCTTCATACCGGGGCTCGAGCGCCCTTTCGGATAACCCTGGCTAAGTATGGGGATCCCCAAAATTTATTGCTTTTTTTTCTATTTTTGTGTAAAAATCTTAATGCGGTCCACAGAATACATCTACTTACTAAGTTTCAACAGTATAGCTCTTATAGTTTCGGAAAAAAGTGGCTGTGACATACGGACGGACAGACAGACAGACATGACGAATCTATAAGGGTTCCGTTTTTGCCATTTGGCTACGGAACCCTAAAAACAAGTAACAGGTTCTCTGAACTGTCCTGAGTTGCTCGGTAAAGTATCCTTCTATGTGCCTTGGAACCTACCGAGAAAATCAAATAGGAAGCTGTTTTGCATGCCAAAAAGCAATACAAATTTAAGGCAACATTGCTCATTGCATAGAATGTATGCAGTATACAAAGAAAACGATGAAGATATCGACTTGTTCCATACATCTGTGCCCTCTGTACAAAAAATATTGTTACACAATTAACAACAAAAATATATTTAATGTCAATTTCTTAATTCTGTTTGTCCAAATTTAATTTAATGGTCAAATTAAAAAAAAAGTGTATATTCTTACTATTATTTATTCTGTGTTTTAATTATTATTTCCTTTATTTTTCTATTTTACATATAATTTACATTTTTGAATATTAAAAAAAAAACATAAAAAAAAAGAAAAACATTTAAAAATATAAAAAATAGTGGTCCGCCGGTGTCGGGAGCAGGGTCCATGCTAGCGGTGGTTAGGGCTCCAGAGACAGGAACCTCCTCACAATGCGAGCCGTATCGAGGAGTACTGCCTTCTGTATCAGGCCCTTGATCCAACCGCGCAACGACAGCTTCGACAGGTGGTCGTCGAAGCTTTTGGCTATAAGGCCATTGACGGACACGACAATCGGCACAATGACAGCCGAGTCCACATTCCACATGTCGACAACCTCGTGTGCTAAGTCGAGATATTTTATTTGTTTCTCTTTCTCAGCTTTCACAAGATTCTCGTCATGCGGGATGGTGACATCGACTATCATTGCGCGGCGCGCTAATCGGTCTATCACCACAATGTCCGGCTTATTGGCTACAATAGTCCGGTCAGTAATGACAGACCGATCCCAGTACATCGTGACATGGTCATTTTCAAGAACTGGGTCGGGCACATACCTGTAGTACGGTACCTCACTCCACAAGGTTGTATTTGAAAGCAAGTTGCTGGTGAAGAATCCTGGCTACTTGGTTATGCCTGTGCAAGTACTCGCCGTTAGCCAGACGAGAACAACCGGAGACAATATGTCTGATAGACTCACCCGGACGATGGCATGCCCGACACACGTCAATCGTCCCGTCCTTCATAATATGTCTCCGGTAATTGTTCGTCAAGATAACTTCGTCCATAATTGCACAGACAAAACCTTCAGTTTCTCCGAAGAGGTTGCTAAATCGTAACCAGGCCACGGACGCTGAAAAATCTACATCAGGCTCATGAAGAGCCCGAAAAAAGCGCCCGTGGAGCTCCTTGCCTTTCCATACTTCCTTGCGGTCATCAGTAGTAAGTACCACAGGTTTGCGCCAGTTCTCTTTAGCCATGGACAACGGGGTGAGTCCCTTGTCCACTGCGACCACATCGCGGTGCATACCCACGTCGGTTTTGAGAAAGTATTCTCTGAGGCTGCACACCTCGCGGTTGTGTAGAGTCTTTGCGTTAAAAAAGCCACGACCTCCACACTTCCGCGGGATGTACAGTCTCATCACCGAGGATCGTGGGTGATGCATCCGATTTGCAGTCAGCAATGTACGGACCCGCCTATCCAGAGCGTCTAACTCGGTCTGAATCCATTTGAGTATGCCGAAAGAGTACATTAATACCGGCATGACCCAACCGTTGAAGGCGCGCACCTTATTTCCGCCTGACAGAAGGCTGTTTAAAACCTTTTTTTGGCGGCCAAAGAAGCGCTCCTTCAACGATTGCTTTATGTCAGTGACGTTAATGCCTAACGCTTCCGACATACCCAAATACTTGTAGGTTTCGGTCGAGGAGAGGGATCTAAGGTGTATGGAATCCGAGAGTTGAACTCCCTCAGATTCCATAATCTCCTCTCGCTTTACATGCATGACTGCACATTTATCCACACCAAATTCCATCCTAATGGCACTACTGAAAGTTTCAGTTACCTTCAGTAGTTCCATTAGTCGTAACTTGTTGGGGGCAATGAGTTTCAGATCATCCATGTAAAGAAGGTAAGATAAAACCTGACCACCTCTTCTCAACCGATAGCCCAAGCCTGAATCCTCTAGCAATGTACTTAGAGGATTCAGGGCTAAGCAGAACCAAAGTGGACTTAGACTGTCGCCCTGGAATATTCCCCGTTTAATCCAAATAGGCTCATCGTCCCCCCGGATCGATCGACATCCTGGGTAGCGAAGGACTGTGTTCCATTCCCTCATACATGACTCAAGGAAGGCGCGTAGAGTTGCATCTATTTTATACAACTCCAACACCCTCATGAGCCATGTATGTGGAACAGAGTCATAGGCCTTCTTGTAATCTATCCAGCATGTCGACAAATCCTTGCGGGATCGAAGAACCTGTTGGCTTATGGCCATGTCAATGAGGAGTAGCTCCTTAGTACCACGTGACCCGTTCCTACATCCATTCTGAGAGGCAGACATAATTGAGTTGTTTTCAATATGCTTGTTAATTTTTGTTCTCAGAATGGATGTAAGAAGTTTATAGACCGTCGACAAGCATGTTATCGGTCTATAATTCTTGGGTTCCGCAGTACTACCTGTCTTATGGAGCAGATGGGTAACGCCAGTTGTTAGAAACTGAGGTAGCGACCCTGACTCTAAAGATGACTGGAATTGAGATGCTAAGAGCGCGTGTGAGCTGCTATACCATTTTAACCAGAAATTTTGCAGTCCGTCCGGTCCTGGAGACTTCCAATTCGGTAACGGACGGACTGCTCTGGCTACATCTGTTGAGCTAATGATTACTTTTTCCATTTCTGGTATAGCTTCGCACGCGCGCTCGACATCACGCATCCAGCCACCCTCAGTGTGACAGACGGGCACCGACCAAATGCTGCGCCAGAATGCATTCGTGACAGCATCATCCGGGCGGAGCACGTCTGTCACATTTTGCTCAGGTCGCTCCCAAACTCTGTATACCCATCTCTCATCGCTCTGGAACATACGATTCTGCGAGTACCGGTCGACTCGCCGCTTATAACGTCGAATACGGCTAGCCCATGCACAAACTTTCTGCTTCAGGAAGTCGATGCGCTCCGTGACGTGAGATGAGTATTCTCGAGGGCTAATCCCAGTCCCCGAGAACGCTCGCCTCACGAAGCGCATCACACGTGGTCGTGTATTACCCTCCCTGAAGCAGTATAGTTTACCAATGAGTGCTCTGGCCCCATCGATCCGCCTCTCTCAATTCTATATTGCCAGGCAGGGACGGCAGGCTTTGGTCGAGTAGCTTCGCCACAACTTGATAGTTTTACGTTGGCTAAACGACATGCCGCAATAGCCCTGCAATAGAGGATTGAGTGCGTATCAACGAGGTTTATACTGCTCTCGAACACATTTTCAAGCAGCGAATCCAGAGCACACACTAGCGCCCTATTTTTTTTGTGCATAGGTAACCGGGGTAGACGAGGTCTAAGAGCGATTGGAGTCGATCTGTACTAGTGGAGTGCATCCTCCAGTGCGCTCCTCAGTCGATCGTTGCACTGGCTACTTACTGTGACAACCCTATCATCTGCTTCATCATCACCATGATTGGACCGCGGCATGATTGCATCTGTAGCCCGTGGTGCCGCAGTCTGTGTCTGTGTTGGAGTCGAGATGATACGGTTGCTCAGTACCTCTGAGCGCAGCCTATCAAGTGCGGCGTCGTCCAATCTGTGATTCCGTTGGATAACCCGCACCTGATCCGACAATCGTTGGGTCGTGACGTTGACGGATGGTTCAAGTTCCTGAAAAAGAGACAGCATCCTAACACGGTACGCAGTGAGGTTAGTTCCCCCCTCTGTAGCCCCGTAATATGCGCGCATGACGTTCTCATTGATAGATTGAGTCCATTTCATGCGCTGCACATAACCACCGGCAGCGGGGACCCGGCTCGAGGCCCGTTGGCCCCTAGGTCCTAAGCCGTTCGGTGGCCGGCCTCTCCCCGGCTGATGTACAGGTGTTGGCGACGTTGGCGGGGAGAAATACTCGTCGCTGGAGCTCGACGCAACTGCAGTATAGTGAACCTGTTTTTTCTTTATTTTAAGCTTAACAAATTACACCTTATCAGTGTGCAAATAAATAAATAAACTAGTTTTCATCTGTACAATCAATAATGTTCAATTGAAAACTAGCGTTAGCTAAAAAACTATATTTATAATTCATAATCGGATCCCTAAACCGATTGACTAATTATATATAATGAATTAATAATATATTAATATACGTATATAAAGATATAGTGAAAATTTAATAAAGATCCAGCGGTTTTGATCTATAGGTATGAAATTGAATAAATTTTGTTTTATTAATAATAACTTTCATATTATTAGCCTCTAACCACTCTAGTTCTTTGGAGAGCAATGTTAATTTCGTTTTCTTAAGAGCTTTTATCAGGTCCCTTGATAATAATTATTGTATCATCGGCAAATGGCATTTATGATTGATAATGTCTAGGAAATCATTTATGTAGAGAAAAAACATTGGTGGCTCTAAAATGCTGCCTTGTGGCGCACCATATCTATTAATCATAAACGAAAACTTAAAGATTCCAAAAACTTGTTACAAAAAAATGAAAAATAAATATAGTTTAAAAAAACTAAAAAACACGCTTTCATAGCATATCAAACTCCTCCTCCTTCTTCTTCCTGCCCTTATCCCATATTACTTGGGGCCTGCTCAGCACGTTTTTTAGCATATCAAGCTAAAAAGTGTAAAATAATTTTCAATATAGGTAGAAAATAATAATACATAATCAACGAAAAATATTATATTATTATGATGAAAGCGTGGGGCGCTCTGTGCCATACTTTTCACTTTTTTGTAACAAGTTTTTTTCGGTTTGCGGGATTTATAGGAACGGAATATGAAGAGGATGAAGGGACAGGTATTTTTTAGGGTTCCGTAGTCAACTAGGAACCCTTATAGTTTCGCCATGTCTGTCTGTCCGTCTGTCTATCCGTTTGTCCGTCCTCGCTTAATCTCTCTGACCGTTAGCACTAGAAAGCTGAAATTTGGTACCAATATGTATATCAATCACGCCGACAAAGTGGTAAAATAAAAATTGGAAAAAAATGTTTTACTACGGTAGGTAGTAGGTATATGTAAAGTGGGAAGTGATTTTTTTTTTTAATTTCAACCCCAGCGTGTGATATATCGTTGGATAGGTATTTAAAAATGAATAGGGGTTTACTAAAATAATTTTTTGATAATGTCAATTATTTCGGAAATAATCGCTCCAAAAGTAAAAAAACAATGTGTCCCCCCCTCTAACTTTTGAACTATAAGTTTAGAAAATATGAAAAAATCTGAAAAGTAGAACTTTATAAGGACTTTCTAGGAAAATCATTTTGAACTTGATGGAAAGAACAGTTTTTGTACAAAAAGACAAAAAGGTTCTACAAAATAATTTCTGGACTGTTTGTAGTATAATCGTATATGCAAGCATTTTTTTAAACTCATAAGTGGGTACACTTGTTGTGGCGGACTGGAAACTACGGAACCCTACACTGAGCGTGGCCCGACATGCTCTTGGCCGGTTTTTTTTTTATTTGTAAATTAAACAGACAAAGATATAGCCCATATAACGTCACGTCGTGCTGCATTTTTTCGCACGGGGTGACGTCACACGTTTATTATTATTACTTAGCCCACACTGTCCCACTGCTGGGCAAAGGCCTCCCTCCACTCCTTCCAACGATCACGGTTCCTCGCTTTATCATTCCAGTTCTTAAGGAAGCCATCCAGGTCATCCCGCCATCTCCTTCGTGGTCTGCCTCGGCCCCGCATTGCTGTGTCCGGGCACCAATCCAGCGTTTTACGCGCCCACAGCTCGTTAGACATGCGACAGACATGTCCTGCCCAGTCCCATTTAAGTTGGGCAGCCTTTTGAGCTACATCAACGATTTCCGTTTTGAAAAAAGAAAAAAATACGTGTTCATAATTTGTTATAATCTGAAATACGGACTAAATAAAATGTAATTATTTTGACCCTGGACACTACCGTATTGTTGTAATTTTTTTTCTTGTTTTTTTTTTTATATTTTTTATTGTTGTGCTTTTTACTATCTATTTTTTTTTTACAATTTGCCATATTTATACGCTATGTGTACAGATTACTTATTCTATGATTGGGTAAGGCTTTCGAGACGCCGCGCTGTTCCGTTTTCAAAAGTATAGCGCTGCGCACCTCTACTTCCTCAATCGTCGCCCAACTGACGCCTACCTAGTTCCGACCGCCGCATACGCTTAATTTTGTCTGTACAGTTAAACTGCATTAAATAAAAAAATACATGGAAAAAACAAAATTATTTTTTTGTTGCGTGTAAAGGTTGTGCAACATACCCACAGGTTCGGTTTACTTGTAAAATTCAACTGTAGGTTTGCCTGTACAGTCAAGTGGTTTGCTATGGCGTGTATGGCTTTAGCTCGGTATGTCACCGGCGCGCATTCATGGTGCGTTACTTGCTGGCCGCGGCCGGCGGGACGCAGCGCCACGAGCCCACGACCCGCCAGTGTCCGCGCGATCAGCTGCTAATGATACACCTTGTTATGAACTCGCCAGTCTTCGCAGGCCGAAGCGCGACGCCGACATTAGGTTTAATTGTACATAGTTTACCTACACCGAACAACTGTAACCTGTAAGCGTGTTTCTTACGGTTGTTTGAGAGTCATCGACACCGGAGCGACGATTTAGTCAGGTGTAACTTGTGGAACTAAATAAATAGTGTAGCGATTTCTCAGTGGTAGTTTCAGTGCTTGCGCAGCCGCGCTGCAGAGTCCCCGCATGTCTAGCTGACAGCGCGCGGGTGTACTGACCTCCGCGAGGAGAGCGGCGGCGGCGTGCGCGTGATATCAGCGAGTTATCAGTTCGCGATTAGATACCGTCGCGAGCGCACCTTCGCACCTCGGCTCGCTCGCAACCGGCTGCAGCAGCGCAGGGCAGCGCAGAGCTACGCTATGAGGAGCAAAGACCGCCTCGCCGAGCTGCGCCATGTAAGTGACGAGTGCAGGCAGCCCGGCACGACTATCTGAAGGAGTTAGTGCGCCCTCCGTGACGTCACCACAGTAAACAAACCTTTGTTACACTAGGTGTGGCTGTGTGCTCTGTGCCTCCTCTGCCGAGCTCGCTGCTGGCACTGATGGTGGCGCAGTGTGCGCAAGGTTAGGCCAGGGAGTGTGTCCAGTGTGAAGCGATGTGCTGAGTGAGTGCGCTGTGTTACAGCTGGCGCGCGGCGCGCCAGGCGGCGTGTACTGCGACACGGTGGAGCCCGGCATGCCCGAGCCTGCGCAGCACGACAAGCACATACAGGACATCTTCCAAGAGGTATGTGTGCACGTGTACAGCACAGCGTGTGTCACGCACAGCGCTTCATTATGAGCGATGTGCGACGTTAACGAGCCGCTCGTTGTGGTCATTAGCGGCCCTGCTAATTAGTGCCGCAGCCTTGTCGCGCCGCGCCGCGCCGCGCCTGTGGCGGTGTGCCGCGCTGTCGGCAGGACAAGCGTGCATCACACATGATCATGATCATGACACACTTAGCTAGCGGAATACTTCCACGCGGACCAGCGCTCACACGGCTTGCGTAACATTTATTATTACTACTTGTTAGCACTCATGAACACATTCACGCTTGATTGCTGTCGCTACTGTAATTCTACACCAAAAATATTAATATTTTATGTAATTACCCATGCAAATGATTTGTAACTGAGAGGCGCGTGCACCGCGCGCTCAAACTAAGTAGGTAGGTACATTCATAGGTGTCGGTATTGTTTGTTTACATAGAGCGCGCGACACTATCGCAGATTACATCCTTGACCCGCCCACCGACTCTGCAATGTAAAACTATCACAACTGACAATCACTGTTCTTGAGCAACGCACCTACTCTATTGCTACACTAGTACTGTATTGTTCAAATATACCGAATCATTAGCACCGCGTGAGAGTGATGCGGAAGCGCCGTGTTGCAGGTGGAGCGCATGCGCGCCTGGGTGCACGACCTGGACAACAACACGCAGCTGGTGCGCCGCCTGCACGCCGACCCCACCTTCCACACCAACAAGAGTGAGTCCCACGGTCTTTCTTTCCTGTCCTGAGGGGGTCTGTCACACTCTTACTCAATGACACCGCACAGCTACCTCTGGCCAGAGCGCTGAAGCGCCGGCAGTGCGCCGACCTGGTACCCGCATGCATTAGTACCGCGTTTGCGACCATCAATTCGTCGCAATCCCCCGCGCTCTTACTTCCGACCGAGGACTGAACCACGACCGGAAGTCAGAGGTTATCTGCAGCGTCGGCTTGCTCCCTGGAACCTTGCGTGTACCTAACTGATAAAGTCACGAGTGAACTTTGCCATTCGATCTTGTGTCATCTTAAGTCCACAAAGGGTATACGATCATACAATTTGACCCACTGCCCTACTTTTGATGAACCAGTCGTTTGTCCAGGCTAATGGCGCAGTGCACAATCGAAACAAATGGCACGTTACATCCACAGAATAAAAATGATAAAAGGAATTTAAAAAATATTCTTCTGTTTTGGTACACAAATGAATGAAGAATATTTTTTGAGGCCGAAAGGTTCTGGCGACCGCGTACCGGAAGACGCAGCGTGGAAGGCCTCCTACAAGATGGACCAATGACCGGGTGAAGGTTGCGGGAATCCGAGAGATGCGGGACGCACAGGATCGATCATTGTGGCGACACTTGGGGGAGGCCTATGTCCAACAGTGGACGTGTATCGGCTGAAATGATGATGATGATGATGATGACGTGTACCAAAGATGAGGACGGACGAGGATGATCATCTCGAACTCGGTTAGTTGAAAACGTCATTTGGAATACGAGATTTTACCAAGTATACAATACGGTCATTTTTAAATACGGCACTGTCTTAAGCAAAAAAGTAACAATACGTATCATCTACTTATGCCGAGTATTGGTAGTGTTAGATATTTTGAGAATATTTTGTGGCTGTATACCAAATATTTGGTTCGAGTGTAGCTACGACAAAAGCGATAGTGTTATCCCGGTCGCGCTACAGGCCCGGAGTGGGCGCAGACTTGCAGGAGCAGCTGGACGCGGCGGTGACGGCGTCCAACGCCACCGGGCTCAAGCTGGGCGGCGCGCTGCGCCAGTTCGAGACGCGGCTGAGCGCGCGCAACGACGCGGGCGCGCGCATCGCGCGGCTGCAGTACGCTGCCACGCGCCGCCTGTACGCCGACGCGCTGGCCGCGCACCACGCCGCGCTCGACCAGGTGCGAGCCGCGCAGCTCAGCCTGCTGCACCACCAGATACAGCTCAGTAAGCTCAAACACCACTACAAGCCAGAATACACTAATGCTCAAAACAGATTCAGTTAATTGTAGTAGCTAGTTTTGGCCGGAGACTAAATATTTGACATTCACCTATTATATTGTACAAGTAATGAAACGGTTTTACGATTGAATGTACCTAATTTAGGTACTTAGCTGGTCACTGATCTCCGACTTTTTGAAGATCTGAGTTTGATTCAATTTCTTCTTATAATAATATGAGTGAGGCGGACGGCGAAGTGTCGCTACGCGCGCATTAACTAATTGAGCCCAAGCGGATGCCGCGGCCCGAGCTGAGCCGCTCGGGAACTACTTCTGCGTCGCCGAGATTCTATGTCACAAGCTGTCACGCAGCACGAGGAACTAACGTCGTGTGTCCACGTCACCGGACGATGCCGCTCCTTTCATGGTCTCTTTCAGGTATGCGGGCGAAGCCTCGGCCAAAAGGCTTCGCCCGCATACCTACATAAAATACGGCCCATGTCACTCAGGAATAAAGCTTACTATCGGTGAAAAAATTTTAGCAATTGAACCAGTACTTCCAGTGATTTTCCTATAATATATTATAGTATAAAAGTGTAAATTACGTTTGCATAAGGCATGTGAAGTTGTTTTTATACAAAGAAATAGAGAAGAAATAAAATTCGGGTGCCTAATTTCAATTCTAAAGTTCCTAATTAAATACAGTAACAATACAACAATTAAGTCAGAAATGTTATCATGTGAAACAATGTTCCGTGTCAAACAATATCAACTGTTCAGGGTTATTTGTGAACACTAGCAACCTCTCAGGACTATGTTATCAACATCATAAACAACAACTTCTATGATTTTTAAAGAAATATCATATTTTAGTTCATCAGAATTTTATACAAAAATAAAAATATTTCAATTGAACATTCTAAATATTATGAAGTCTATGCGATGCAAGCCATACTAAATCCCGAGTAGGGATCGGGCGGCGGGGGTGCTTGATGCGCTTGGGACGGGCTACGCTTACAGACGTAGCAAAATACAGAGTTAAAATGTGAAAGATAGAACAACAAAATATTGAAGGTTTGTTTTTAGTAAAATAATTATATTTTGTAAAACGTCATAGAACAAAAATTGTTGTTTATGATGTTAATAATACGTATGTACGTGTTAGTAATACGTATCCAAAGATCTGGAACGAGCTCAGCTGGACGCACAGACAACCCAAGATAGACTATCCTGGCGCTTAAAGACGAGGAGAGACGATCCCGAGTGAAGGGATAAGGCAAGGAAGAAGAAGAAGATGATGATGTTAGTAATACAGTGCTGCAAGGTTGTTAGTGTTTTACAAATAACCCTGTATACTCTCTAGTTAAATACAGTCGAATGAAAATATATTTTACCATATTAAACAATGTCACATTCCTGAAACCATGCATTTAGGTATTTATAAAGTAAATCATTTTTTTTAAGAAGTAGCTCTATAAGCACTTTTTAAACTTAATAAAGGAAGACCCTGGATAGTCTTGTTTTTTATTTTATTTATTTTTTTTACCAGCTGTGCCCGCGGCTTTGTTCGCGTGGTCTACAGGATTTATAATTTATTTTTTCTAAAATAAAAGCCTTTGTTACTTCTTACTTACTTCTTATTATATCAGCTACCTGCCAAAAAAAGTCCCGTCAAAATCGGTCCAGCCATTTCAGAGGCCAGGCCAAACATACATACACAGACAGACAAAAATACCAAAATAACATTTTTTACAATTTTTATTATATTATTTATGATATATATAACTATATTCATATGCATGTAGTAAAAAGCAGTTATTTCAATATTACAAACAGACACTCCAATTTTATTTAATTCTATTCTATTCTATCTATACCTACTATGTAATTTATAAACAGGATACATTTGTATTGTTTTATGTTTGCAAGTATTTTTGAATGGTTAAACTAGCATTGTAAAGAAAAAAATACTGGACCGTTTCACGCGAGCGAAGTTACTGGCAGAAGCTACTAATTAAGAGACAGATTGATAGTGTAACTATCTTTGGATTAGATTTAGTACCTATTTGAAATGTTTTATTCATTATTGAAATGCAAGCTATAATACAACCATACCTTACGATGTTTGAAATTATCTGATGACATCAACAGAATAATATTGTTACAATGACCATGCACACACTGCACACTTGATGTGCGAACAGTAAATTGAATCGCACTATCATAATAATTTTTTTTCTCCCAACGGGGTCTCGGTCACGGTGATCACAACCTCTACAGAGACAACTTGTTACGAGGAAGATATTATTTATTTTTATTTATTTAGGAAGATATTATTTGACCACGCCGCTCCACCAAGTTGGCACTGCTGACAAGCAGGGTGATCTCAGGGGCAAGGCAGCACGCGCTGCCGAGGTGCGCGCTGTCACGCCGCTCCACCAAGTTGGCACTGCTGCTGAACAACTCCTATTGGGAACACCCAATAACACTGTGCCATTGAAACTGCCAATGACTGAACAAACCGAGTCAGGTCAATCATCTAAAAACAAAGGAAATTATAAATTAGTAAGACAGTTAAGAAGCGGTTCCTAATTGCAGTTGTTTTGTAACAGTCATTAGTGTACAAGTCGAATAGCTGCATCGGTTTAATTCGCTGAGTAGTGCACGGGGTCGTCGGCCGCCGCCGACGCCTTACCTTCCGCGCTGCCTCACTGACTCACTGCTGACCGAGTGGCGAGTGATGACGCGCGTCTCGTTACAGCGAATCTGTCCGTGTCCGACGAGGAGTGCCAGGCGCTGCTGGACACCAAGAACATCTCCCTGTTCGTGGACAACGTGCGTGCCGAGACGGCGGAGGCGCGGCGTGCGCTGCGAGACGTGGAGGCACGCCACGAGGAGCTGGCGCGCGTGGAGGCTGCGCTACGCGACGTGCGCGACCTGTTCGCGCAGCTCGCACACCTGGTCGCAGCACAGGTGCGCTACACCACACATGCCACCACCCTCACACTACCATAAAAACACGTACAATACCACCACCCATACCTCCTACAATATGTACCTGGAATAATGCACACCCTTATACACCACAATTAAAAAGCTACAATCATAATTCAAGCACTAAAAATTTACTTAATTGCATTATGTATCTAGTGTTTTAAGAAAGGCAAATCGACGTGACGACGCACTACACTAGTACGCGTACACACAAACACACTACCTAGTGAGTGACGCAAGTAATCAAGTTTTTTTTTTATCCTAGAATAATGAAGAATTATTATTTTAGGATAAAAAGATTCTACAAAAATAATAATAATAATAATAAGTAGGTACCGAAGTCAGTTATTTTATTCGTAAAAAGTTTTTTATTTTGCACTTTTTAGTTGTGATATACTTATAGCCAGAGTACCTATTTCTCATGACAATTCCAATTAATATTAATATTAATGGCACAAAATGATGAGATTGTCTCACTTTAATAGCATGTCACCTTCCACCTTCCGGTTCCACCATCAGATCAGTTCGATAATACTTACCTTAAATTATAGCCAAAGTGCATCTCATGAAAATTCTAATAAGCCTGAACACGTTTAGGATACATTGATTAGGTAGTTACGAATTTACGGATTTTCGTTGCCTTCCCGGCTCCATCATCAGATCATTGCGATTAATGAAATAAATAGACAGTTATGTTAAAAATAACATAACTATTTATTTATTTATTTGCATTGTCACAGTACTTTGCTTAACTATCTTCGATATTTACGTGGGCGTAAAGTTCCGTTGGCCATTTTTAGTCCTCAACAGTACCACTTCGTCTAATGATACTTTCTGACAGTATATGATTAAGGTCCCGATGAAAATACCAAAATCAATATACGTATGTCCATAATATTTGAGGAGTTCTCTCAATTCCTCATGAAACTCATTATCAGATATGGATTTTGAAAAAAATGGGACCGATTTAAAAGCACAGAGGCTCAGGCTCAGGGTCGAACCCTACTGGGGCCATGGTGGATTCGCTTCTGAAAGGAAAACCTGGAGCCCTGGAACGCGAGGCAAAGAAGGAACATAGGAGTGGGTTTTAGTCAGTAAAGTCTGACACACCCTCCCGCTCCGCCCAAGAGCGAGACAAAGCATTGCAAGATTTCCCACCTAATATAAAAAAAAATCCATTTGAGTAAAAAAATAAAAAATCTTTTTTTTTATGAACATAGTTCACAGGTAACAAAAATAAAAAGAACTACAACCGAATTGTGAACCTCCTCTTTTTTAAGTTGGTTAAAAATTCTGTTGTTTTATTAAACACAAAAAATAGCGTGTTAACAATTTTAACATGAACCACACAATCCAAGCCATTTAGCTAATTATTAGTTCTTCAAAATAACTGTGAGCACGGATGCGCCCGCTGCGCATCGGTGCTTTATTCATCTACAGGTACTTGGCTAGGCTTTCCTTTGAAGCCTATCCCATGCCTGTTCAATTGGGTCGATTGAGCAGCCTACAGCAAAATTTTGTAACGTGCTTTGGCAAGAGTGCATGTTACCGCCACCAGCCGTCTGAGAACTAATGAAATAGATTATCGAAATTGCCCTAGACGTTAATGAGATCGGTTCTTCAGCCGATCCAAATACTGGCTTGTATCATTATTGTTTCTCTACCATATCCGTATGAACTTCCTGATAAAATCTCAAACGTTGACGTCTGAGGCTCCACCAGACTCGAGTACATCTTATATCCGGCCTCGTACGGAAACGAGATTCATTTATTTTTAATTATTTATAAAAAATTTAGACAGATGAATCAATTCGCTCAGGCGCAAAACGTCTCTTTCGCAAAATGTCCCCTGGTCGTAAAACGTCTCTTTTGCAAAATGTTTTTTTCGCAGAATGTCTCTTTCGCAAAACGTCTCTTTTGCAGAATGTCTCTTTCGCAAAATGTCGCGCCAGGGACTTAAGAATGTAATTTCGATTTTCAAAACAAAATATATATTAAAATTATAATAAGAGGTGATGGCAACACTTATAATAATATGTGAGTGTAGTTAGAAAAAAACTTACACAATGTACAAGTGTTCTATGTCATTTTTGATTACGAACGTATTCGATTTCTTGATCCATATTTAAACCTAAATTCACTACTGTTTTTCAATAAAAAGTAACAGACAAAACACAGCTCGGCAATAAATGACACATACCTACATTTATAAGTTTTTTCTAACTACCCTCACATATTATTATAAGTGTTGCCATCACTAAACTTTAAATTGTACTAAAATGTTATTTTTAACTGTATCAAAATATATATTTTTATTTAGAATACATAAATGTAAAGGATTTTGGCGAAGTCTCGAACAAAATTTTGCTGGCATATGTTTTTAGCGTATTGTGATGAAAAGTATACAAAAGTAAACAGAATAAATTTCCAAACAATTTTGTCTTAGACATTACTATTAATAGAATTCTCATATTAAAGATATTCCAGTTCAAAGTTGGTGAGATTACGTATAGACTCTGACCAACTAAAGATGGCAAAACAAAAAGGAGGCCGAATAAAAAAAAAATGAAATTGTTCACCCTAGCTGTACGCCACTTAAACGGAGTTGATACGTTTGATTATTCATGAAAATAATAAGTATGCGATATATATATATGATGCATGTTTATTTAACAATTAAACATGTCCTGCTTATTTAGCCGCGATATTCAATGCCGCCAAAACTCAAGCATGTCCGTTCACTGCCACTTTTGGCAGCTTATGCTTTTGGCTTGATCATCTTGGCTCCTGCATTTTAGAATGTATCCTTGGAGTGTGTCGACCGCCTTCAGCTCTTGGGAGTTGAAATTTCCTTAAACTTTGGGCAGTTCATTGAGCACAAAGCTTACGGTTGCTGCTAGGAAACTCGACATTCATGCAAAGGTTAGATGGCACTCAGTGGCGGATTAGCCATGTAGCAAGAGTAGCAAATGTTACAGACCCCCCATTTTGGGGCCCCGCGTGTTCAGGGATCCCGCATTTTTGAATATAAAAAAAAACTAGTCAAAATATTGGTACTGCGTGAAACCTAAATACAGCTGTCACTGAGTCACTTTACTTCAGACTTTTCTGCAAGCCAACTACAGAAGAGATCTAGAGAGCTCTTTTAGATCTCTTAGAATTTATCCCATCATCGTACTTTTTACGCAAGTGATCTTAAAATCCACGGAGTTATTGGTGAATAAAAGCCTTGTTAAAGATTATTTTAGAAAGGGTAGCTTTAGCCAGCAGCTTCTAGCAGCGCTAGCTAAAACCACTTAATTTTAATATGTGTAGGTTAAGGTCAATCTTAATAACCCTACTAAGAATACATACTACATAAGTTACAAGGTAGGAATTACATATTTTGTGTGTCTATGTGAATATTACATTGCCTGTGCGTGACACTTGGCTCTGAAACGTGGTCGTTCACAATGCGCCTCATCAGATGGTTTTAAGTAACACAAAGAGCAATGGAGAGGAAGATAAGCTTAAGTGGCAGGAAGCTGGGTACATTGCTCGTAGAACAGATGATCGATGGGGCCGAACGGTTCTGGAATGGCGACCGGATACCTGAAGACGTAACGTTGAAAGGCCTCGCAACAAGGGTACCGATAACCTTTTATTTAGTAAGGTTCACGTGAATTCGATGGAGGCGTGATAAACAGGACCGGCCGTTGTGGTGACATAGGAAAAACCTTTGTCTAGCGATGGAAGCCTTTCAGCTGAAATGATGATGACTATCGATGTTGGCATCGATATGATGAGATCAATCTCTCAGAAAGATTACTCCAATTAAAAATTGTATAAATCTGACCTCTTCAAAGAAAAATAAATGTCGCATCCTATTAATAAATCTTTCTGTATAAATTCACAAAGGCTTCGCCATCATCATCGGAAAGACTCCTTAATTCTGTATTACTTGTCAGAAGAAACCTAAAACGTCCTAAGCAAAATTCTAATCATTCGGGGTATGCAAAAAACGATCATCATCTAGGTTTTCCAAAAGTAATAACTTAATTAGTATCTTACTACTAAATTAATTGATTAGTAGTAGGGGGCCCCTTGGTCGAATTAGCAATAGACTCCGCCTCGGTTTAATCCGGCACTGACGGCGCTTCACACCAGGCAAACATCGAATGTTATACAAATCACAGGTCCAATCATTTGTGGAGCCAGTGGGTCTTTCAATAAACATTTCTCTAGAATCTTTAAATTTGAATAAATCAAATTGTGTGTTATCAATTTTTTTTTTTATTAATTAGGATGGCCGATTGATGTCATTATGTATGGAATATAATATAGTTCAAATGTCCGCCGCTACTTTGCTGGATAGCTCGTGTTAGAAATAAACAAGGGAAACTATATTGATATATATTTATAACTACCTGTACATCATACTAAAATGTCGAGATGAATAACGGTTATTTACTGTGTATCAAAGTTCCTGTGACTGTAGTGTGTAAGGGAAGAGTTTTATGAAGAAAAGCACAGAAAGACCAGATTAAGTATCAATTATTCGAATAACTAGTTTCTTGGTTCCAAAACTAGGTCGGTCATGAGGAAGAACCAGGAAGAAACCTCATGGTAGCTTAGATTATAGTATTTTACAGCACATTTTACAATAACATATTTAGAAACAAAAGTCACAGTGTAACAAATACACAGAATCAATACAACAGTAGCAATAATACTAAGATATAACTTACGTGAACTTAGGTAGTCCGTAAAGGTCTATGGTTGAGCATCAAGTAAGAGAACTTTAATAGAAACCAATCTTATTTATAGGAAAGGCCTGACGTTTAAGTGTCAAACCTGTGGGTTGACACTTAAACATCAAAATATCCTTCCACCTTCTAGAAATCTCAGGTTGTTGCACAACACACAACAACTTATATTATAGTACACATAAAATCTAAGATTATATTACAAAGATTATTAATAATTACATAACAATTTAGAACATTATCATCAATACGGCTTTTTATAAGTTTGGCGTTTTATGTTTGTAAACAAAACATTATTATCTTTGGCAGGTACTTCAACATTAGATTCAAGCTTTATAAATGTTACCAATGTACAAAATATTACTAACAATATTCGTGAAAAATGAAAATTCATAATATAATTACGTCACAAATAATGATGAATCTGATAATGATGAATAATGATGAACTTCTGTCGGCCCACTTTGCCTCCGCTGGTAAAGCCTGATGGAACACTGGCTCATACGGCAAGAGAGAAAGCAGGACTCTTTGCATCTCTCTTTGCCCATAATTCTCGTGTTGACACTAGCAATGCTGCTCCACTGACTCTGCCTCATTGTAACTCTTCAATGCAGGAGGTTCACATGAGGAACAGAGAAGTTCTGAGAGAGCTGCGTCGTCTAGACGTGAATAAAGCCAGTGGACCAGATGGCATACCAGCGATTGTTCTAAAGGCTTGTGCGTCCGAGTTGTCTCCTGTATTGACGCGCTTGTATTGCCTCTCATTTAGGACTGGTATAGTGCCCAATTCCTGGAAGCTTGCCAACGTGCAACCCGTGCCCAAAAAGGGCAGTCGTGCCGATCCTGCCAACTATCGGCCGATTTCGGTAACCTCCATACTCTGCAATATTATGGAGCGTGTATTGAACTCACGCCTCATGGCATACCTGGAAGGTAACAATCTCCTCAGTGACCGACAGTATGGGTTTCGCCGCAAGCGGTCTACTGGGGACCTACGAGTTTATGCCACCCACTTGTGGGGCGAGGCCCTCGAGAAGAATGGGGAAGCGATTGCCGTTTCCTTAGACGTCTCGAAGGCCTTCGACAGGGTATGGCACGCTAGCCTATTGAGTAAGCTTCCAGCGTACGGCATTTCCCCTGGTCTGATTAACTGGGTAAAAGACTTCCTGAGTGAACGGTCTCTCCGAGTTGTTGTCGACGGATGCTCATCAGAGCGCATGACGATTAATGCCGGAGTTCCTCAGGGGTCGGTTCTCTCTGCAATTCTATTCCTGTTGCATATCAACGATCTGCTGGTGCCCGGTATCTATGGGTATGCATATGATAGCACAGTTGTAGAGAGATACCTGCCCAGTGCTCAGGCTAGTAAGGAGCTAATCCGGTCCGAAAGAGAGGCTATGGTAGAGCGAACGAATATCTCACTTCAGGCAGTCTCCAAGTGGGGTGAAGCCAATCTGGTGGGATTCAACGCCGCCAAAACACAAGCGTGTCTTTTCACCGCCAAAAGGAGCCCGTGCACCTTGGTTCCTACTTTTCTGAATTTATCCCTGGAGTACACCGACCGCCTTCAGCTCTTGGGGGTTGAAATTCCCTCAGACCTTAATTTTGGGCGGTTCATTGAGTCCAAAGCCAAGGTAGCTGCTAGGAAACTAGGTGTTCTTGCAAAGGTCCGGCGGTACTTCACACCGGGACAGCTTTTAATGTTATACAAAACACAGGTCCGTTCGTGTGTGGAGTACTGCAGTCACATATGGGCTGGTGCTGCAAAATGCCACCTGGCAGCTTTGGACTCGGTGGAAAGTCGTGCAAAGAGGCTAATTGGTGATCCAGATTTGGTTAAGTCCAACCTTCAAAGCCTTGAGCACAGGCGTAGGGTAGCCAGCCTTTCGGTGTTTTACAGGATGCATTTTGGAGAGTGTGCGCAGGAATTGCATGACTTGATTCCGCCATCGCAATTCTACCATCGGACAACCCGACGTACGGCGAATATTCACCCTTACGTTGTTGAAACCTCTACGGTCCGGACTAAGCGTTTCGCCTCGTCGTTTATACCGCATAGGTACGTCGAAGGACTGGAACAGTCTGCCTGCTGCGGTCTTCCCGTCCGATTATAATTTGGGTGTCTTGAAGGCTAGAGTGAATAGGGTCTTAATAAACTAGTGCGCCTCACCATCAAAGATTGCATCGGTACTCACTATTTAATTTAAAAAAAAAAAATCTAACACGCGCATACGAAATATAAAACTTTCCATGTCCTTTACTGTTTTCATTATTAGGAGTTTCGTCTACTCATTGTCGAAACCTCCTGAAAAGTATAATTCACCGTGTGAGTAATATTATAATTATTAAATAGTCAAAAAGTATCAAGTTTTTATAATGGAAATTAAAAAACTAACCTAGAAATGATATTATTGTATCCAACCGTCGCATTTTATCTGCATGTTTTTAATTTAATTCACTTTTTGCGTCTTTTTTGTCTATCATATTAAATAGTAGCCTTTCCATCGAACTAGTGATTGTTTATGGCATAATTTTAAGCAAAATGAGTAAAATATAATAAGATGCACGTAAATAAACAAACAATGACTTATGTACGAAACGTCAGGAAAACAATTTTGATCATTCTTAATTTTTTTAAATGCTGCCTTACATAACGTTTGATAAATAATTCGTTGTCTTCTTTCGATGGTCAAACTCTATTATGTCAATAATACCTACATACCTCCTTATGAATTTTAAAAAACCATTTTTGAACGAACGACAAGATGTCATATCAAATGTTATGTTCGTTATGTTTTCTTTTTCTCTATGACTTTAAGTGGATGGCTGTTGAAATATTTAATGCAATGCTTTTTCTAGTGATGGGATTTTCGATATTTTATCTATTGTTCTGACAACATCACATATTGTGTCTTTTTAGCCACTATATTCTAAGCACAAACAGTTATTTTTATTTTAATGTTTATTATCTAATGCGGAATGTGTTTCCTAAGTATTTATTATCAATTCATAAAGCAAAGCATATTATTAACATAATCGCGCCCGCGAACAATCGCTGCGCCGCGCGCCGACCGGCACGGCATCGACACCATGTACTCAAATCGCTAGTATTGTGAAAAGACGCGTAGTTAAGTTCATGGAGGTCCTGTTCCTTTCTCACAGCGGTCTCCCGAACTCGTGATGTGGTAGAGACTCAAACTATCGTGGACTTGAAACTTTGAATTAAATCAAAAGTGAAAGTAAAAGTGAAAAAAAGTAAATAACATTAGTGGTCGATATATTAAAAAAAAAAAATGTGCAAAACCACTTAGAGGTACCTAAAAACGCGTTAATGGTGCACGTTATTAATAATTATTGACATACTCTTAATAAAGTTGTGGGCTTGGTCCGGACAGTTACCGGACGGCCGGATAGCGAGCTACCCATTGCTCACTGTCCGCAAGCCCACGCCTACGGTGGCCGGAAATCGGGATCGGAATCCCGGCGGCGGCGAGAGCGCCGTTGCCTGATGCGGTCGGCCTCCTCCTTAGCGAGCATTACTGCTTCGCAGAAGTCGGCGACCGCCTGCCACTCCTCCTCGCTCCGGACCATGGCCTCGACCAAGGCCCGGCGCGAGAGGTCTCCGCCGCCGATCACCCCCACGAGGGCACGGCGATGCTCCGCCCAAGCAGGGCACACCGCGATTGTGTGCTCCACCGTGTCCTCCGGGCGTTCCGCACAGTGGCGACACCCGGGCGTCACTTCCGCTTTAATTCGGAACAGGAACCTCCCGAACTTGCCATTTCCGGTGAGGACCTGTCTCATGCGGAAGGTAAGGACGCCGTGAGGTCTTTCCAGACACGCCTCAAAGAGGGGACTTATCGCCATAATTGTGGCGTGCACAGCACGGGGTTGCGATAGTCGCTGATGCCATTCCACCATGACATCCCGCCGGAGCTCTGTCCGCCATGCCGTGATCTGTCGCGGCAGAGGACTTTCACCCCGGCGCTGCATCTCCACGCGCATGTCGTGCATGTGTGCAAGGACTGTTGCCTCCAGATCCCAGGTGGTAGGCTAGCCAGAAGGCTCGCCCGCTTCGCAGGAAATCGTGCGGTATCCCCGCACCATCCGAATTGCCATGACCCTCTGGCAGGCGTTCAGAATGGCCGCCGGTCGCTTTTGCAGCGACGGCGCCCACACCGGCGCCCCGTAGAGGGCCATGGACCGAACGATCCCCGCGTAGAGCCTCCGGCAGGAGGCGTCTGGACCCCCAAGGTTGGGCAGGAGCCGCCTGAGAGCGGCCCCAGTCCGATTGAGTTTGGGAGCTAGACGTCGGAAATGCTCCTCGAAATTCCATCGGCTGTCGAGGATGAGTCCCAGGTACCTCATCGATGTCCCGACGCCGATGCGAACTCCTCCTACCGTTAGTTGGGAACCCGACGGTGGCGCGTTCCGACGGCCGCGACCGTGAAAACACATGGCCTCGGATTTGCACAGTGCCACCTCGAGTCCCAACTCCTGGATCCTACCAACGACTATCGCAACCCCGCGTGTCGCTAAAGCGGCCGCCGCCCGGTATGACTCTCTCTGCGCTAGAACCAGCGTGTCATCTGCGTAGCAGACCACGCTGACCCCGTCAGGGAGGTCGCCCCGCAGCACGTAATCGTACCCGATGTTCCACAAGGGTGGCCCTAGTACCGACCCCTGCAGAACACCGCACGACATCTCCCGACGTTTCCAGTCTCCCTGGTGACCGGGATAGACAATATAAACCTCTTATAGCCAGAGTATCTACATCTCGTGATAATTCCAATAAGTCCAAACACCGCTGGGATACATTGTTTTATAATAAAGTTCCAGTGCCTACCTTCCAACTTCCAGGTCATAATCAGATTGAGTGCGATTTTACCTTATGGCTGAAGTGCAGGTCATGAAAATTTTAATAAGTCCAAATGCGGCTACACAGACGGTTAATTACGGAGTTCTAGTGCCAGCCTTTCAGCTCCATCATCATCATAAGATAACTTCAATGATACCATGTTCAACAATAATGTTCAGAACCATTTATTGATAGTATTTTCTAGTTGCTCAACTATCTTCATTGTGATATCTACGTGAGAGTGAAGCTCCGTTGGTCACTCCTTGGTTTCAATTCATCAAATGTTACTTTTTGACTGAAAATGCTTGAGTTCTCGATGAAAAGATTAAAGACACCATATAGTTGCCTATAATAGGTATTTGAGGAGTTCTCTCAATTCCTCATGGATTCTATCATCAGAACCAGATTTTAAAATAATACGACCAATCTGGAAGCATATCCTTTTAGGAGAAAAACAAAATTGCAAATCGGCCCATAAACGACGGAGTCCCGAGGTACCAACATAAAAAACATATGAAAAAAAAAACAAATATAAAAATACAACAACCTTCCTTTTTAGGGTTCCGTAGTCAACTAGGAACCCTTATAGTTTCGCCATGTCTGTCTGTCCGTCTGTCTGTCCGTCCTCGCTTAATCTCTGTGACCGTTAGCACTAGAAAGCTGAAATTTGGTACCAATATGTATATCAATCACGCCGACAAAGTGGTAAAATAAAAATTGGAAAAAAATGTTTTATTAGGGTAGCCCCCCTATATGTAAAGTGGGAAGTGATTTTTTTTTTTTAATTTCAACCCTAACGTGTGATATATCGTTGGATAGGTATTTAAAAATGAATAGGGGTTTACTAAAATCATTTTTTGATAATGTCAATAATTTCGGAAATAATCGCTCCAAAAGTAAAAAACAATGTGTCCCCCCCCCTCTAACTTTTGAACCATAAGTTTAGAAAATATGAAAAAAATCTGAAAAGTAGAACTTTATAAGGACTTTCTAGGAAAATCATTTTGAACTTGATGGAAAGAACAGTTTTTGTACAAAAAGACAAAAAGTTTCTACAAAATAATTTCTGGACTAAGTTTGTAGTATAATCGTATATGCAAGCATTTTTTTAAACTCATAAGTGGGTACACTTATTGTGACGGACGGGAAACTACGGAACGTGGCCCGACACGCTCTTGACCGGTTTTTTTTAAATAAGTTAAAAAGAGTGAATATTGAATTGCAATTTTTAAATGTTTGCAAATAAGGATCACGATAATAGCTTGTTATTGTTTAATTACTTACTATTACTGATAAAATTTGAGAAATATCTCGTTTCTGCCGGAGCTGGTTTTTTTTTGAGCATTCACTTTTCACGAAAATGTCGAGTCGAGTGAAGATAATGTTACCATTAGGAAGAATAGCACGTTCCGTTATGTATGTAGTTATGAGTGAAATTGTAATGAATGAATTTGGTTTTAAAACGTTCAGTCCACAGTTCAGCAATAGTCGGGACCCACATTAGATAGAATGATTTTAGTCTAGATTATTTTAATGGGTCCCGTTTTTTTATTTTACACTTTTTAGTTACTATTATAATATCACTATTTATTCATTATATTATAGACGTAAAGTCACTATAAAGTTCAAAAACCGACCTAGGCATTTGCTTCAGTACAAAATAAATAACATAGATTTCCTGTTGTACTTTTTTTTAATATGGTCATGACATACTAAAAATCGAGAATTGGCCCCCAGGGGTAATTTTGCTACGCGGGGATCGTTCGGTCCATGGCCCTCTACGGGGCGCCGGTGTGGGCGCCGTCGCTGAAAAAGCAACCGGCGGCCATACTGAACGCCTGTCAGAGGGTCATGGCGATAAGGATGGTGCGGGGATACTGCACGGTCTCCCGCGAAGCGGCGAGCCTTCTGGCTGGCCTACCACCGTGGGATCTGGAGGCAACAGTCCTTGCACACATGCACGATATGCGCGTGGAGATGCAACGCCGGGGTGAAAGTCCGCTGCCGCGACAGGTCACGGCATGGCGGACAGAGCTCCGGCGGGATCTCATGGTGAAATGGCGTCAACGACTATCGCAACCCAGTGCTGGGCACGCCACAATTACGGCGGTAAGTCCCCTCTTTGAGGCGTGGCTGGAAAGACCTCACGGCGTCCTTACCTTCCGCATGACGCAGGTACTCACCGGACATGGTTCGTTCGGGAGTTTCCTGCACGGGATTCATGCGGAAGTGACGCCCGGGTGTCGCCACTGTGCGGAACGCCCGGAGGACACGGTGGAGCACACAGTCGAGGTGTGCCCTGCTTGGGCGGAGCATCGCCGTGCCCTCGTGGGGGCGATCGGCGGCGGAGACCTCTCGCGCCGGGCCTTGGTTGAGGCCATGGTCCGGAGCGAGGAGGAGTGGCAGGCGGTCGCCGACTTCTGCGAAGCAGTAATGCTCGCAAAGGAGGAGGCCGAACGCATCAGGCAACGGCGTTATCGCCGCCGCCGTCGCCGGGATTCTGATCCCGATTTCCGGCCAACGTAGACGCGGGCTTGCGGACAGTGAGCAATGGGTAGCTCACTGCCCGGCCGTCCGGTAACTGTCCGGACCAAGCCCAAGTCGTCGACGGCGCGCACTGTTCCCGCGCGCCTCAAGGAGTTGTCAGCAACAGCAGGGACCCAGCCGGGTCGAAGCCTACTGGGGCCAGGGTTATCCGAAAGGGTGCTCGAGCCCCGGTATGAAGGCTAGAAGGAACGGGGTGGGTCTTTTAGTCAGTAAGAGTCTGACACTATCTCCCGCTCCGCCCAAGGGCGGGGGATGTCAATGCATGATTTTTTCCCACCATAAAAAAAAAAAAAAAAAAAAAAAAAAAAGGGGTAATTTTGCGAAAGAGACGTTTTGCACCTGAGTCAAACAATTATCACTGCAAAAAAATCCCGCGCTTTATGCGAATCCTTACGCATAAAGATGTGCATTAATTGCTAGCTTTTTACTATATTTTATGCCCCAGCTTCACCCGCGTACGGAACAAATATCCTAGCCTATATATAGGGTGACTGGTAATTAGTGACCAATACTTAAACAAGTGATTGTACTCATGATTACCTACAAAAAACTTTCTCAAAGAAACCTTTTTATTAAACCCAGTCTTTTTTTTTTGTCATATAAAATGTTTGCAATATGTTAGTCTTATGTTTGCGCCTTTTCCGGCAAATAAAAAGTTTTTCTTTCTTTCTTTCTTTTCATTTGTTTTATCACAATAACAAAACAGCTGTTTAACCTTCGCGCGCGCGCGTCTGTGACCGATCAACTGTTAGCCGCGTTTTGTTATTGTGATAAAACGAATGAGTAAAAAAGTTTCTTTGGGAAAGATTTTGTAATCATGAGTACAATCACGTGTTTAAGTATCGGTCACTAATTACCAGTCACCCTAATAGCCTATGTCACTCAGGAATAGAGCAGCATTCTATCGGTGAAAAAATTTTAGCGATCGGACCGCTGCTTTCGGAGATTTCCTCCCATAAATAAAATATAATTAATTATTAAAAGTGTAGATATTTTGAATTAATTGTTTAACATTGCACATTTAATAACTAGATAATTTCATAGGGAAATCATAGCCAACGTCAGTTTTCGTCCTCCTGTAATCCTAATTGACAGTCGGTTTTCGGTTTATAATCGAGAACCAAATTCTTCTACACTTAATACAAAAAGTTTGTCTTTATGTTTTTTTTTTTTTGTTTGTAGGAGTTAATCTCTGGAACTACTGGTTTGATTGCTAAAATTTTTTTACCGATAGAAAAGCACATTATTCCTAAGTGACATGGCATATTTTATGTACGCGGGCGAAGCTGCGGCCAAAAGCTAGTTATTTATATAATGAAACTCGACACCCTCGATGTATACGTACCTAGTACAAGCACACGCTCTGCTTAGTTTGAGAATACGGCGTTTTGTGGAAGTTGTGGAATATAATTATTATATTTATAACCGGATTCGAATTTTGGAATGATGCCCTCTCGGATGGTGAACATCCAACTTTTGACTTACTGCACATTAAATACTGAAGAAAAACCAGATTTTCAAATTAACCTACGTAATATGTACATATTACGTAGGTTAATTTGTTTTTGGTTTTTACGTATTGTACATGCTACCGGGTTTTCTGACTAACCTTGCCAGATGAAGTCGGCTAACTGTGCTATAGTAGGAATATTGAATGTTCCACAAACGTAGGTCACAGACAACTCGGTCAGCCGGTGGTTGTTCTGTAATTAGTTCGGTGCTAATTGACCAGTTCGGCGTCGATACAGCTCCTACAAGTCAATGTTCGTTTATTCAATCGGTGCGACCGTTATGTTCTCATAAAGTTTATTTATGTTAGGACTGACAACAAATGTTTACGAGATAAATATTAAAAAAAAAATGTAGGTAACTGTCTTTATCGATGTTATAGGCACCTCTCTTAATTACTTTATAAGGAAAACCTTTTGGAATCAGCCGTCAGCCGTCAACAGGGTGACCCGTTTGGGCCAGTCATTTTAAGTTTGGCAATAAATCCAATCATTCGGCAGCTAAATACTATATTCAGTATCGGTTATTTGGATGACTGAACCCTAGGAAGTGATGTAGACACGGTCTTAAAACATTTAACTTTATTGAAAAATAAATTTAAATAGGTACTTTTATTGGTAAACAACTTAACCTTTCAAAATGCGAAATTTCTCTACATCAAACGACTGACAGACAAAATTTAACTTCTCTTCACCTCCTGGACTTCCCAATTTTTTTAAGACGTCAAATAGCGAAGTTATTAGCATTTAATATTTACTCAGACATAAATAGTATGTCGACGTACTCAGTAATTAATCCCACCATTAGTAGTAGTATTAATGTTTTAAACTAGGTAATTATACAACAGTTGGCAATTCATGTCAACTTAACAATAAAGTATCTTCTAGCATTCAAGCTACAAGGGGTAAGCAAAAATCCCTTCATTTGTTTCTTCAAAACACTCAGGGTTTTTCTTCGAAACAATTGGAAATTGAATTATTTTTGGAAAAAAACAATGTTTGACATCATTAAATTTGTTTTACTTAAAGGAAGTTCAAATGCTAATTAGTTTATTAGTTGTTTTAACCGAAAGTCAATGTTGCGTGGGGGTTCACTAATCCTAATTAAAAATAGTATTAAATTTAAAACTCTTAAAGATATAGTTGCACTGTCCATTGAACATAACATTGAAGTGTCGTGTGTTGAGTTGAGCTGGATAGGCATATCATAGTGTGCGTTTACAGGCCCCCTAATTATCAAAACTACTCTATTTTTGAATCAGTCATGGAAGATGCCATACCCATAAGCTAAACTTTCAACTGGTAATAAACTAGTAATTATCTGCGGAGACTTTAATGTTAATATTTTAGAAAATAATTCAGATAGCAGTAGATTATTAAAACTTTTCAAATCATTTAATTTATCAAATGTGTTTGTTGAACCAACTCGAACAACGACAACTACTGCTACATTTATCGATAATGTTTTTTGTTGCTGCAACTATTTAGAATAAGCCATTGTAAATTATCTGCCTTCTGATCATAGCGGCCTAATGGTAACTTTTAAATCCAACTTACCAATACAACAAGTGCAGATACAACCCAGACCAATAACATCCGGTAAACTAAATAAATTTAACAGCACTTTAACTAGCAGGTTGGGTGATTAGAACCTTGCAGTGAACAATGGTAATATTTTGTATAAACCCAACCCCTGTGTTTAATAGTTCAAAAGGAGTAATCCGGCCACCGTAGGCGCGGGCTTGCAGACAGTGAGTAATGGGTAGCTCGCTTTCCGACCGTCCGGTAACTGTCCGGACCAAGCCCAAATCGTCGACGGTGCGCACTGTTCCCGCGCGCCTCAAGGAGTTGTCAGCAACAGCAGGGACCCAGCTGGATCGAAACCTAACTGAGGCCAGGGTTATCCGAAAGGGAACTCGAGCCCCGGTATGAAGGCTAGAAGGAACAGGGTGGGTCTTTTAGTCAGTAAGAGTCTGACACTATCTCCCGCTCCGCCCAAGAGCGGGAGTTGTCATTAGATGATTTTTTCCTCCATAAAAAAAGTCGTTTGAGAAAAAAGTACCTGGCCTAAGTTTAGACTGGGCAACTTAAGGAATCAGAATAAGTAGGGTAAGACTTTTCGAGCTGTATGGCCTTAAGCCTATTATTAACGCTGAAACTTTTAATAAATGTGTTGCTACGTATTCTAAAATGTTTAAAAATACTTGTAAGGCAGGTAAGGCTTTATACATTAGTAACAAAGTTAAAACAGCAGATAATAAAATAAAAACGGTTTGGAAAATTATAAATAATGAAACCAACAGGAATAAAATAAATAATAATGATTACACATTGGAGATTCATCATAGTCTTATTAGCGATAACAAACTAGTTGCAGAAGAATTTGTAAATTTCTTTACCAATATACCAATTAAAACTACTGAAGCCCTATTAGTCCTTATTCGTCGCCATCACATGCTTTTGGTTTATTACAGGTGAACGTTGCAGCCTGTTCGACTGAATTTAACTTTAAACATATAAACCCCGTAATAGTAATAAAAGCTTTTAAAGAAATCAAGAATAAATTGACAGAAGATCTATGGGGTATGTCTATCAAAGTTTGAACCTCAATTATTGAGACTATAGCGCCGTACTTGGCTTTTATATTTAATTTGTGAATAGATCAAGGAGTCTTTCCGGATCTAATGAAATATAGTAAAGTGATACCACTCATTAAATCCAGGAATAGTAAAGTCACTAATAATTATAGGACGGTGTCCGTGTTACCGGTTTTTAGCAAGATATTTGAAAAGTTAAATCAAATGTTTAATCATTTTAACACCAATAACATATTATACGATAAACAGTATGGATTCACCAAAGGACATTGTACAACTGACGCTGGTGTTTACTTACTAAAACACATTTTTAATGCGTGGAAAGAGGCACAAGATGCTATAGGCATCTTCTGCGACCTATCTAAGGCGTTTGATTATGTAGTTCATGAAACATTGCTTCTGAAACTTAAGCATTACGGACAAGGCAATACCGCGTTAAGCTTATTAAAATCTTATTTGAATGATAGACAGCAATTAGTGCAAATAAACGGTGTCAATTCGTCGGGATTGAACGTGAAAATGGGGGTGCCCCAATGTTCAATTTTAGGTCCTTTATTGTTTTTATTTTTTATTAATGATTTACCGAATTTGTTCCAAAATAAACTTAATATGGTGTTGTTTGCTGATGACACTTCTTTGATTTTTTTAGATAATTAGAAGGACTAATAATCTTGGCGACGAAAATAACGCCCGACTGCAGGTTCAAAACTGGTTCACTGCTAATAATCTAATTCTAAATGGGAAAAAAACTAAATGCATAAGATTTTCCTTACCGAATGTCAAAAGTAGTGATTGTGACATTGTATTAAATAATGAAAAACTAGAATGTGTTGATAAAACGGTTTTCCTGGGGATTACGCTTGACTCAAGGCTACAATGGGGTCCTCATTTAACAGCTCTTTTAGGACGGCTTAGCTCAGCTGCATATGCTGTTAGAAAAATCCGCCAATTTACGGATGTTGATACCGCTAGACAAGTCTATTTTAGTTACTTTCATAGTGTCATGTCGTATGGTATCTTACTATGGGGACGAGCTGTACACATCGACTAAATCTTTATATTACAGAAAAGAGCCATCAGAGCTATTTACAATCTCCGCCGGTGCGATTTTCTAAGGGAATTGTTTAAAGATATTAACGTCATGACAGTGCCTTGTCAATATATTTATGAAAACATTATTTAAATGAGCGATTGACGCCGATAAACGTGAAGTTGTTTTTTAAGGCACGTCAGGCTGGACAGAAACATAGTTTAAAGTATGTGTGGACCAAAGACAGCCGCATTTTTGTAAGGAAAAATTATGGTGTGCCACCGCAACGCATTCGTCCTGTTCTAAATTTGGTACAAATTTTTGGCAATGGTTCGGTTTGACTGGAAATTTGAATTATACAAACATACCTAAAAAATTAAACTATTGTTATTTTCTCGTGTCTGTTGATGTTTGTTTTGAACATTTCATAATTAATTTTTATGTATATTTCTGGCCGCAGCTAGCCCGCCTGGCCCAGCCTAAAGGGGGCGTTTTTTCAGTTGGCATTTTCCGCAGTCGCACAGTTTTGTATTATTTTTCACAAGTATCTCCCACATACTTAGTTTTAGTTACGCTTACTATTACACTACAATTTAAAACTTCATCAATAATATTTAATCTCATTTTAATCGCACATGGACCTATTTAGCATTGTTTTATATTTTTCATGACGTCTCAATACATTCATTTTATGAGTCTTAATTTTTTTTACAAAAAGTCATTAACTACGCACAAAAAGTTATTAACTACACACAGATGCCGTTTTGTGTTGTTAAGTGATACTAAAACACTGCAATGAACTCAAAGTAGGTACCTTAAATTTGGTATTCTCAACCCTGGCTCACTGCGCACTCGCTGTAATGACTTTATTGCTGCTTTGGGGAATCATGACGTCAATATAATGGCAATAAATGAAACTTGGCTAAAGACGGATCAAGTTGGACGTGCGCCCGCTGTCAGCCTGGGAACCGATTGCGGCACGTTCCGCGACCGATGAGCGTGCGCAGTGGCCACGGCGGCGGCGTCGGGTTACATCAAACGCGGTATTAGGGTACATACCCATGCGCAAACGGTTGACCCCACGTGTCTGTTGAACAAATGTGGCTTATTCTTAGTACTCATGGTGTCAAAATCGCTATCAGAACTGCGTACAGACCGCCATGGATGGATGTTGAATTGTTTTTGGATGCCCTGACCTGTTCTATAAATTCAATGACGTTTTGCAAACACACTATTCTACTTGGTGATTTCAATATTAATTGTTTGAATCAAACTGACCCTAAAACAACATATTTGTTTGTTTTAGGCTCAGTTTGATTCCTTCAAAGTCTCGATCTAAGTCACTAGTGACATCAGCCACTCACTTTACTGCCACTAGCGAGACTCTTATTGACCTGGTGTGCACGGATGCGATTGCGCGCGCCATTGAGGTGGACTGGATTAGTGCGCTTGATGCGCATGCTTTCATTACTGCTCTTTTCATTTTAAAAAAGAGAAAATACCGCCAATTGTTGTAACTCGTAGAAACCTAAAAGCTATACCATTAGACAAGTTTAAGGGGCCGGCGACGCGACGGATAAATTTCCATACAAACGTAATACCACGCTCAATTGCAGTTGGAGCATATTTCCAACATGTTGTGATGAAATTCGGTTATAGACAATACTAGATAAATATTGTCTATAACCGAAGTATACCGTAAATATAACCGTAGTTCCTACGTCTTTCTTTTAAAAAAAAAACTAAAAGAAATTTAAGCGATTTGTATTTCGCACTTTTTTACAGCGTAAATGGCAAAACATGCCATTTGGCTTTTCCTGTATTAAAAATAACAATATTTCTAGTATTCTCGACGTAGGAACCTAGATAAATATTGTCTATAACCGAATATCATCATAATATCTTGGAAATATGCTCCAACTGCAAATTGGCGTGGTATTACGTTTGTATGGAAACTCATCCGTCGCCGGCCCCTTAACGAGGACATGGGCTCACCACCATACCATACTTTTTGATAAATATGCTTCATGTGGGACTCGGGTAATTAGGTATAGGTGGTATCCATGGATTACAGATGTTATCAAGTTTATGATGCGTCTACGAAATCAGGCGCACATACGGTGTACATAAAAGATCAGTTTCAGAGAGTAAACTATCGTATTATAAGGAGTTAAAAGGTCTAGTAAACAAGTCTTTATTCTACGAAAAAGTGGCTTATTTTAAACAAAACACTAATAGTAAAATACATCAGTCCAAAATTCTTTGGAAAAATCTAAAATCAACCTTGTTACCTTTTAAAACTGTATCGGAATTACCCTCTCATATCAATGACCCTGACGAAATTAATTCACATTTCTTGAATGTTCCAGGTGATAGTATGGCACCAGAATCATGTTTAAATTTCTATGAGACTCACAGATTTAATGAGGCTGTTTTCTCTATTAATTCTGTAGATCAATCTGATATTATCAAAATTGTATCAAAAATTAAATCTAATGCAGAAGGTTTTGACCACATTACACTTGACATGTTTTTCTGACTCTCCCTCAAACTTTAGATATCCTGACCTCTATAACTGTTCCATTTCTACATCGAGCTTCCCGGACCTGTGGAAAATTACCGTGTCCATCCGATTCCAAAGGCGGCAAACTCAAGCAGTGTTAAGGATTTAAGGCCGATAAGCATTTTACCCTTCTTGTCAAAAGTGTTGGAAAGGGTAGTGAATTCTCAACTGAGTAAAATAACATTCTACCGTAGACGCAATCAGGTTTTAGGAAGGGTCGCAGCACTGCAACGGCTCTGTTAGATGTTACCGACTCTGTTTAATGCGATTAATTTGTCTCTTTTGGTCGCTAAGATGACATATTATGGTTTTGACGAGGCTGCGGTTGCATGGTTCAGAAGCTACCTAAATAACCTTAAACAGCTGGTAGAAATAAAGGATGCAAACGGATCGACTATTTTTTCAGACATGACTCCAGTCGTGAAGGGTGTTCCACAGGGATCAATATTAGGACCTCCTTTGTTTATTTTGTATAGTGCTGATATTGTAAATGTTATAAAAAATTCTAAATTTCATATTTATGCGGATGACATTCAATTATTCAATAGCTCCCGAAATCAAAATTATAGATAAAAGTACACTGCACCTCCTAGGTTCTCCAATTTTGGAAGACTTTCTTTATTCATTGACGACAAAATTGAACGTTTTAAAAACATTTCGGAAAGACTTTCTAAAATTAACCTACATTCGGCCTTCACCCTCATACGGTATTGTTGTTTTGCACCAAATTTCATGTATTTTCTCCGCTCTTCCCCTTTATGGAAGCAGCCACATCTCTTGGACAAAATTGATCAGACAATTCGGTATACTCTGACTTCCATTTTAAATGTGGCCCTGGATGACCGAGCGTGGCTACAAGCCACGCTACCCATTCGTTTTGGTGGGCTCGGCATCCGCAAAATTTCTAGTGTAAGCCTACCGGCGTTCCTGTCTTCGGTCCACAGCACTCAACAGTTGACCAAAAGAATTTTGACTCCATCACTGGTTAGCTGTGAGGTGCCGTGTTTGGCCGATGCAGTAAGCGCCTGGAAAATCACTTGCCCGGACAAGGCGTTGCCCGAAAATCCATCTTCCCAGAGACAGTGGGATGAGCCGCTCTGCAGGTTGGTACGGAATAATCTCATTAATACGTCCACCAATACTGCTGAGCGCGCTCGCCTACTGTCTGTGGGTGAATGGGAGTCGGGCCTTTGGCTACAGGCTTTACCGTCACCTAACATAGGTACTTTGCTAAGTGACACCACCTTCCGGATCGCTACATGCCTGCGTCTAGGTGCTCCTAGTGGAGCTCCACATCGATGTCAGTGTGGCGAAGCAGTCGACCGCCTCGGACACCATGGCCTATCTTGCAGCAGAAGCGCTGGTCGGATAGCACGGCATGCCAGTATTAATGACATCATCCGTCGAGCTCTTGTCACCGCCGGGGTGCCAGCTGTTTTAGAGCCCAATGGCTTGGCACGTGACGATGGGAAGAGGCCAGATGGGATGACTATAATGCCTTGGAAATTGGGTAGGCCTTTGGTGTGGGATGCAACATGTGTCGACACCCTTGCGCCATCCCATCTTCTGAGTACGGCGGGCTGTGCTGGGGCGGCTGCTGCAGGTGCAGAAAACCTCAAACGGCGTAAATATAATAACCTCATTGGAAGTTATGTGTTTGAGCCGTTTGGGGTTGAAACTCTAGGGCCATGGGGTCCGAGCGCCCATCGAGTTGTCCGGGATATCAGCAAACAGTTGGTCGACTATTCGCGTGACCAGAGGGCTGTACTCTTCTTCAGTCAACGAATCAGCATTGCCATCCAGCGTGCAATGCTGCCAGCGTTCTGGGCACTTTTCCCATTGACATCGATGTGGACGAATTTTTTGATGCCCTGTGAGTTTTCCCCGTTTTTCAGCCTTTTTACTCGTTTGTACATATTATTATTTTAAGTTTGTATATATACCTAGTGATTATTTATTATTAATCTATGTAAATATTATCGTGTTAGCAACAAAAAAAAAAAAATTATATATTTCTTTTAAACACGAAGACTATGAATCTGCTGTACAATTATTAAATGAAGATCTAAACCGGATCGTGGATTTGTTGAAACAAAACTCCCTATTACTAAACCCGGCTAAAACTAAATTTATGCTTTTCGGTTCTAAGAGTCAACTAAATAAAATAAGCCACAGTCAATAATTGCGCTATGAGGCTCATATTGCAAACAATGTGAAAAACTGTTTCTACCGTCTCAAGGTATTGTACAAGATGCGCCCCTATCTAAGTGAAGAACTGCGTGTTTAGCTGGTTGAAAGTCTGGTTCTTTCGAAATTAAATTATGCAGATATCGTCATGGGACCTAGACTTCTGGCACGTACTGTAAGACTTATTCAACGGGTCCAAAATGCTTGCGCGCGCTTTTGCTTCAACGTACCACCGAGGAGTCACATTACACCTTTTCTAAACAAGCATAATATTTTAAAAATGAAGCCGCGTCGGAAGTTACACTTAGCTTGTCTCCTTTTTGGTGTCATTAAAAATAAATATCCGTCATACTATACCTGTACTCAAAGCTTGCGTGGATAAATAGTCACTGGGAGCGCAAGGCCAGGCGGTGTGCTCAGCAACTGTCTACTCTGCATCACCGTACACCGTGCAGTCTTCAGAGGTAGTTTTCGGTACATGGCTTCTAAATGCTGGAATAATATTCCCCCACCAATTAGGGACCTGAAAAATATAAATACGTTTAGGGCTAATCTTAAAAATTTTATTTTGAGTTTACAAATCGAATTTAACCTTTCAATCGTGGAAATTACAGACAATAGAAAGACAATAGGTGCACGAACGCCGGCGTTCGTTTGGGGTTTAATGAATTAATGATGTTAATATTGATAAATCATTTATATAATTCAATAATGACACGTCTTTTTATTTTTAATTATTATTATAAAGGTTATCATTAATCTAATCAATCACCAATTTAAGTATGCATTCTCTAATTTTCAATTTGAATCTTGATCTTTTGCTCGTGTAATACAAAACTTACCATTATGTTTTGTTCCTAATTCCAGGTAATAAGGGTGTTTGTAGGTAGTCTTTGATTTATATAATCAAGGTAGGCAGTCTGTATTTCACGAGCGCGTTGCATCTCTGTCGTCAGGAACCATTAGATAAGATAAGATAAGACATTTATTTGTAGAAACATGAGTATACATATAAGGCATGCAGGTTGTTCATAAACAAAAAAAGATCCGTCATGTTCGGCCTTTGTGGCATACAAATATATAGGTAAGAAAAGTCATTCATAGGTATTTAAACAAGGCTAAAAACATGATTAAATTTTCACACAAACAAAAATTAAATTTAAACAATAAATTACAAATTTGAATTAAATTGTCCCTCTAATTATAAAATGTCAATATTATAAAATGTCAAAATTACAAAATGTCAAAATTATAAAATGTCAAAATTATAAAATGTCAAGATTATAAAATGTCAGTAAATATTTGTTAAATTTGTAATATTACACTTTGTCATTTATAAATTCTAAAATACTGTAATATGCTTTCCCAACTAGATATAATTTTAGCCGCTTTTTTAGTATGTGTGCGCTTAATTCCTTCCATCCCTTAGGGAGTTTATTAAATATTAAAGGCGCCATGCAAAATACACTCTTTCGCATTAGTGCTGTTTTGGAACCATGTGAGCAAAGCAAAGTGTTATCGCGTCTGACGCGACTGACTTTGTCTGCCATGCGTGGAAATAGGTGCCGATTACATTTTACAAACATGACAACTTCGAATATGTACAGAGATGGTAATGTCAGAATGTTATAATTAATGAAATACGGTTTACAACTGTCAGTTGAACTCAATTTAAACATCGTCCTAATACACCGTTTTTGGGCTTTGAAAGGTATATCCTTGTCAGTCGAATTGCCCCAAAAGATAATTCCATATCTCAGGTATCATATGGTATTCACTCCACTTTCGTTTTGTTTCCATGATTACTCCTTTTCAATTTGTAATTCTAAACCTTAACAATCTAAATAAACTCTTTTTCTGGAAGCCCAAATTATTTTCGGTAATATTTGTATATATTTGTCTTAGACCAAGATAGCGGCTAGTTGCCGAGCCGGTGCAGCGATGTCTGTTTCGATTTATGCGTCATCAAGTCATCCGTTGCATCGCGCGATGCACTATGTTTCCCGCGATATATTTTGTTGAAATATTGTGGGTATAGTGAGAAAATTGTTTAGTAGCTACCATGGCATATTTTATATAATATTTAGTTACGTACCTATTATAACAATATTATCACACAAATAGAATAGAATAGAATAGCATTTATTCGGCGCAAGCAACACAATATACCACAACATAAAATAATAATATTAAAAAAACCGGCCAAGAGCATGTCGGGCCACGCTCAGTGTAGGGTTCCGTAGTTTCCCGTCCGTCACAATAAATAGCCTTTTTTTAAACTCATAAGTGGGAACTTATGAGTTTAAAAAAAGGCTACTTGTTACGTTGACATACTAAGTACGGAACTCTAATAAATACGGAACCCTAAAAACGGGCCCACAAAGGACGGTGATAACTAAAACAGTATGCAAGTAGTAGAAATTTAATTCTTTTTACCACGGTAGGTCATGAAAGCACGGAAAATCTTAACATCGACTTTTAAAAAGATGACGTCATTACGCAACGCCATCTATCGAACCATTTATGAACTGGTTTTTACCTTAGCATTTTGATAGATGGCGTTAAAAAAATGAATTTTAGTTTTGTTCTAAATTGCCTTAGCATGTTTCTGATAGAAGTTTTATGTAGTTATAAGATAATACCGCCAATGCCAAGGAGAGACCAACCGAACAATTCGATAATACCCGACCCCATCAACTCAGGAAAAATCCTAAGCCCAAAGTACAGCGCCATCTCTCGCGGAATTGAGTTACTAATTAATACATAGGTACTAGATGAAGTTTTCGGTGGTAATTTTGGATTGCGAGAACCGATTTTAATAATTCTTTTTTTGTTTGAAAGAAAATACGTTCAGGATAATAAAATATGTAAACGAAGTTAAAAAAAATGCTTGCATATACGATTATACTACAAACTTAGTCCAGAAATTATTTTGTGCAACCTTTTTGTCTTTTTTGTATAAAAACTGTTCTTTCCATCAAGTTCAAAATGATTTTCCTAGAAAGTCCTTATAAAGTTCAACTTTTCAGATTTTTTTCATATTTTCTAAACTTATGGTTCTAAAGTTAGGGGGCGGGGGACATATTGTTTTTTTAACTTTTGGAGCGATTATTTCCGAAATTATTGACATTATCAAAAAAAATGAGTGTCTAAGTCTTGCTGTGCTTGTTTAATAATCAGTTCAACATTGTTACCAAACAAGAATATGCTGGTATCGTCAGCATAAAGTGTTATGTCTCCTGTCAAATTTAGATTATGTATATCGTTTACATATATTATGAACAGCAATGGGCCAAGAATAGAGCCCTGCGGTACGCCGTAGGTTAGAGTTTCACTATCACTTTGTGTATCCCCAATACGTACAGTTTGCTGTCTATTCGTGAGATATGATCAAAACATATCGAGAGCAGTTTCCCTGACACCGATATCGTACAATTTTTGGAGAAGGAGGTTATGACTAATTGTATCAAATGCCTTTTTAAGTCGACAAATATACCGAGAGCTATGCGTTTTTCATCAATATTGTTTTTCAAGTTGGTCACAAGATCGATTGTAGCAGTTAGTGTATTGGATTTTGCTCGGAAGCCATATTGTTTATTAGAGAAGAAGTTAATAGCATTAAGATATGTATCTAAGCGTTTATATAATATTTTTTCATAAATTTTGGAAATTATCGGGAGGACAGATATAGGGTGATAATTGCCTGGATGGGACTTTCTTCCTGATTTAAAGATTGGGTTTACTTTAGCTACTTTGAGAGAATCCGGGAAGATACCATTTTGTAGACAATGGTTGATACTAGAGGTAAGTTTATGTATAATTAAGTTTTTGACGCATTTTAAGGTTTTGCACCCAATCCCGCCTAAGCCTGTACTAGTATTCGGATTAAGGTTATCAATGATTTTTCCTACCTCTTCTTCTGTAGTCGGAGTTAGATGGAGTAGCTCATACGTACTAGAGGTACTTGACCTAGCTGTTTGAGTACTTGGCACCGTACGTGTTATGTCCTTATCCTTTATTATTTTGTTAGCTAAAATAGATCCTATAGTAGCAAAGAAAGTGTTGAAATAATTGCAGATTTCTGTAATGTCTGTGATTGGACCCGTTTGTGTATCTAATTTTGAAGGAGCAGAGCATGATTTGGTTTTATTCTCAGCTAAATTTTTGATTAACTTCCACATCTTCAAAGGTTTTTTTTCACAGTTTTTGAATGCTTTGTGATAGTAATTACTTTTGGTAGATTGTATTTCTTCAGTTACGGCATTACGCATGGCTATAAAATCTTTTCTTATTGAGGCATCGTTGAGATTTTCCTTGTAAGTTGACCATAGCTGATTTCTTTTGTTTATCATTCGAATAATGTCTTTGTTAATCCAGTCTGATTTAAGCGTGTTAAGGATTTTAAATTTAGCTATTTTCATTTACTGCTTTTTTTAACATATGTTCTTTTTTTAAACTAAGTGTTATAGAATAATACTTAGTTTTCTTTTTTGTTTCCGGGATATATTTTCCCACTTCCAGATATATTTGCTTGTGGTCTGACATCGGGGATTCCACTATAGTTGCATGAAATTTGTGATTTTTCAGGTTGGATGAAACGTGGTCGAGAATTGATTTTTTTGTTTGTGTGTCACGGGTACTAAATGTATCGATTTTGTTCAGGATTACGTATCCATTTTCTAGCAGTATTTTAGTATAGGTCTTTATTGACCGATCAGAATTAAGCAGGTCGTAGATAAAATTACCAGAAACCAAACCTCTTTTCTTCCTCATCAGCTGTTGTGAGTATTCTTCCAGAAATCTATTATTATTTGATTTTGGAGTTTTGTATATAGCGTCAATATCCAATAATAATAATAATAATAATAATAATAATAATAGATTAAGCTGGCAACACCAGATGTCAACAAAGTTGTTTTTTTCATTCACGAATTTTTAATCCTGTATATATTCATTTCTGGACATATTTTTGCACAATTGTACTGCAATAGTAACAAGAAATAGATTACACAATAAAAACTTACCGAAAACAATAAATCAAAACTGAAAACCATCGAAGAAGAAAAAATGCTCACCCACCGGACAGATGACACATGTCATCGTCAAGAAAATATTATGAAATGGAATTCGGAATGAAAACACATAATAAAAAGCTATGTTGACGAGAGCAGCTGCTCAACGCGCACGCATTCCACCCCCGGACTCGCTGCTCAGCTCCGCCTCGCCGCCGCCGGACCCCGGATCATCAGTGTCACCGGCGGCTGCAGTCGCGTCGAGCTCGAGCGACGAGTATTTCTCCCCGCCGACGTCGCCAACACCTGTACGTCGGCCGGGGAGAGGCCGGCCACCGAACGGCTTGGGATTTAGGGGCCAACCGGCCCCGAGCCGGGTCCCCGCTGCCGGTGGTTGTGTGCAGCGCATGAAATGGACTCAATCCATGAATGAGAACGTCATGCGCGCATATTACGGGGCTACAGAGGGGGGAACTAACCTCACTGCGTACCGTGTTAGGATGCTGTCTCTGTTTCAGGATCTTGAACCAACCGTGAACGTCTCAGCACAACGATTGTCGGATCAGGTGCGGGTTATTCAACGTAACCACAGGTTGGACGACGCCGCACTTGATCGGCTGCGCTCACAGGTACTGAGCAACCCTATCGTCTCGACACCGCAACAGATACAGACCGTGGGACCATCGACTTCTGTCACGACTACTTCACGGTATGATCATGTTGAGGATGAGGCAGATGATAGGGTTGACCGAGTAAGTAGCCAGTGCAACGATCGACTGAGGAGCGCACTGGAGGATGCGCTTCGTGAGTATAGATCGACTCCGACTGAGCTTAGGCCCCGTTTACCTCGGTTGCCTATGCACAAAAAAAATAGGGCGCTAGTGTGTGCTCTGGACTCGCTGCTTAAAAATGTTTTTGAGAGCAGCGACAGCCTCCTTGATACGCACTCCATCCTGTACTGTGGGGCTGTTGCGGCATGTCGTCTTGCTAATGTAAAGTTCCCATGTCATGGAGTAGCTACTCGACCAACGCCTGCCGCTCCAGCCTGGCAGTGCAGGATCGAGAGGCGTATTGATGAGGCCAGAGCACTAATTGGCAAACTATACTGCTTCAGGGAGGGCAATACACGTCCACGTGTGATGCGTTTCGTGAGACGAGCGTTTTCGGGAACTGAAATAAGCCCCCGAGAATATATGTCACGTGTCACGGAACGCATCGACTTCCTGAAGCAGAAAGTTTGTGCATGGGCCAATCGTATCCGGCGGTATAAGCGACGGGTCGATCGGTACTCGCAGAATCGCATGTTCCAGAGCGATGAGAGGTGGGTGTACAGAGCTTGGGAGCGACCTGGACAAAATGTGACTGACGGGTTTCGTCCGGATAGTGTTGCCACGAATACATTCTGGCGCAGCATATGGTCGGAGCCCGTATGTCACAATGAAGGTGGCTGGATGCGTGATGTTGAGCGCGTGTGCGAGGCTATACCAGAAATGGACAAAGTTTTCATCACCCCATTAGATGTGGCCAGAGCAGTACGTCCGTTACCAAATTGGAAGTCTCCGGGACCGGACGGACTGCAAAATTTCTGGCTTAAGTGGTATAGCAGCTCACACGCGATTTTGGCATCACAATTCCAGTCATCCTTAGAGTCTGGGTCATTGCCTCAGATTTTAACAACTGGTACCACCCACCTGCTCCATAAGACGGGTAGTACCGCGGATCCCAAGAATTATAGACCGATTACATGTTTGTCGACGGTCTATAAACTTCTTACGTCCATCCTGAGAGTGAAAATTACTCTACACATTGAGAAAAACTCAATTATGTTTGCCTCTCAGAATGGATGTAGGAACGGATCCCGCGGCACTAAGGAGCTACTCCTCATAGACATGGCCATAAGCCAACAGGTTCGTCGATCCCGCAAGGATCTGTCGACGTGTTGGATAGATTATAAGAAGGCCTACGACTCTGTTCCACATACATGGCTCATGAAGGTGTTGGAGTTGTATAAAATAGATGCAACTCTACGCACCTTCCTTGAGTCATGTATGAGGCAATGGAAAACAGTCCTTCGCTATCCAGGATGTCGACCGATCCAGGGGAATGATGAACCAATATGGATCAGACGGGGAATATTTCAGGGCGACAGTTTGAGTCCACTTTGGTTTTGCATAGCCCTGAATCCTTTAAGCACGTTGCTGGAGGATTCAGGTCTGGGCTATCGGTTGAGAAGAGGTGGTCAGGTCCTATCTCACCTGCTTTACATGGATGATCTGAAACTTTTTGCCCACAACAATTCGCAACTGATGGAACTACTGAAGGTAACTGAAACTTTCAGTAGTGCCATCAGGATGGAATTTGGTGTGGACAAATGTGCAGTCATGCATGTAAGGCGAGGGGAGATAGTGGAATCCGAGGGAATTCAACTCTCGGATTCCATACACCTTAGATCCCTCTCCTCGACCGAAACTTATAAGTATTTGGGTATGTCGGAAGCGTTAGGCATTAACGTCGCTGACATGAAGCAAACGTTGAAGGAGCGCTTCTTTGGCCGCCTGAAGAAAGTTTTAAACAGCCTTCTATCAGGCGGAAATAAGGTGCGCGCCTTCAACGGATGGGTCATGCCGGTTTTAATGTACTCTTTCGGCATACTCAAATGGACTCAGACTGAGTTAGACGCTCTGGATAGGCGGGTCCGTACATTGCTGACCGCAAATCGGATGCATCACCCACGATCTTCGGTGATGAGACTGTACATCCCGCGGAAGTGTGGAGGTCGAGGCTTTTTGAATGCAAAGACTCTACACAACCGCGAGGTGTGCAGCCTCAGAGAATATTTTCTCAAAACCGACGTGGGTATGCACCGCGATGTGGTCGCAGTGGACAAGGGACTCACCCCGCTGTCCATGGCTAAAGAGAACTGGCGCAAACCTGTGGTACTTACCACTGATGACCGCAAGGAAGTATGGAAAGGCAAGGAGCTTCATGGGCGCTTTTTTCGGGCTCTTCATGAGCCTGATGTAGATTTTTCGGCGTCCGTGGCCTGGTTACGATTCAGCAACCTCTTCGGAGAAACTGAAGGTTTTGTCTGTGCGATTATGGACGAGGTTATCTTGACGAACAACTACCGGAGACATATTATGAAGGACGGGACGGTTGACGTGTGTCGGGCATGTCATCGTCCGGGTGAGTCCATCAGACATATTATCTCTGGTTGTTCTCGTCTGGCTAACGGCGAGTATTTGCACAGGCATAACCAAGTAGCCAGGATTCTTCACCAGCAACTTGCTTTGAAGTACAACCTAGTGGACTCTGAGGTACCATACTACAGGTATGTGCCCGACCCAGTTCTTGAAAATGACCATGTCACGTTGTACTGGGATCGGTCAATCATTACTGACCGGACTATTGTAGCCAATAAGCCGGACATAGTGGTGATAGACCGATTAGCGCGCCGTGCAATGATAGTCGATGTCACCATCCCGCATGACGAGAATCTCGTGAAAGCTGAGAAAGAAAAACAAATAAAATATCTTGACTTAGCACACGAGGTTGTCGACATGTGGAATGTGGACTCGGCTATCATTGTGCCGATTGTTGTGACCGCTAATGGCCTTATAGCCAAAAGCTTCGACGACCATCTGTCGAAGCTATCGTTGCACGGGTGGATCAAGGGCCTGATACAGAAGGCAGTACTCCTCGATACGGCTCGCATTGTGAGGAGGTTCCTGTCTCTGGAGCCCTAACCACCGGTAGCTTGGACCCTGCTCCCGACACCGGTGGATAACTATATTTTTATATTTTTAAATGTTTTTTTTTTTTTTTTTTTCTTTTGTATAATTTTGTTAAAAAAATATTTAAAAATGTAATTTTATATGTAAAAAAGAATTGAATAAAGATAATAATAATATTCTTTATTTGTGTAAACATGGTATACATACAATAGCATGCAAGATTGAAATTAATGTCTGAGACCAGTCATGTTTAGCCGTAAGTGTCGGCGTACAAATATTTATAACATTAAAAACTAAAAAATTATTATGATAAAACTTCACAAAATATTTACCTAAAATTCCAATTACATTAAATTTATTACTTAGAAACCTCTACCATGTTAACATTCAAAATTAATTAAAAACAGTAATTGAAAACAATAATAACAATGTCAAAGCTATAAAATATATATGTCAAAATTAGAGGATTTATATCAAAATTACAAACTATTAAGTCAAAAAATAATTATCAAATTTACAATATGGATGTCAATATTACAAGATGTAAAAATATTGGAGTATGTCAAAATTGCAATAAAAACGTCAAAATTACAATACAAATGTCAAACTTACAATATAAATGTCAAAAATACAATAAAAAAGTCAAAATTACCATATAAATGTCAAAATAACCATATAATTGTTAAAATTACATCACAATTAAATCTCATTTTAATTTTACTGAGCAGTTACAGCATTTTAAGTTTTATAGTCAAAAAATTCACTTAAGGTATAGAAACAGTTTTCTATTAACCATAATCTGATTTTCTTTTTGAATTTATATAAGGGAAGTTCTCTCAGCCGACGTAAAATATGATTATAGACTTTGATGGACATCCTATAGCTATTTCTCTGATGCAAGGCGCTTCTACAAGAAGTATGGTTTCTCAATTTAGTGGGGTCTCTTGATTTATATTTATAGTTTTCATTTCTGTCCACAAATAACTGTAATTGGTTTCTAACAAACGACGCTATTTCCATTATGTACATAGATACAACAGTAAGAATTCCTAGTTTTTTGAAAAGTGGCCTGCAAGTTTCAAAAGGCCCGACATTACTTATTGCTCAGACACATTTTTTCTGTATAATGAAAGCTCTACTAATGTGTGGCGAGTTGCCCCATAACAATAAACTATACCTTAAGATGGAGCTAACATGACCGTGATAAGTAGTAAGAGCTGCTGTCTCACCAACTGTTTTTCTTAATTGTCTTAGTGCGTAAACAAATCTGTTAAGTTTTTTGCATACTGCTTCTATGTGTAATTTCCAATTGCAGTGTTCATCTAAGGTAATACCAAGAAATTTAATATTGTCATCTCTAATTGTTTTTTCGTCATCGAATGTAATGTTGAAATTATGGTTTTCAATTTGATTATAATTGCTAAAATGTACATATTTTGTTTTAGAGAGATTTACCTTAAGGTCATTCAGTGCTAACCAGCCAACTACATCATCCAGTGTCTCGTGTACTTCTTTTTCGTGGTTTTCAACGTTATTATTGCTAGGTATAATTACTGAGATATCGTCAACAAACAGCACGCATTTATGATTTGTGGCGTCCGGTAAATCGTTGACGTACAGGAGGAATAGAGGAGGTCCTAAAATAGTGCCCTGTGGTACTCCTGACCAATGAGTATTTATCTAGGTGAACCCATAAGTAGTGATTGTCTTCTTTACATAGTTCTTCTGAGTAATTGTGTTTTAGGCAGTCATGAACAAATATGGATACTCCGCCTCCCCTGGAACCTTCCCTTATATTATAATAGTGGGTGTAGTTTAGTAGTTTTACACTTTTGGCTTCAGAATCTGACTTGATCTACGTTTCCGTTAAAACAATCACATGTATAGGGCTAGATATGCTGTATTGTTGTTGTTGGGGATTGATTTCGATGCACTCAACGCTTTCAGACGTGCATAATTAGTGACCTAGTTTAGTGAACTGGCGTGTTATACAGACACACTTTGTAAGTGCTGACAAGTTCAAAATGAACTAATTGGATTATTATAATCTAAAATATGGATAGCAGCCCCTTCAATCGGAGCGGGATAACGCGACGCAGCCCTCCTCCAACATCTACCCCGACGCAGCCCCAACCTAGACATGAACGAGCCCAGGAAGATGAGAGAATGGAAGTAGTAACGACTCCTTAGATTCAGAACTGGTTGAGTTCTATTGAGCAGCACTTGAACGAGGTATGTGCCATTTCTTCTGATGGAAAACATAACTCGGATCAGAAACTAAAAATAAGCAATATTTGCCGAAAAGTTGGTTATGGAGTCTCTCAACTGGCTGTCCAATATCAATTATTAAAGCACAATGCCGTAAAGACCCATAACTCCCTAAAAACTTTAACAGAAGACCGAAACCTAAGGGATTGTGTCTTAGAAATGAACCGGACGATTAAAGAATCGTGTGGAAAGCAGGAAACCGCTACTTCATCTTTTGCAGATATGGTGAAGAAAGGATCAAACAGTTTTGTTCGTCCCAACACTTTTAGCTCTGTGGCGATTTATCCCCGCGACAACACGAAGACCAGTGACGAAACCAAGAACATTGTCCAGAAAATCGTTTGCCCAAGTGATATGAAGCTAAAAGTCCGAGGCGTACGTAAAATAGGAAAAGGAGGACTTATTATCAGCACCGAGACAAAAGAGGATCTAGACAAGCTTAAGCAAACAGTCCAACAAGCTTCGTCAGGGCTCACCATCGACGACCCCCAAAAGCGCAAACCACGCATTATAGTTATAGGAGTCTCTGCATCAATGGCTGAAAATGAGGTTTTCAAGTGTATTTATGACCAAAACTTGGCTGACAAATCGCCGACTTTGACCAGAGATGCATTTTTGACCTCAATCAAACTTAGCCATAAATCTGGCAGGAAAGATGCAGAGAACTGTATTTATATAAAATTGAGAGGTGTCAAGGGACACCCGGATGGAACTAAGTTCATATATATGTATATATATATAAGAGAGAGAGAGACAGACAGAGAAATATGCGCACGCCGCATGTCTTACAATAGCTTACTATAGCAAAAAGTGTCGTTACAACTTTTCGTGAGAATTTTTTCCGTCTAACCCCCTTTCACAACGCGCCATAAGGAACTTCGAGAAAAAATTGAGAGAATTACATTTTGACAGCACTATCGGCTTCAGCAACCTCGAAAACCATGAAAAAGACACCCATATCGAAAAAGTTGATAATTTCTTGCAGCCGCCATCTTGGATTTACATTTTGACAGTATTGTCAGATTCCACACCCTCAAAAACCATGAAAACGACACCCATGACGAAAAATTTGATAATTTCTTGCAGCCGCAATCTTGGATTTATATTTTGATAGTACCATCGGTTTCAACACCCTCGAAAACCATGAAAACGACACCCATGACGAAAAAGTTGATAATTTCTTGCAGCCGCCATCTTGGATTTACATTTTGACAGTAAAAGTGTCGGTACAACTTTTCGTGAGAATTTTTTCCGTCTAGCCCCCTTTCACAACGCGCAATAAGGAACTTCGTTCCAATTTTTTTTCCGTTTTTGACATTTGTATCTTTTAGTTTTTGACATTTGTATCTTTTAGTTCTTGACATTTTTATCTTTTAATTTTTGAATTTTATTTATTGTATTTTTTTTTTAACTATATTGTAAATAATTTTTGATGAAAATAATTGAGAGTCAAGCCCATTCGTAATAAATTTGCATGCTGATTAAGTGGCGGAATATGAAGAAACATTATTGTAATTTAAGACCTGTACCTGTAACCATATTTCAAGCAAATAAATGATATTATTATTCCATTTATTTATTATAATATACATATTTATCATATTTTTAAATATTTCTTCAAAAAATAACATTAAAAAAAAACATTTAAAAAAAAATATAATAAAAATATAAAAAATAGTAGCCCACCGGCATCGGGAACAGGGTCCAAGCTACCGGCGGTCAGGGCTCATGAGAGAGGAACCTCTGGACAATACGCGCCGTATCTAGGAGTACTGCCTTCTGGATCAAGCCCTTGATCCAACTGCCTAACGAGAGCCTCCGCAGATGTTGGTCGAGGCTCTTGGCTATTAAGCCATTGGCCGTCACGACTATCGGCACAATGATTGCTCTATCCACTTCCCACATGTCGACAACCTCGCGAGCCAAGTCAAGATATTTAGTCGGTTTATCTTTCTCAGCTTTCACGAGGTTCTCGTCATGAGGGACCGCTATATCAACAATCATTGTGCGACGCTCTAGTCGATCTATCACCACTATGTCAGGCTTATTGGCAACAATAGTCCTGTCAGTGATGATAGATCGGTCCCAATACAATGTGACACTGCCATTCTCGAGAACTGGGTCGGGCACATACCTATAGTACGGTACTTCTGATTCAACAAGATTGTATTTAAGAGCAAGTTGCTGATGGATAATCCTGGCTACAAGGTTGTGTCTGTGCAAATAGTCTCCGTTAGCTAAATGAGAACACCCAGAAATAATATGTCGGATTGATTCTCCGGGCCGGTGGCATGCCCGACAGATGTCAACCGTACCGTCCTTCACAATATACTTCCGGTAGTTGTTCGTCATCATAACTTCGTCCATAATTACAAAGACAAAACCTTCGGTTTCTCCAAAGAGATCACCAAAGCGTAGCCAGGATACGGACGCTAAAAGATCTACATCGGGCCCATGTAAGGCCCGGTAAAAGCGCCCGTGAAGCTCCTTGCCCTTCCATACTTCCTTGCGTTCATTAGTATCCGTTCATATTATTATTATTATTATAGAAGTTCCAACTTCAATTCGGAAGGCACTCATCACGCAGGATAGACTATTTGTCAATTGGACGTCCTGTCCGGTACGAGACTTCACTCTGGTAACGAGATGTTACAAGTGCCAGCAGTACGGTCATGCGGCCAAGACGTGTAAAGTCGCTGCCCCTACGTGTGGTCATTGCGGTGTAGAAGGGCACACAACCCAAGACTGTACAAAAAAAAAATGGCCCGCCAAAGTGCGCAACATGTTTGCGTTTCAAAAAACCTGCCAACCACAAGACGGGAGATCCAGAGTGACCCGCTAAAAAATCTGCCGAAAACAGGTACAGTAATTCTATCGACCATGAAGGCGTCTAAGAGCATCACATATATATTTGTATATTTATTGTTTATATTTTTCTTATTTTATGGATAGTAATTTAATAACAGATATAGATAATACATTTGTAACGGTTTCAAAGCAATGTAAGGTTGAGGAGTGCAGACAATATGTTTCCGACACTCAAAAGTCATTAACCATACTAACCCAAAATATTCGCAGTATTTATAAAAATATAGATAGCTTTAACCTTCTTCTTCATAGACTAAACCTTGAGTATGATATATTGGTACTAACTGAGTGCTGGTTGTGTGATCGTCAGGCCAACCTCCCAGAAATACCTGGGTATAGTCTGTCTAATAATTTAAACGACTTGGGTAATTTTTAGGGTAAAATGAAATCTGATGTAGTCAACACTGATTCAGAAATCAAGGTTGATTAAGAGATCTTGGTCATTGTTTAATAATGGAACCTTATAAAAAGTATCCATTTTAAGTATTTTTTTAAATGATTTAATACTATTAGGGGACTTTTTAATATTAAAAATGCAAAAGATTTTCGTTTAAAATATACCTATTTCAGTCTCTTTAATGATGATCTTATTACAAAAGTAGGATACATTTTGCAAAGACATAATAGTGTCATAAGTAATAAAATAAATCTGGAATCGTACGAGGAATCTGATTCTAAATATTCTATTCCACCTGATTGACACTGATTCATCATCACTAGCCACACTACGATCAAGATCTGTTGTAGTTCTATCATCATCTCAAAAAACAAGTGAATGACAACTAAAATTCCGGTTGCCAACATTAGATTTTTAATTTCCTTAAAAAAAATCCAAGTCGTTTAACTTACTAGACAGACTATATAATTTATTTTACACCACAATAAACAACAACCAAAATGACGGTGTGGTTGTTTATTCCAAGGAAACTATAGACGTCACTGTCGAAGAAGTTCCTCTAAAGGACTGTATGAGTAATTGCTTGATCATCAAAGTTGGTACAACCACAGCAATAATTGCTATGTATAGATCACCTTCTATTAGAAACTTAGAAACTTTTCACGCTCCCTTAAACCAAATTTTTCAATCAATGTGCACCTATAAGAATGTTATACTAACGAGTGATATTAATATAAACATAAACTCTGATAACTGCGATGCAGGGACCCAAGACTATCTAAATATCTGTTCATTCCATGGTTTTCTTCCCGCTCACTCTTTGCCTACTCATCAAAGCGGTTCCTGCCTTGATCATATGATGATTAAATCCAGCTTATCTTACATTACACTTGTTGCTAACTCGACAATTACAGACCATCACGCTGTCCTACTGCACCTAAATCTAACGCTGCCTAAGCAAAATCGTCCTCGGACCAAAACGCAATTAAACACAAATAAATTCGAATATGATTTACGCAATCTTGACTTTAACCCAGTTTACAATACTGCTGACGCTAATTTTGTTTTATCGTACTTAATAAAACAAGTTCAATTTGCAATATTACGTAACACGACTATTTCTTCCGAAAACAAGAAACCTTGGGTTACTCCGGGCTTGATTCGATGTATAAGACAGAGGGATAAACTTCATCAGAGAGCTAAGAAAAACCCTGACAATCCTATCATACAAACTACCTATAAAAGATACAGGAATTTTTGCAATAACCTCCTGAAGAACTTGAAAAATAACTACGATAAAAATGAATTAACTAAAGCAGGAAACAACAGTAAGCAGCTTTGGAAACACATTAAAAATGTCACTTATATGGCAAAAAAGCGTGAATCTAATTCGAGTTTACTGCTTATTAATCCTTCACCTCATTCATCAGCTAACCACGTTAACAACTTTTTTATTAATGTTGGGAAAACTCTTGCCGAACAGATTCCAACACAAGACTGTGTCCAAAGACCTTCGCTTGATTTAAGAAACAGGTATGCCCTAAATTCTTTTGGCTTACTGGATACTGACGAAGACGAAGTTACTCGAATCATTTGTGGACTAAAAGATGATTCTGCAGTAGGTTGGGATAATATTAGTAATAAGATCCTAAAACTTTGTAAGCATATCCTTGTTCCGCCTTTGACGCATATACTTCGTATCTGTTTTTCTGAGGGAGTTTTCCCTAGATTCCTGAAAAAAGCAGTTGTAATCCCTGTTTTTAAATCCGGAAACAAAGATTTAGTAAATAACTATAGGCCAATATCGATACTTTCCTCAATTTCAAAAATACTGGAAAAAGTATTAAACAATAGACTAATTAACTATTTAGAAAAAAATAAGCTCTTATCCTCTGCGCAATTTGGTTTTAGAGCCAAATTATCTACAGCTGATGCAGTGCACAGCCTGACAGAATACGTCTCTGAAGAACTCGGTAAAGGACAACAGACCCTGGGGATATTTCTTGATCTAACGAAGGCCTTTGACACGGTATCGGTTCCTTTATTATTAAACAAACTAGAGGCTATAGGAATAAGAGGAACACCGCTAAAACTTTTTGCTGATTACTTAGATGATCGACATCAATGTGTCAAAATAGACAATATTACGAGTGATGAGCAAATAAGTTCTGGATATGGTGTTCCCCAAGGAAGTATCCTGGCCCCTACCCTATTTCTGATCTATATCAACGATTTATGTAACCTAAATATTAAATATGGCAAAATTGTTTCATATGCCGACGACACGACCTTAATATTTACCGCAAAAACTAGCAGCAAATTAGACGAATACGCTGAAGTGGGTTTCAACACTGTGACTAATTGGCTTCAAAGCAATTTATTAACATTGAACGCTGACAAGACAAAATATATTCACTTTTGCATGCGCAGTCCTCAATTTAACACTGATAACTCTCATCTGTATGCCCATAAATGTGGATTCCGATCATCCAGCATGTGTGATTGTCCCTGTATCTTAAAAATACACGACATCAAATATCTCGGGGTCATAATAGATGAAACGCTCTCATTTAGACCACACATTGAAAGTCTAGTTAAAAGAGTGCGCAAATTAATATGTCTTTGAAAAATTGCGAGCGATCGCAGATCCAAAATTGGTGACACAAATTTATTTAGCCCTAGGACAATCTGTAATCCAATACTGTATCACTTCCTGGGGTGGAGCGCTTAAAACTCACCTACTGCCTCTTGAAAGAGCTCAGAGAGCAATTTTAAAAGTAGCCAATTTCCTTCCCTTTCTCTATCCTACAGATCAGCTATACAAATCCTGTAACGTGCTTTCTGTTCGCCAGCTTTTCATAATTATTATATTTAATTATTATTATATTGTATAATGAATTTAATTCATTGACTTTACCTGGCTTCACAATACTATATACTTTAATATGATACAAGTGTAGCCAATATTCACGTGTATCATTCGTCGTTTTTCGACACACTTGAGAAGAAAATTTTTACAAATTATTAAATTATTGCTTATCAGCAAAACTGTTTTTTTTTTTTTGTAGTATGGCGGCAAAAAATTGTTCTTTCTTCTTATGCACGCGCATCCAAAATGGCGGCCATAGACTAGCTATACTCTAGCTAGGCTGTTTGAATAAAAATAAGAATGAGGTTGCTTATCTATACAGAAAAAATATTATTATTTTATGAAAGCTTTTATTTATTAAACAATAAATGTAAAATAGTTTTCGACACACTTGCTCAGAAAGTGACTATAATTGCACTACACTTAGGTATATAATGTAGCTTGTAATCAAACTGTGACTTTTTGATTACCATTATGCACAAGTGTGATAATGTAGTGATAACCTTTTTTGTTAAACCTCTGTTCTCAAATCAAACATTGAATTCGAAAAAAAAAATACATTAGGTATTGCGTTCAATAGTACAAATTAGTGTCTTGCTTGCTTATTTTATGCTAATTTGTGTTTAAATAATCTATTTTAACTTTTACATGTGTAATAAATAAAACAAAGGCATGTAAAAGCTGACGGGCGTGGCGGTGTTTTTGAGACTGAGTCGCTTCAGAACCAGTTTTTTGTTTGCGCATGTAATTATGCACGATCAGATAGACCTATTACTATATTTTTTTTTTGTTTATTTCGTCTTTTTTTTTTTAATTTGATGTATTTTGTACGCTGCACACCTATTTATTTATTATTTACCACACAATATAATATGTAATTTATTTACCCTACACTTAATCACTAATAACTTTAAATAAGGTTCAGTTAAAAACCAGCGTCAGGCAACTACCATGTAGTTGTCTGGCATTATTGCTAAACTGGACCTATTTGGCGCCGCCGTGAGGCACACATTGCTAGTTGTCTTTTTTTTTATATTATAATAATTTATTAGTGTCTACATGTTGTTACTACATTGTGTGTATCCACGAGTGTGTGTGCTGAATAAAATAGTTTTCTTTCTTTCTAAAAAAAAACAAACTTAAATAAAACACTTAAATATTCTAAAACTTATTTCATCTATCGTTATTAGATATAACGTTTATATTAATCGAAACTCATTATGTATATCGTCGTGACAGACGTCTTTTGTTATATTCATTATTTGACATATTTTTGGATCATCAAAGTACGAGGGATACCTACCTTTTAAATTTTGTCGTTTGAAGAAAAAAACACAACTAGAACCTTAAAGATAGTTCTGGCGGGATCTCGTGGTGAAATGGCGTCAGCGACTATCGCAACCCAGTGCTGGGCACGCCACAATTATGGCGGTAAGTCCCCTCTTTGAGGCATGGCTGGAAAGACCTCACGGCGTCCTTACCTTCCGCATGAGGCAGGTCCTCACCGAACATGGCAAGTTCGGGAGGTTCCTGTACCGGATTCGTGTGGAAGTGACGCCCGGGTGTCGCCACTGTGCGGAACGCCCGGAAGACAAGGTGGAGCACACAGTCGAGGTGTGCCCCGTTTGGGCGGAGCATCGCCGTGCTCTCGTGGGGGCGATCGGCGGCGGAGACCTCTCGCACCGGGCCTTGGTTGAGGCCATGGTCCGGAGCGAGGAGGAGTGGCAGGCGGTCGCCGACTTCTGCAAGGCAGTAATGTTTGCAAAGGAGGAAGCTGACCGCATCAGGCAACGGCGCTCTCAGCCACCGTAGGCGCGGGCTTGCGGATGGCGAGCATTGGGTAGCTCGCTGTCCGACCGTCTGGTAACTGTCCGGACCGAGCCCCAGTCGTCGACGACACTCACTGTTCCCGCGCGCCTCAAGGAGTTGTCAGCAACAGCAGGAGCCCAGCTGGGTCGAAGCCTACCGGGGCCAGGGTTAGTTTTGAAAGATAGCTCGAGCCCCGGTTTGAAGGTTCAAAGAAACGGGGTGCGTTTTTAGTCAGTAAGAGTCTGACACTATCTCCCGCTCCGCCCAAGAGCGGGGGTTGTCATTGATGATTTTCCCAACATAAAAAAAAAAACCTTAAAGTATTATTTATTGTTTTTCAAAGTATTCACCTCGAAGTTTTATACATTTTTCCATTCGCTCGAACCAGTTATTGAAACACTTATTCCACTCCAAAGTCGGTATGTCCAAAATGGCCGACTTGAAAGTGTCGACAGCTTCTTCACTGGACTAGGACCTTTGCCCACGAAGAGTTTTCTTAATTTTAGAAAATGTAAAGAAATCGGCTTAGGTCAGGACTGTATGGGGGATGGTCAAGAATTTCTACGTTTTTCTGCTTCAAATAATCAATTGTTTTACCAGCGGTATGTGAGCTTGCGTTGTTATGGTGTAGGATGATGCGTCGCTTTGGGTTAGATTTCCGAACTTCGGCGATGACTTGTGGCAAAAACACATTGTAGTATACCACTCTGCATAAACCGTTCTACGATCTTCAAGCGCAATTGTTGCAACGTGACCGGTTTTCGTCACGAACGTAGCCACCATCATCTTCGAAGTGCTCCGAGAGCGAACAACTATAGTCGGCTTTGGCTCATCTCGGAAGGCCCAGGTTCTGGATTGCTCTTAGGAATCAGGGTCGTAGGCATAAATCCAAGATTTGTCACCATTAATAACGTCGTAGACGTGATTTGACTCTCCTCGCTTGAACCTTTAGAAACTTTTCGTACACCATCTGACGCGAGCCGCCTTATGATCATCGGAAAGCAAATGCGGAATCCATCGGCAAACTAGGTTTCTCACACCAAGATCCTCATGCAAGATCTTTTGAATGGTTGTCCCTGAGATGCCTATTAACGCCTCATCACATGACGATCTTATAGTACCTATCAGTTGTCTCACAGCAACGATGTTTTCTTTAGTAAAGGCGGATTTTGGTCGTCCTTCACGAGATTTGTCACTAAGACTAGTATTGCCACGCTGGAATTCTAAATACCAGCGTTCGACAGTGCGTTGACAAGGAGCTTTATCATAAAATACAGATCTTAACTCCTCGAAACATTTAATCCGAGTTAGATCTCTCCGAAAATTGTAAAAAATTATAGCACGAATGTTTTCCTTAGAGAGATTCATTTTTGTGCGTGACTTGATAGATTCAAAACAACGCTTGGCTAAATAGTTGCATCAATCCTAATAGTCCAGTCAAATTAGATCAATTAATAAGGGTTAGGTTACAATAATTCGCACCCAGCTGAAAATTGGTAGGTTTGTTCAAAGCACCATCATAAATAAAATCTAAAAAGTCCCTATCGATCCGACATCGGAAAAAAAAAATCGGGGTTCAGCTTCAAGGAACCGCAGACTTGAGTATATAGTTTTAATTTCAACTCAATACCTCCACGCGTTCCCGAGATAAAGGGTCTTGAAAGACAGATGCACAGGCAGACAAACATACATACACGACCAGACAGGCAGACAGACTGACGGACAATAAGGTGATCCTATAAGGGTTCCTTGTTTTCCTTTTGAGGTATGGCCTAAAAACGCGCTAAGTACACCACCTCAAAGGTGACGTAAAAACGTGTGCATGTTATGATGATTCCCTCTTTCAACTTTTTGAATCATCATATCTCAAAAACGGTGGCTCTTAGGAAAAAAAGTTTTTATTCGATTTTCTAGATAATTATCTTTTTTTTTACTGTGGTAAAAAATCATCCAATGACAACCCCCGCTCTTGGGCGGAGCGGGAGATAGTGTCAGACTTTTACTGACTAAAAGACCCAACCTGTTCCTTCTAGCCTTCATACCGGGGCTCGAGTCTTTCAAAACTAACCCTGGCCCCTGTTGGCTTTGACCTGGCTGGGTCCCTACTGTTGCTGACAACTCCTTGAGGCGCGCGGGAACAGTGCGCGCCGTCGACGACTTGGGCTTTGTCCGGACAGTTCCCGGACAGCCGGACAGCGAGCTACTCATTGCTCACTGTCCGCTAGCCCGCGCCTACGGTGGCCGGAAATCGGGATCAGAATCCCGGCGGCGGCGAGAACGCCGTTGCCTGATGCGATCGGCCTCCTCCTTTGCGAGCATTAATGCTTCGCAGAAGTCGGCGACCACCTGCCACTCCTCCTCGCTCCGGACCATGGCCTCAACCAAGGCCCGGCGCGAGAGGTCTCCGCCGCTGATCGCCCCTATGAGGGCGCGGCGATACTCCGCCCAGGCAGGGCACACCGTGACTGTGTGCTCCACCGTGTCCTCCGGGCGTTCCGCACAGTGGCGACACCCAGGCGTCTCTTCCGCTCTAATCCGGAACAGGTACCTCCTGAACGTGCCACGTCCGGTGAGGACCTGCGTCATGCGGAAGGTAAGGACGCCATGAGGTCTTTCCAGCCACGCCTAAAAGAGGGGACTTACCGCCATAATTGTGGCGTGCCCAGCACTGGGTTGCGATAGTCGCTGACGCCATTTCACCAAGAGATCCCGCCGGAGCTCTGTCCACCATGCCGTGACCTGTCGCGGCAGTGGTCTTGCACCCTGGCGTTTCATCTCCACGCGCATATCGTGCATGTGTGCAAGGACCAGACCAGATCCCACAGTGGTAGGCCAGCCAGAAGGCTCGCCGCTTCACGGAAAATCGTGCAGTATCCCCGCACCATCCGTATTGCCATGACCCTCTGGCAGGCATTCAGCATGGCCGCCGGTCGCGTTTGTAGTGACGGCGCCCACACCGGCGCCCCGTAGAGGGCCATAGACCAAACGATCCCCGCGTAAAGCCTCCAGCAGGAGGTATCTGGACCGGAACCCTAAGGTTGAGCAGGAGCCGCTTGACCGCAGCCCCAGCCCGGTTGAGTTTGGTAGCCAGACGTCAGAAATGCTCCCCGAAATTCCACCGGCTGTCGAGGACGAGTCCCAGGTACTTCATGGTCGACCCGACGCCGATGTGAACTCCTTCTACCGTTAGTTGGCAACCCGATGGCGGCGCGTTCCGAGGGCCGTGGAAGCACATAGCCTCAGATTTGTGCAGCGCCACCTCGAGTCCCAACTCCTGGATCCTACCAACGGCTATCGCAACCCCGCGTGTCGCTAGAGCGACCGCCACTCTGTACGACCTTCCCTGCGCTAGAACCAGCGTGTCGCCTGCGTAACAAACCATGCTGACCCCGTCAGGGAACTCGCCGCGTAGCTCGTCGTCGTACCCGATGTTCCACAAGGGTGGCCCTAGTACCAACCCCTGTCGAACACCGCACGACATCTCTCAACATTTTCAGTCTCCCTGGTGACCGGGGTAGACTATATATCTTTCCGACAGATAGGCCTCGACCACTCGACAGAGTATTCGGGCACCCGGTGGTACCGGAATGCCCTCCGGATCGTACTCCAGGGCAGGGAATTAAAGGCGTTGGCAATGTCCAAGGACACTGCCACGACACACCTACCCTGGGACACCGCATCCCTCGTCGTGAGGGCTCGCACGCGTATGATGGCGTCCACCGTGGAGCGCATCCTGCGAAAGCCGAACTGACCGTCCGAAACGTCCGGCCCCACCCGTGTTAGGTGCGCGATGAGGCGGCTCGCAATAATTCTTTCAAAGAGCTTGCCCACCTCGTCGAGCAGCACAATGGGCCGGTACGCAACCGGAGAGTCCGCAGGGCGCCCTGGCTTCGCGATGAGGACCAGTTTTCCCGTCTTCCAGCAAAGTAGGAACTGGCCCCTCTCCATGCATGCGCTGAAAAGCCCTCTTAGTCGAGGCCCGAGAGCCTCCATGGCCAGGACCCAGGCCTTCCCAAGCAAGCCGTTGGGTCCTAAGGCGGTGTTCTTGGCACTCAGCCTTCGCACCGCCACTCTCATCTCTACGTCGGTCACCTCTGGAGCATCGTTGTCGTCGTCGCTATTACGGTCCGCGTCAGACACCGCTGGCGGAGGCGGAGCCATGGGCGGGGGGAGTGTTCCCCTCGCGCAGGGAACAAAGCGCTCACCGCACCCTCCACGATTTGGGGTCGGAGACTCTGAGTGAGCGGGATAGTCCAGGGGCAGAGTTTTTAGAACCACTCCGCCTCGACGTCAATGTCGACAGGCCTGTCCCGTGCTTGCAACCAGGCCTGTACCGTCGCGGCTTCCAGGAGGAGCTCCCGGTCCATCTGCTTAAGCGCCCACCGCGGTCCGCAGGGGCTCTGTCGGACCGGCGCGGCCGAGGTTTCGGCGGAGACGTCAAACCGGATGTAAAGGTGGTCGGAGTACGTCTCCACCTCCTCCATTACGCGCCAGTCAACGAGCTAATTTTATGATAAAAATTACCGTTTTGCTAAAAATCATGAAAAACTCGTTTTTGTCACCTTTGATGGTGTTTTGAACAATCCTACCAATTTTCAGCTGGGTGCGAATTAGCGTAACCTCGGATGTCTAAGGGTGAGTTGCACCATTTAACTATAACGATAACCAAATCATAACCAGCCGTGAAACGGCCGCCTATTGGTTAATTCGACGATTTGACAGCTGTTAACGGCTTTGTTATCGTTATAGTTAAATGGTGCAACTCACCCTAAATTGACCGAACTATGATTATTTCTTTTGTTTTGCCATTCTAAATTCAAACAAATTTGAAAATTGAGCAATTCTAAATTCAAAATTAGCGGGAAATATTTAAACGACAGAACTTAAAAGGCTTGCCTAGTATCTTGCGTCCCGATTATTTTACCGAACTAGGTATATTTCGCCGATATCTACAAAATAATATTTGGCCGGAGCATCTTATTTATTTATTTATTATACGCTTTATTGTACATAATTACAAATACAAAAAGGAAACTAAAACTAAAACTTACTTATCGCATTCCGCGATCTCTTCCAGGCAACCTGGAATGGACAGTAATCTTCCATCATCATCATCAGTCATCTTTTGAACTTTTTACATTTTCCAAATGATTTTTTTGCCATATTTTCACCACACGGAAACAACGTTATCTAATGCGGAATATCTTAATGCGATTCACAGAATACATCTACTTACCAAGTTTCAACAGTATAGTTCTTATCTTCTTATAGTTTCGGAAAAAAGTGGCTGTGACATACGGACGGACAGACAGACATGACGAATCCAAAGGGTTCCGTTTTTTGCCTTTTGGCTACTGAATCCAAAAAATGAGGATTATAAACTAATCGCCAAAAATTTGTTGCAGCAAGACCAGGTGGACAGCGTGGAGTACTACGCGCTGCAGGCGACCGAGCACGTCGGCACCGGCGGCACCGAGCTGCTCAAGGGCACCGTGAGCCGCACGAAGGCCAGGAAGGTAACCTCGCTCTGCGGCCCCGCCGACGCTTCATGTTCGCCGCCTCGGCAAACACTTACTGAATTGAAATAATATGCTCCTACTAAGTATCACAGAGAATAAGAGGTCGTTCCTTGATTGAAAGAACGTTAAGGCGTATAGTTCCTTGAACCATCTGGACGAAATTATGTGAACGCAACTCTCGCACTCGCCTAGGCGGCAGTACGCAAATCTGTGCATTTATTTGCGGCCAGCAGCGCCCGGAAAGCGCTTTAAATCTATTTTCTCTGCGAGATATTGATTGATTTACATATGCAATGTTGACTTTGAAGAATATTTAACCACCAATTTTTATGTGTAAAAATGTTTCTAAAGGTCCAAGCCGTTTCGAAGGAGTAGGGAAAAGTTGCGAAAAGTTGCGAAATTGCTAAATATTGTTTTTTTGACAAAAGTATTAATTGCACGAAAAAATCAAATGTTGATATTATTGTTCATGAATCTATAATAAACATATATTTTTTTCAAACCAATTGACCTAGCCGTTACGGAGGAGTAGGCCTCAGAAAATCACTGTTTTATGGCACTTTTCGGACGCTTGGCCCTTAGGCAAACCTGTACATACGTACATATATCCCTAAAAATGCTTCTAGGATTTATGTTAACATTATAGATTTTGACGAAAAAGAAACCAGTCTAGAATATCCCTGTCAACTAAAACACAAAGGTATAGTAAATTCGGAAAATTATGAAATTTTAGGATGGGTAACAAAGTAAAAAAATACAACCGATTGATAACCTTCTCCTTTTTTGAAGTCATTTAAAATGTGTGGGATTGAGGTGTTTTGACACGTACTTTGAACATATTCGATACTCCGGGCCGACGCGGCGACGGCTAATTTACCGGTAACCGGGTAACGAGAGAATAAGTTCCTAATGTGTAAGGGCTCTGAGGCTACTGACGGACGGTACTGTACCAAGTTAGCTACTCAACTAAAGTAAGCGCAATGTTTTATTGCGTTTATGGAGTATTAATGGCTGAAACTACGTAAAGCGGATGCCCGCGCGGTCCCGTACAACAATGCTCCGGAGCGGGGAATCGCGCGGGCATTGGTCGGGGGAGCGCAGGGAGCCGAACCTGGCTCCCGTTATACTATTTATTAATATATTCCATTTTATATCGACACGACTACATGCACACCGTTAAAGTTGAACTAGCGACACTGCGTAAATAATAATCCAGTTTCCTTTGCCACGTGACGGGTGTCCATCGCGGGCGTCCGCTTAACGCAGTTCCGACTCTGACTCTCATCTGTGTACCGGTCTGATGGGTCACGGCATTTGAATCTGTAAAGCGATTAGTCCATCAGTCCTTCGCGAGATCGTACAGGAGCATGAAGGCAACGTCGCGCGGGTGAGAAACTAAGCGTAATTTGTTGTTTGCAGAAGAAGGTGAGCCTCATCGTGTGCCTGGTTGCGGGCTTCGCGGTCGTGCTGCTGGTGCTAGCGCTCACGTGACCGGCGCGCGTCACGCCGCGCGCCGTGACCTCATCAAACACTAGTCATCTTATATTACTGTGTTCCACACTAACTTGTACTGTTTAGACTTGTAATTAACTAATTTAATAAATTATACATTTAATTAATAATTTCCCTTCGTTTTTCTTTGGTACATTAACTTTTTATTATTGTAATTGCCGCCATTACCGCCCGGAGGACACGGTGGAGCACACGGTAAAGGTGCGCCTCGTTTGGGCAGAGCACCACCGTGCCCTCGTGGGGGCGATCGGCAGCACCATTTTTTATATTTCTATGGGCGGCACTGTCTCGCGCCGAGCCTTGAGCACAATATCCTACTCGCCATATTAAATATGTACTTGAACTAATCTTTAGTAAAAAAATCGCGCTGTTATTGTTAAAAAAACAACACACCGTCCGATCGTCACTGCGGCACAGTCGCAACTCTCTGCACCAGGAGCGCACCGCGATATCGAGGCGCGTAGGTATAGCTCGCGTTTCTTCCGTTTGTATGAAGATGGATTACTGTAGATATTATTACCGTGGTACAGAGTTATTTGTAAAACACTAGCAACCTCTTAGGACTATGTTAAGAACATCATAAACAACAACTTCTATAATTTTTAAAGAAATATCATATTTTAGTTCATCAGATTTACATACAAAAATAAAAATATTTAAATTGAACGTTCTAAATATTACGGATTCAATGCGAAGCAAGCAATAGTACAATAGCGGAGGGTAGCTGAACATGAACTTGACCTATTTACGGGCGACTCTAGTCGTTGCGATTGAGTCGCGTCATACGTGTTCTTGTAGCGAAATTCGACAGTACAGACGTAATTATCTTTACATGATGGATGGTGTATCAATATTCTAACGCCAAGTACATGGAAATGGTGCGAATGCTTGCTAGGTGTAATTACAATGTTTCCAGAAGCCTGCTTACTATTATTACGAGAATAGTGCGCGGGAGCCGGAAGTAGATACAGCTAAATACAGAGTTGAAAATTAAATGTGTTAGATAGAACAACGAAATCTTGAAGGTTTGTTTTTGGTAAATGTGGTATGTTTTGTAAAAAGTCATAGAACAGAAGTTGTTGTTTATGATGTTAGTAATACAGTCCTGCAAGGTTGTTAGTGTTTTACAAATAATCCTGTATAACCCATCCTGCAGGCCTAGGTGCGTAAAGGAACACAGGAGAAGATGATTGAGAATTCTGCAAACAACGCATCTACTATTGTCACAAAGTAATTCGATTTTCTCCAGTCAGGTTTAATTACTGCACGCGTTTTGTAAACTAATATCTGTTCATCGAGAGGATAATATTAAATTTTTGCCTGCCTAACACTATAGAATGATAGAAATATCTTTTTTTTAAAGGTCATCCAATGATTTCTCCCGCTCTGGGTAGAGCGGGAGGGCGTGTCAGAGTTTTAATGACTAAAACTACACCTGTGATCTTCATTTGCCGTTTACTTTCTAAGATTACTAAAACTAAACACCCCTGTTCGGTGCTCTGACTGGGTGAACCCAGTTTGTCTACTTTTGGGACTGTGACTGTGCTTCTTTAATCGCTGAAGCCAAATTCCTGACAATTGTGCCCATATTTCACCTGCCACAATCAATTTTTTCATATCCTGTCATTGAAGAAGGTCGTCCATGTGCCTCCTTTTCGGTTTTTCACTAGATTTAGTGAAATCCACTAATAGACGTCCAGGAGTTGAAATCTTTCTTGATGATGATGGTGCTGAGTGGTGGACGGATACTTTGTACGTAATATACCCAGCCAACCACTCGAAATTCTCAATTTGGAAGTGATCGCTGCTCTTCCTAGAACTTTTCCATATTTCTGTCAACTTCGCTTAAAATCTTCCAATTTTTACTATGAATTCCCTTGAAGATGCTTCTGTGACATTTCAAAAATCATTTTTCATCTATAGAAAATCATATAGTCTACTATTACGGTTATCTTTGGGATTTTTCTGCCATTAATCAAACAAGTAACATAATACAAAAGTTCTTGTAATGTGTTGTAACTTTGATCGATGTTTTAATAATACTGTATTTTTTTCGATTTATGACGCATTAAAAAAAAACTACTTACTAGATTTCGTTCAAACCAATTTTCGTTGGCAGTTTTTATAGTAATGTACATCATATATTTTTTTTAGTTTTATCATTCTCTTATTTTAGAAGTTACACACATTTTACCACTTTGGAAGTATCTCTCGCGCAAACTATTCAGTTTAGAAAAAAATGATATTAGAAACCTCAGTATCATTTTTGAAGACCTATCCATAAATACCCCACACGTATGGGTTTGATGAAAAAAAAATTTTTGAGTTTCAGTTCTAAGTATGGGGACCCCCAAAATTTATTGCTTTTTTTCTATTTTTGTGTGTAAATCTTAATGCGGTTCACAGAATACATCTACTTACAAAGTTTCAACAGTATAGCTCTTATAGTTTCGGAAAAAAGTGGCTGTGACATACGGACGGACAGACAGACAGACAGACAGACAGACATGACGAATCTATAAGGGTTCCGTTTTTTGCCATTTGGCTACGGAACCCTAAAAACGCCATTTTTTAAACTGAGAATACGTATTCTGAAAAACAGTCCAAAACGCAAATTTCAACTCAAGTAAAAAAAAAAAATGGCTATAATTTAAAAGTTTATGGACATGGCTATGTATGATATATCTAATTTCTAGCCTGGGTACAGGCAGGTACAAGTACTTTGCAGTCCAATGAATACAGGAAATCGTCAAAAACTAACAATAGTAGATTATGTGACTAGGGGATAAAGCAGTTTCTTTAAGTCGCGTGCGGCATGTTGAATTCTGAACGAAACGAAGGTTGCTTGAATTTTAATCCCGAACGTCAGTGAGACACTGCTTTATCCCCTAGTCACATAATCTACTATTTTACACCACCTGCTCGATAATAGTAGTTTATGTGACTAGGGGATAAAGCGAGCACAACAACAGTTGCCTCTTTCCAGGACCGTGGAAAGTATCCATGCCCCAGGCACTTGTTCATCAAGTGCAGAACTAGTTCTGTGTCTTGATGGATCACGTGGCCCCATATGTCCGCCGTAACACCGTCGGAACCAGGGGCTTTTTTGGGGTTGAACGAGGAAGCAGCTCGGCTTAATTCGTCGGGAGTGAACGGAGGGTCCCAAGACTCAACTTGGTGTCCCCCGTTCACCCCTTCCGCTCGCCTCCGCACCTCTTTGTGCTCCTTGTTGTCCCCCTCCGGACGATCTTTCGGGTAAATGGGGTTTAGGTTAGGTTAGGTTTTTTTTTTTTTTTTCCTACCTCCAACATTATCGTAGTTCATACATAGCTAATTTAACTAATTTAGCCTAATTCTCTTTGTCATTCCAGTTCTCGCTTCTTTTCTTCTCGTACTTTCATGCCGCATACTTTGTCTTTCTGCATTCATCATCTCTCATTCCTTATTCTGGGTGGGATTCCCATTCGAAACCTATTCTGTCTATCTATTATTGTTCCTTTTTATTCCTTCACTATTGTAGTGTAGGGGGAAATAACTGTCTAGTTTGTTCTATTATTTCTTTTAAAGTTGTTTCTTACTCTAGTTTTATTCTGTCTATCTACTATGTTTTCCTTTTTATTCATTCCTTATTGCAGTGTAGGGGGGAAATAATTTTCCAGTTTGTTCTTTTATTTCTTTACATTTTTCTTACTCTAGTATTATTTCTATACATTTTTCTTATCTTAATATCTTATTCTCTATTGTTACTCATACTAGTATATTCTCTAATTACATTGTATTCTTATTTCTATGCTTTATATATATATTTCTAAATATACTATAAGCATATTTGCTTAGGCTAATTTGTTCCTATTTATTACCTTCTGTGCAATCTTTGTGCAGTAGTCTAAAAATTCTTCTCTGTATTTCCCTCGCATCACTTCCCCCACAGTTTCCTGGTCCAATTTTATTTGTAGCGCCTGTTCTATGCCATGCCTGTCCACAGCGTGTACAGGGCATTCCAGAAGCAAATGTGGCACGGTTTCTTCCTTGTCTGGGTCGCAGATGCACGATGGACTCTCCTTGCACTTGAAGCGACTCAGGTACTCGGAGAATACATCGTGCCCTGTCATTACCTGTGTCCTAATGTTTGTAATTTTTATCTTTTTTATTGTTCTGTACGCTGCCACCGCATCTGGGAAAAAGATCTTGGTGATCTTTGCGGTTTGGCCAGACCTGTATCTTCGATCCCACTCGTCAAGCGTTGCCATACGTATATGGCGCTTGACGAATGAGATCGGGCACAGGTCATAATCCGGCTTTTTCTTTAGGTTCATGGCGGCCTCTTTTGCCAGCTGATCCGCTCCTTCGTTGCCCTCCAACCCCACGTGGGCCTTTATTCAGAACAAGGATATTACCTTGTTCTGGAGAGTTGAAGCTGTAATGTTCTCTCTGGCCTCCACCGCCAGGGGATGAAGGCAACTAGGGTTTTTCACTGTCAATAGAGCCGCCATGGTGTCGCTAAAGATCCCGAAAGTAAGCGCTGTGCTGTTCCTAATTTCCCGCGTTGCCCGGCATATCCCGAGTAGCTCAGCCTGGTAAACCGTACAATATCCCGGTAACGCCAACTTGAGGGCACGCGTCTCGGCCTCTCTGTTCCAGATGGACAGTGCCGCACCAACACGCCCCCCAATCTTGCTACCATCGGTATAAATTTTTACCTGTTGGTCTGAATTGGCGTCAACGTCCTCCCGGTTTACCAGGCTGACGATTTTCAAGTCGCTTCGCTCCGCGGGATGCGGGGATTTCAGTGCTGAAGTCATGCGTTCCACCTCCCTGTCTCCCAATATGGCCTGTGGTTCTCCCTTTTTGGCTTTGTACAATGATGCCGCCTCATGAATTCTCAGATCCAGGGGGAGTATCCCTGCTAGTAGGAGAACCGAATTTAGTGAGACAGTTCGGTACGCCTTGCACATCTTCTGTGCTATTCCCCGCTGCACGACGCCTAGTTGTTTGATCATCCCCAGTTTATTTGCGGCTTCCGCCCATGCACTGGCAGCGTACAGAACTATTGGTTCCACCGCAGCCACATATATGGTTTTTATAACCTCTGGATTTAAACCCCAGTTAACTTTTGCAGCCCTGCACAGCTGTTTATGAACTGCAATGGCTTTGCGACATACGTCGGAAACATGCTCGTTAAACGTGAGCCGGTCGTCGATGGTGACACCCAGTACTTTAATTTTCCTGGACATAGCGATGTCGACCCCGCCCATGCTCAGGCGTGGGGCGTCGTACTTTAGCTTTTTTGTTATGACCATGGCACTGGTCTTGTGTGGCGCAAAGTTTAACTTGTTTTCCACGCCCCACGCCCGAACATGCCCGAGGGCGGCATTAGCCTGCCTCTCTATTTCCAAAGCCGTATCACCATCGAAGACCAGGATCACGTCATCGGCAAAAGCCTGGGCGTATATACCTCTACTCTCGAGGTCTTTGAGGAGGGGATCCAGTATAAGGTTCCAGAGAATGGGGCCTCCAATGGAGCCCTGCACGCAACCCTTCTCCGTGCTTCTCTGATGCTCAGCACCGGCGTACCTTACTCGTACTTTCCTGTCACGTAGATAGCTGTCGATGACCCTTCTCAGGTTAACCGGACACTTTTCCTCTGCCAGTCGGACCCTTATTGCTGGCCACCAGGCATTGTCGAAGGCTCCCTCTATATCCAGCGATATTAGTGTTATTATTTTCTTTTGTTTCAGCTTAACGCGTATTTTTTGCATAAGGGTATAGAGGGAGTCTTCGGTACTCCTTTGTGGCATGAATCCGTACTGGCGAGTACTCATCCTCGGTGCTATGTAGAACCTGAGTCGGGCCACCAACATCTTCTCGTAGATTTTTCCGAGTACCGGCAACAAGCCGATTGGACGGTACGCCTTTGGAGTTGAGTAATCCGCTTTTCCTGGCTTCCGTAGTACGACTACGGTTGCCTCTTTCCACACTTTGGGGAAATGGTTTAGTGCGAGGCATCTGTTTAGGATAGCCAGGAAAATTTCGGGGTCTTTGCTGATAGCACGGTTGCAGATATCGGCTGTGAGGCCATCCATTCCCGGAGCCTTCTTTGGGTTAAAGGACTCACTAGACGCCATCAGTTCGGCCATGGTGAATGGAGGATCGCATGGCTCACCATTTTCACCTTCATTCACCCTTTCCGCCTCCAACCTGACACGGCTGTGGTGAGGGTCATCTGCAGCTGGGTGGTCCTCTGGGTACAGAGTCTCCGCTATGTATCGGGCGGACCCTTCTGCGTCCAGCACATCCCCATTTCTCACCAGCGGCGGGTCCTCCACCCTACTCGTTGTCCTTCCTATAATCCTGTAAATCCCCTCCCACACGCCCTCCCTATCCTGTTTGCGGCAGAATTCCTTCCAGCTCTCGGTTTGAGCTCTGGCTGCCTCTGACTCATACTCTTTTTTCTGTTGCAGGTACGCTTCGACAACCATGGATCTTCGGACTGGAGCAGCACATCTAATCTTCCTTTTATGGGTAGCTACCGCTTTTTTCAGTTTTTCAAGCTTCTCCGACCACCACGGCAAGGTAAGTTTTTCCTTTTGTTTTTTAATTGGCATGGATGCTTTGCATGATTTAGCTATTATTTCTGTGTACTTATCTACTATTTTATCTAATTGCTCTGTGTGATTTATTTTATCTATTTCTTCTTTTGTAATTTTATGCTCTTGGCTCAACTGGGTGAGTTTCGCATGAAACTCAGGCCAGTTTGCTTTTTTAGTATTAAACTTTCTAGTTGTTCTTTCTACTTTTAATCCTTTTGAACAGGTTTGTGAAATTTTGAAGACGATGCCGTTGTGATCGGAGCTGCTGAGTCCCTCGACGACTTTCCAGTCTGCTACCTTGTCGAGGATATTTGTCGAGCAAGCTGTAACATCGACATAGCTGCTGTAACGTTGTCCTCCCCTAATGGTGTCGAAGGTAGGAGTATCGCCTGCATTTAGTATGTGCAGCCCGAGCTCCCCGAGAGTCCCGCAAACCTCTTCTCCCCTACGGTCGACCGTCGGGCTGCCCCACCAAGTGCTTTTTGCGTTTGCGTCGCCTCCAACGATTATGGGCTTTGAGCCGTTTTTGGCCACTATGTCCCTGAGTTGGTCTAAGTAGGGCTCCACGGGTTTATCCGGCTCAAAGTATATGAAGACCAAAGTGATCTCCCAGGCACTGGTCTGGATACCCACCACAACTATATTGTTTGTGGTGAGTTTTGGGTACTGTATTATGTTAAGGTTGCTATCAAAAACAGCGATTGCAGCCTTAACGTTCCCTTCCCCATTTTCAGTGCTCTGGAAGATCCTCGCTCCCTTGTGGCCCTTCATTGTCCTGCTCCCCCCTATATATGGCTCTTGCAGCAAGGCCGCGGCTACCCCCTGTTTTTGTGCCTCGAGCAGCAGCTCGGTTGTTGCAAGCCTTTTTCGTTGGAGGTTCGCTTGCATATAGCTGTATGTGGTGGTGGCAACGTTGGCGTTAACAGTATGCGACGGTCGACCGGGCCAATTCTTCCCACCGGCGGCGCACAGGGCACCCAGAGCTGAAGGCATTGTGCTCTAACTGCGTCAGTTTCGCCTTTCCGCAGTTTCTGCAGGCAGGTGGCTCCCCAGCTAGCCAATCCGCGCACTCCGTTCTCAGGTGTGGGCCACCACAGTGGCTGCAAGCATCTGTAGTCTCTTGGCAGTATTTTCTGCCGTGGCCGTACCCCAAGCAGCGCGTGCACTGAACTAGTGGAGTCTGGTCTTCTGCTCTGACCCGTTGGAGATCTATGTAAACATAGCCTCTCTCAGTCACCCGCCTCCAGATACTGGGCGTTACGCTTATGATTACGTGGTTGGTGTGAGGGTTTCTAGCTCTTCTTCTATATTTCACTGCTCCTATCTTCCTCTTCACCGAGACCGTGGAAAACAGCCCCGTTCTGATTCCGGAGAGCCTTGAGGATGTCTTCATCAGTATTTACTGACAGAACATCCCCAAGCCTGACCAGCGGGTCCTTGTTTTCCACGTCCTCGATGGTGAGGCTACCCCCTTCTTTCCCTATTCTTTCCTTTACCTTGTCCCTTTCCTCCTTGAACCCAAAGCCCATTATTATTTTCCTATTTTTGGCTTTCCTTACCCTCTCCACCTTTACCCATCCCTCTTTGGCGTCTATGGCCTTCCTAACTCTTTCGAGCACCTCTTCTCCTGTTTCCGTCTCCACGGTCGAAGCAACCGCAACCGAGTGCAGCGTACGCTTTTGCAGCGCCCCGTCACTCTGTGCTGCGGTCACCCCGGCGTAGATTGGTGCTTCTGCCTTTTCTATTTTCTCGGCATGCCTTTCAATCGTGGCCTTCAGCTCCTCCATTTTTCTGCCGCTTTCCCTTATCAAGTTAGTGTGTTCCACTAAACGTTCCATGAGTAGGCTTTCTCTGGAGGTAGGGGAAGGAGAGTGAGCGGGGTCAGGAAGTGGAGCAACACGTGCTCCCATTCTCCCCCCCACCCGATCTCCCTCCATTATGATTCCCTTCGTTTTGAGCTCCGCCTCGGATTCCTTGACTAATTCAAGGAGCCGTGCAAGTGCTTTCTCGACCCCCTCTTTAATTTCTGTCTTAAGGTTCCTTGAGTTCCTTAGGTGGGCCTTTGCCTTATTCAGGCAGGCTGCCGCTTCTGCCGCTCTACTGGCATAGCGCTTTGTGGGAGACTCCTCGTCTCCCGCTGACGCCCTGCGTACGACAGCAGCGTTTTCCTGTGTGGAAGCAGTAACCATTGCAGATGGCACAGGTTTTGTAGCCACCTTTGTTGCTACCGCTGCAGGGTCTGCCTGCGTTGTCGCGCTGGTCCTTATAGCCCGGCCATCCGCTCTGGCAGTTAGGTCCTCATTTGGCATGGCGGCTTCCCACTTGTCTATGCTTTTGCGAACGGCCTCTTTTGGGGGCGACCTATTGCTTTCTGGCTTTTTAACAGGCGTGCGGTGCCCAAACATTTTTGGGAATGTGATGCGGAGGGACGTAATTTTGTATAAGTTGTAAAAGTTGCCCCTTTGTTATACCGCAAAAGATTACACAGTAAAAAGGATTTTTAAAATTATGTTAACTGTAAATATAAAATTGTAAATGATGAGTCTCTGACTCTGGTCAACACACAAGGAAAAACAATATTAAGATTAATTAAAACAAAATTAAAAAAATTCTCTATGTAGAGTCGCTTAGCAACTCCAGTTTATATCCTATAGCTAGTAAAGTGCTTAAGTTTGTAAAGAAAGCAAAACTTCACTTTGTCGGTTTTGGGTAGAGTCAACTCTACTATGGTCACTATGTGCCGTGTAATGTATTTAGTCTGCCCCTGACGGGCTCACAATTATGAAACAAAAGTCTGAATCTGAATAGTGGTAAAGTAGGTTCTATGTAGAGTCGGTTTGCTACTCTAAGTTACAACTACGGGTGGTAAAATTTAGTGTGTATAAACGAAGGCAGGCCTCTACTTGACTGTCGTGGATAGAGTCAACTCTATTTTGGTCACTATATGTCGTGTAGTATATTCAGTATGCCCTCGATGAAACACAACCAACATAAAAAAAATAACAAAAATTTAAAAGAACAACATTAAATGAAATTTATCTCTATGTAGAGTCGCCCAAAATACTCCAATTTGGATCCTAAAATTAATAAATTAATAAAACTTGAGTGAATATCAGAAGCAGACCAACACTTTGTCAGTCGTAGGTAGAGTCAACTCTCCTGTGTGACGTGTAGTGTTTTTTATTTTACTTAAAACTATTTACACTTGGAATAAAAATTTATATAAAAAATTTTTTAGCTCTATGTAGAGTCTTTTGACTCTATCCAAAAAATTCTTTAGGCTATTCTCTATCATATAGAGAAAACCCCGTAGCTCTAGCTCTCTCCGTTCGCAAGACACAATACAAGTAAGTTTAGGGGTTGCAACCCTCAGACGTCCTCGATAATACCGCTATTTATTTATTTATTTATTTATTAAAACTTTATGCAACGCACAGGTACAAAGGCGGACTTAATGCCTTAGGCATTCTCTACCAGTCAACCTAGGGTGGTGAAGAGAAAAACATGGCAGGTGCACAAAAAAAAAAAAAAACAACAAAAAATGGATTATTAAGAAAAATAAGAGTGCAAATGTATATATATAACTCAAATAACAATAACAACAATAACAATAACAATTTAAAACAAGCCAATATAGTCCGATAGTTAATAGTGCAAAATTTTTTAACTCAAATTTTTCTAAGTCCAGAAAACAAAAGTTGGTTTTTAGGGGTAGGGGGTTGAAGACCTAGGGGTTGGGTGCAGGGGGTGGGGTAGTTTAAGGGTTAGGGTTTGTGGAGCAAGGGGGGTAGGTTAGGGAGGGGGGTGGAAAATTTTGGTTATTTTTGGGCTAGGACGCACGGTTTTCGAGCTACGAGGTATTTTTCGAAAAATTTTTGGGGAAAAATACCTAAACAATCTTATTTCTTTGCCGTCAAACGGCTCGATAGGGTGTTTTTAAAGAGCTGGTAAAAATTCCCCTATCGTCTGGTTTCACCGGGGAAAAATCCAGACAACAGAGTATTAGTTGGGCCGTAGTGTTTTGAATCCCGCGGGGGTGGGTCACCTGGTCAATTTTTTATTTGTTCTCAAACTTAGGGGCAGGGCCGGTTTATGCATGTCGGGGCCCCTAGGCAATGCACGTGTCGGGCCCCTACCCTCTTCTAACTTCTTAAAATATTTTATTTCTAACACAAATTTATTCATAATTACGTTGTTTTTAGGGTTCCGTAGTCAACAAGATACATAGTTTCACCAAATCTGTCTGTTTGTCTGTCCGTCCGAGGATAATCTCAGTGACTGTTGGCTAGAAAGCTGAAATTTGAAAAGTAAAAAATGTGTCCCCCTCTAACTTTTGAACCATAAGTTTAGAAAATATGAAAAAATCTCAAAAGTACGTAAACGTACGTACTTGACGTGTTGAACAGTTTTTGAAAAGTTGTACAAAATAATTTCTGAACTAAGTTTTTAATTTAATTATAAATATATAGTTAAATCATTTTTTTAACTTAGTTTACATATTTTATTGTTTTTCTATGTAGTTGTTTGATTCAATTTTATATTATGAAAATTGATATAAAGAAAATTATCAGCAAAAGCCAATGAATATGCTCTGCACTCACACGTTGCTAATGAAAGATTGGTATTAAGGGGCCGGCAACGGATGAATTTCCATACAAACGTAATACCACGCTCATTTGCAGTAAAATATTAATCTAGGTTCCTACGTTTTTCTTTTTTAAAAAAACAAAAAGATATTTCAGCGAATTGTATTTCGCACTTTTTTACAGCGTAAATGGCAAAACATGGCACGTTAATTAATGGCATGTTAGTTAATGGCATGTTGTTATAACAATATTTCTAATATTCTCGACGTAGGAACCTAGATAAATTTTGTCTATAACCGAATATCATCATAATATGTTGGAAATATGCTCCAACTGAAAATGAGCGTGGTATTACGTTTGTATGGAAATTCATCCGTCGCCGGCCCCTTAAATATCGGTATTTGCAACAACATTTTAGCTAAACCTACGTTAGACGAGGCAAGAATTTTATACAACATTTATTACAATCATCTAAAATAAATCAAAACACAAAATTTGGCTATGATGGAGCGACATGGTCAAAATTGTGACAAAGCTCCTTAATAAAGATTTAAAAAAAAATGAAAGATTGTGTTTTATTAAACTCCATCTGTTGACAGCTTTTCGAATAATCCAATGATAGGATTGCTAGATAAATGGCATGTCATCGAAAATTCAATTTTTTTTACTGTTTATGAGACATAGTCTATTTTTTTTCCTAAAGCGCGGGGCCCTAGAACCTGGCGGGGCCCCTAGGCAGTTGCCTACATTGCCTTATGGATAAAACGGCCCTGCTTAGGGGTAGCTTTTTGTCAACAACTTTTACTTTGTTTCGCCCTTAGGAACGAGATATCAGAAAGGAGAAAAATACTAGGGTATAGGCCTTTGCCCAAATTTTCTGACAAGCCCCTTATTTTCCCTTCTGGAAATCCAGGAACCAAAAATTTTTCCTGTTTTTCCAAAAAATCTCGTCGGGGGTGGTTTTTGGGGGTGCCAACAAGGAGGTCGACCTAATGATCGTTTGTCGCAGAGACAACCGATTTGATGTTATTTTTTCGATATCTCGCTCCCCTGAGGCTCCAGGGGGTGTACAAACTTATTTGGTAATGCCGTCCGGGACCCTTGTTCCACCTTAAAATCTATATTAATTCTACTCTTAATCCTATATACACACTAAAATTTTTGTTCCACTGGGGATGAACCGGTTCTTGCTGCTCTGCCAGTCCAGGGGTCCTCCGTTGGCTGCGCCTCCCTCGGGAGCCTGCCAAAGTTGGGGGTGGCTGACAATTTTCTGCAAATGGCTGCTAGTGCAGAAACTTCGCGTCCTAGGGGGTTGGCCTCGAAGAGTTTTCTTCTTGGGAGGTATTTTTCCTCCGGGTACTGCCGGGAGCGGATCGTCTGGGGTAGTTCCGGTTTTGCGTGACGTCACAGTTTTCACCCTATTGACTAAGTTTTCCGTAGTTCAAAAACTACCAGTCAGAAAATTCTGAATTTTTGCACACTTGTTCTCTGAAGAGTGAAAAATTTTTTAAAATCCAGAAAAAGTGACGTCACCGATCTTGTTTCAGCTCTGGATGGGTTCAAAGTTCGTCGTACCTTTAGAGTCTTCTATTTTCCAGGGGGGTGCTCCGATTTCGACGATCAAGGTGTCAGCTGGCTGGTCTCGGTGTCTTACACGATGCTCAGCAGGTGAATAGTTTCCAGGCGTCGGGAATCGGGAGCACGTGGCCACGTGGTTTCCGGTTTTTCCTTTGTGGCTCGGCGAGTTTTGCCCGGAAAATTCCGGGACTTCGCCTGATTGTAGCTGCCTCTGGTGCGCTTCAAATTGCAGTCCGAAAAATATAGGTTACCGCTGTAAATCAGGCGGCGTTGAGTCAGGAATGCAAAATTTTGAGGTTAAAAATGGTTTTTCGGGTCTAGTGTCTCTGAAAATGGTCCAATTTCAGCACTTTTAGCACCAATCGATAGCACTCGCGAGCGCGCAACTTTTGATGTATCGCACTTCTTATTTATCGTAAAATAACCCGTTTGGACGATTTTTTGAACGCAGAGCACACTTAAAACGAACCGACCGCCACGAGAGCTGGGGGGGAACTCGGTTAGGTTAGGTTAGGTTAGGTTAGGTTAGGTTTTTTTTTTTTTTTTTTTAATGATTTTCAGACACGCCACTCCCTGCCCTGAACAGGGTCGTTGTAAAATCATTATTTGTTTTCAACTCTGAAATTTGTATTAAGTTTTATTTTATGAATGTTACTTTATTATTGTTATATTTCTGATTTTCTTTTTAATTTTTCATGTTTTAACTTTGTCTGGTACGTTTTTATTGATTTCGTTGCTTATGTAAATATTTCCGTTATATATTATGTTTTAGTTAGTTTTATGTTATATGTTTTATGCTACGATTAATATTTCATTTATTGTTTTATATTTAGATTTATAATATTAGATACTGTAGTATTTTCATATATATATATTATATAATATAAATAGCTGTATATTTATTTGTTCCATTCTTAATTTCTTCTTCCTTTCCTCAAGGGTTGCGCAAACGCTTGGATTCTACCAATATTTTGCGCTTGCTTGGGGCCTTTCTTCAATTTTCAGCTTTCCGTCCATCTTTTTATTAATATATAGTTTATTTTATACGAGTAAGTGTATATAATATATATGTTGTAAGTCATGTATCATATTTTATCGTGTTTATCTTATTTATTTCTTTTTACTACGACCTCTGCTACTTCCTTTGCATATTTTAGAAATATATTTCGGGCTTTTCTGTCAGCTATAATTCCTTTCAATGTATCTATGCTGATCTTCGTTCCCATTTCCTGCTCACTATCATATCTCGCTCGACTGAAAATCGGGCAGTCGAGCAGGATATGTAGGACGGATTCCTCGACCCCAGGGGCACAGGCGCACGATGGGTTCTCCTTGCACTTGAATCTGGTCAGATACTCGGAGAACCCACCGTGCCCCGTCAGTATCTGTGTCGTGATACTGTCCAGCGCAATTTTCTTTATGATTCGGTACCCCTCAATGGCGTCCGGAAAGAAGGCTTTAGTCGTCCCGGCAGTCGTCCCTGACTGATACCTCCAGTTCCACTCGCCAAGAGACTCCCGTCTGATTTGTCCCCTGACGAATGAGACCGGGCACTTATCATAGTCAGGGGCGCGTTTTAACGTAAGGGCAGCCATTTTTGCCAGACAGTCGGCGCGTTCGTTGCCCGCAAGCCCCGCGTGGGCCTTCAACCAGAACAAGGACACAGTTTTGCTCTGGTCAAAGGCCGTCCGGAGGTTTTTGCGGGCCTCGACAGCCAGAGGGTGCAGGGAGCTATTATTTACAACCGCATCCAGTGCAGACCTAGAGTCGCTGTAAATTGCAAAGCTCTGCTGAGCACCTCGAACGATGTCACCCGTGGCTCTGCATACGGCCAGGAGTTCCGCCTGATAGACAGTGCCGTAAGATGGCAGCTTAAGCTTGACGGCTTTGGTTTCGGCCGCGCCTTCCCAGTAAGATATTGCGGCCCCCACCTTGCCGTCAATCTTACTGCCATCCGTGTATATTTTAACGGCAAAGTCACTATTGGCATTCAGCTCTTCTTCATCTATCAGGCTCTTGAACTCCAGGTGCATATGCGTCACCGGGTGTCCATTTTCGGTGTGCCCTGCCCGCCGCTCGACCTCCCTGCCCGCCAAATCCGGCCGGGGCACTCCCCTCTTTGCTTCGTATAGGGCGGCTGCCTCTTGTATACGTATATCGAGCGGGAGTATCCCGGTGAGAAGCAACGCTGCGTTCAGGGAGACCGTGCGATAGGCTTTGCAGAGCTTCTGTGCGAATCCACGCTGGATGGCGTTAAGTTGTTTCTTAGCTCCCAGTTTCCCCACTGCCGGCGCCCAGGCGCTCGCCGCGTACATAATCACTGGTTCTATGACTGCATTGTAAATAATCCTTATGACGTCTGCGTTGAGGCCCCAACTGATCTTGGCCGCCCTTGACAGCTGCCCGTATATTCCAACTACTTTTTTACATATATTGTAAATATGTTTGTTAAATGTCAGGCAGCTGTCGATAGTTAGGCCCAAGATTTTTATTTCCTTAGACATGCCAATACTGACCCCGCCCATACTCAGGAGTGGTTCGTCATATTTGAGCCTTCGCGTCACCACCATCGCTTGCGTTTTTTGGGGCGCGAACTTAAGCTTATTTTTAACTCCCCACTCCCCAACATAGGCGAGGGCAGCATTGGCCTGTCTTTGAACCTCCAACGCAGTGTCTCCGTCGATAACCAGGACTATGTCGTCGGCGAACGCCTGGCAATAGATGCCCCTAGCAGTCAGCTCCTTCAGCAGAGGGTCCAGGATGAGGTTCCACAGAATGGGACCTCCTATGGAGCCCTGGACACACCCCTTGGTTGTATTTGTGGAGTGTGTCTCCCCACCGTACCTCACCTCGACCCTCCTATCCTGAAGGTAGCTGCTGATTATTTTGCGTATGTTTCCGGGACAGCCCTCTTCCCCTAGCCTGACTTTTATGGCCGGCCACCATGCACTATCGAAGGCTCCCTCTATGTCCAATGAGATCACAGTTATTAGCTTTTTAAGCTTTAGCTTGCTTCTTATGTGTCCCATTAGGTCATAGAGGGAGTCTTCGGTGCTCCTTTGAGGTACGAAACCATATTGGAGGACGCTCATATTGGGGAGGAGGTGCCATTTTAGCCTCCCCACGATCATTTTTTCGAGCACCTTGCCTAAAACCGGGAGCAGGCCGATTGGCCTGTAGGACTTTGGCTGGAAGTAGGCCTCCTTGGCGGGCTTTCGCAGGACAACGACGGCCGCTTCTTTCCAGGGCCTTGGGAAGTGGCCCAACTGCAAACACTTATTTGTGATGGCCAGAAAAGTTCCTGGGTCCTGCGAGACCACTCGCGCGCAGATGTCTGCCGTGAAACCATCCGCACCCGGGGCCTTCTATGGGTTAAAGCTTTCCACGGCCACTCTCAGCTCCTGTTCCGTGAACGGGGGGTCATGGTTGTCATCATGTTCCTGGCTCACGAACTCAGCTTGCAGTCGAGTGGCCTGGTGGTAAGCATTATCCTCACTTTCACGGTCCTCCGGGTAGAATGTTTCAGCGAGCAGTCTCGTCGACTCCTTCAGGCTCAAGAACTTTCCGTTTTGCTTTAAGGGGACGTCTTCCTCCCTTTTCGACGTGCGGCCGATCACCCTGTATATACCTTCCCAAAGCCCTTCCTTGTCCTGTTTCCCGCAAAACTCCTTCCAGCTTTTAGTCTGTGCCTCCCTAGTCCTGGCAAGGTACTCCGTTTTTGCCTGCAGGTACCTATCTATCACCCCAGCCTTTCGGGAGGGGGCCGCGCAACGTATACGCCTCTTCCTGGTGGCAACTTCCTTTTTCAGAGTGGCCAACTCCTCGGACCACCACGGCAAGGTGAGTTTGATGTGTGTCTTTATGCGTGGTATGTGTTCAGTGCATGCTTTGTGTATATTGTTTGTGAATGTGTTTATTGTATCTTCTAGTTGTTGAGTGTTGCTGATTGCTGTTACTTCCGACGGGCTGATTTGATGTTCCGCGTTTAACTGGGCCAGTTTCTCAAGAAACTGACTCCAGTTCGCCTTTTTCGTGTTGTACAGCCTCGTCGTCCGTTGTGTGTGTGTGGTCTCACCTCTCTTCAATTTTATATTGAAGGTTATGCCGTTGTGGTCCGAGTTCGTCAGGCTTTGATCCACCTTCCAGACGCCCACCAGGTCGAGTAAGTCCGTCGTGCACGCGGTGATGTCGACATGACTTGTTAACGTTCTCCCCCCCCGTACGGTTTCGAAGGTAGGGGTGTCACCGACATTAAGCACCTGCAGATCATTTTGGTCAAGAGCGCCCATCAGGCTCTCTCCCCTGGGGTCTGTTGTCCCACTGCTCCACCAGACACTTTTGGCGTTAGAGTCCCCCCCGATCAGAAGTCTTGTTGGGTTCGCCGTCGCCACTTTCGTAAGCTGCTCCAAGTATGGCTCTATGGAAGTATCTGGCTCGAAATAGAAGGAGGCCAGCGTAACTTCCCAGGCAGTTGTGCGGATTTTTACGACCACGATGTTATTAGTCGTGTATTCTGGGCACTGTATTACGTCTATATCACTGTTAAAGACGGCGATTGCTGCTTTCACAGTGCCCTCCGCACGGCTGGTATTCTGGAAAATTCTGGCCCCCCTATACTGCTTGAGCATACCGATATTGCCTACGTAAGGCTCCTGGAGCAGCGCAACCGAGATTCCGCGACTGGCGGCCCCAAGCATGAGCTCGTCCGTAGCTAGTCGCATTCTTTGCAAGTTTGCCTGGACGAACCCATGCCTCTTAACCTCTTCACGGGGGAGTACTCCCGTCATATTGACCGCGGTGGCACCCTCAGCAATACGCAACGGTAGATCGCGCTATTGCGTCCCAACGTCTGCGTAACGGGCAGTCCGTACTGAACCCATTGTGTCCTAGGTTGTCATAACCCGCCTTCTTACAATTACAGCACCTGGGAGGCCCCCCGGCCAGACGCGATGGGCATTCCGCTCTTAGGTGAGTGTCGCCGCAATGCGAGCACAGGTCATCACTCCCAGTGCATTGCTTTCTACCATGGCCAAAACCAAGGCATTTCGTGCACTGCACAAGGGGGGTTTGATCGAACACCCTCACCCTTTGCAGATCTACATGTGCTCGGCCTGCCCTGGTCAGGATCCGCCATACCTGGGGTGAGACCTGCACCACCACGTGGCTCTCATGCGGGTTTCGTGCCCGCTTTCGGTATTTTACGGCAACCCTCACCTCCTCCTTCTTCAGCTCGCCCAGGAGGTGTTGATTTTGTTTTAGGATCGCCCTGGTGATGTCATCGTCTGTATTGTATGACAAGATATCCGCCAACATCACCAGAGGATCCCTATTTAAAGCCTCCTCAACTTTAAGTCCGGTCGCGGAACCCCCCAGTCTGCTCCTTACCATATCCAGTTCCTCGCGGGTCTGACAACCCAGGACCACCTTCTGGTCCCTGGCTTTGCGTACTCTGTCGACGCGAATGCCCGTCTCCTTTGCATCCACCGCGATCCTAATTTTATCGACGACGTTGCTACTGGTGTCGTCAGTGTTTTCAGAGCTAATAATAAGTGAATGCAGCGGCTGCGGCGGCACATATTGCTTACTCGCCGCTACACTCGCGTAGGAAGTCGTCTTCCCCAGCATTTCCCCCTGCCTTTCCATCACCCGCCGCAAAATCTCCACCTTCTCGTTGCTCTCCTTCACCAGCGCGCTATGCTCCGCTAGTGAAGCGAGCAGCGAGTTAACCTCCGGGAGGAGTTTAGATATCTCTGGCGGAAGTGTGGCTTTAATAATCTTTTCCCTTTCCAGCTCAGCCCCCTTCACCTGTGCAGCAGCCGCCGCCTCCTCCTTCACGAGCTGGTACAGCCGTTCCACCGATTGGGTGATCCCGGCTCTCAAGTCTGCCCTCAGATTGCGCGAGTCGCCAAGGTGCGACTTCACGCGCAGAAGGCAATTTCGAGCCTCGGTCACCCGATCGTTGGGTTTGCTCGGCTGGAGCTGGCTTGTCCCCGGTGACGCTCCCTGTGTTTCAGTAGAGGTTCGGCGCGCCACAGCTTTGCCGTCCGGCTGGGAAGTGGCGCGCTTTGCGGCCTTCTGGGAAGCCGTCACCGTTGGGGCAGCTTCCTTTGATGGGTTCGCGGCGGCTGACGGGAGAGGCTGAGACTCCGCTATGCTCCCGTTTTCCCACTCACCAATGCTTCGCCTCACACTAGAGGCCTGAGTCGAAGCACTGGGAGGGGAAACCTCCCTCTCAAAGGTGATGGAGAGTGCCGCGTTTGACGGAGAGACATGGGGTCCTGTGGAGGCTTTCTTGGCCGGGGTCCTGGAGAGGAACATTATAAGGGAGTGGGATTGTAAAATTAATAGATAATTAAAATATATTGCAAGATGATTAATTGGATATGTTTAAAACAATGGACTGATTCCTGTAGAGAGGGAATCAGTAAGTCAATAAATTATGTCAATATTTATCCTCAATAGAGGTATCAATAAAACAATTAAATTAAGACAGTGTACAACAAAAAATTAAAACTAATGTACTGATCCCTGTAAAGAGGGAATCAGTAGGTCAATAAACACGTCAATAATTTTTCCTCAAGAGAGGTGTCAGTAAGAAGCGTCTAATTACCTAAGGAGTATGAACTGATTCCTGTAAAGGGGGATCAGTGAGTCAATAACCTTCCAAGTTGTGCCACTAATTAACCCACAAATGTAAATTATTGCTCGACTTACCACCCCCTATTATTTAAAGCACTAAAAATATTTTGCTATTCCTATATATAAAAACAAAGGGTGGATGGGCGGGCGGAACATTTGAAGTTTTTGCGGTTTTTTACTGTCGGGTGTAAAATTTTCCTATAGGACGCAAATTTTTTAGGATCGGGGCGCACAGGCGACGCGCTGGCCCGTGTTTTGAGACTACTTTGGTCACGATCGGACCACAAAAACGGGAGTTATTATCAGATAAGTGTCAATTTTTTAATAAAAAAGGTCAATATTTTGCGAAAATCGAAAAATTTTCTTCTAGGAAATGTCTAATCTGATTTGTTTTTTGCAGGAATCCTGTGGGGCGAGCAGAGGTGCGTACGACGGCACCCTCAGAACCGACCTACGTCAACCAGGGATCGAGATATAAAATTTTGAATAAATGAAAATTTGGAAAAATGGTTTTTCTTGAATAAAAAGTTTCCCTGTGAAAATCTTTGAATTATTTTACCAGGATCGTATAGGTCTCGTAGAGACGCGTCCAAAAACGTATAATAGTACCCTTTTTTTTTTTTTTTTTTTTATGGTGGGAAAAAATCATGCATTGACGTCCCCCGCCCTTGGGCTGAGCGGGAGATAGTGTCAGACTCTTACTGACTAAAAGACCCACCCCGTTCCTTCTAGCCTTCATACCGGGGCTCGAGCGCCCTTTCGGATAACCCTGGCCCCAGTAGGCTTCGACCCGGCTGGGTCCCTGCTGTTGCTGACAACTCCTTGAGGCGCGCGGGAACAGTGCGCGCCGTCGACGACTTGGGCTTGGTCCGGACAGTTACCGGACGGCCGGACAGTGAGCTACCCATTGCTCACTGTCCGCAAGCCCGCGTCTACGTTGGCCGGAAATCGGGATCAGAATCCCGGCGACGGCGGCGGCGATAACGCCGTTGCCTGATGCGTTCGGCCTCCTCCTTTGCGAGCATTACTGCTTCGCAGAAGTCGGCGACCGCTTGCCACTCCTCCTCGCTCCGGACCATGGCCTCAACCAAGGCCCGGCGCGAGAGGTCTCCGCCGCCGATCGCCCCCACGAGGGCACGGCGATGCTCCGCCCAAGCAGGGCACACCTCGACTGTGTGCTCCACCGTGTCCTCCGGGCGTTCCGCACAGTGGCGACACCCGGGCGTCACCTCCGCATGAATCCCGTGCAGGAAACTCCCGAACGAACCATGTCCGGTGAGTACCTGCGTCATGCGGAAGGTAAGGACGCCGTGAGGTCTTTCCAGCCACGCCTCAAAGAGGGGACTTACCGCCATGATTGTGGCGTGCCCAGTATAATAGTACCCTGTAGCTAGTATATATAGGTTAGGAATCAGATCGGTTAGGTTAGGTTAGGTTAGGTTTTTTTTTTTTTTTTTTTTTTTTTTTTTTATTCCTACCTCCAACATTATCGGAGTTCATACATTGCTAATTTAACAAATTAAGCCTAATTCTCTTTGTCATTCCAGTTCTCGCTTCTTTTCTTCTCGTACTTTCATGCCGCATACTTTGTCTTTCTGCATTCATCATCTTTCATTCCTTATTCTGGGTGGGATTCCCATTCTAAACCTAGGTATTCTGTCTATCTATTATTGTTCCTTTTTGTTTCTTTATTATTGTAGTGTAGGGGAAATAACTGTGTAGTCTGCCCTTTTATTTCTTTTAAAGTTGTTTCTTACTCTAATTTAATTCTGTCTATCTACTATGTTTTCCTTTTTATTCATTCTTTATTGCAGTATAGGGGGGAAATAATTGTCCAGTTTGTTCTTTTATTTCTTTACATTTTTCTTACTCTAGTATTATTTCAATACATTTTTCTTATCATAATATCTTATTCTCTATTGTTACTTATACTAGTATCTTCTCTAATTACATTTTATTCTTATTTCTATGCTTTATATATATATTTCTAAATATACTATAAGCATATTTGCTTAGGCTGATTTATTCCTATTTATTACCTTCTGTGCAATCCTTGTGCAGTAGTCTAAAAATTCTTCTCTGTATTTCCCTCGCATCACTTCCCCCACAGTTTCCTGGTCCAATTTTATTTGCAGCGCCTGTTCTATGTCATGCCTGTCCACAGCGTGTACAGGGCATTCCAGAAGCAAATGTGGCACGGTTTCTTCCTTGTCTGGGTCGCAGATGCATGATGGACTCTCCTTGCACTTGAAGCGACTCAGGTACTCGGAGAATCCACCGTGCCCCGTCATTACCTGTGTCCTAATGTTTGTGATTTTTATCTTTTTTATTGTTTTGTACGCTGCCACCGCATCTGGGAAAAAGATTTTTGTGATCTTTGCGGTTTGGCCGGACCTGTATCTCCGATCCCACTCGTCAAGCGTTGCCATACGTATGTGGCGCTTGACGAATGAGATCGGGCACAGGTCATAGTCCGGCTTTTTCTTTAGGTTCATGGCGGCCTCTTTTGCCAGCTGATCCGCTCTTTCGTTGCCCTCCAAACCTGCGTGGACCTTTATCCAGAACAAGGATATTACCTTGTTCTGGAGAGTTGAAGCTGTAATGTTCTCTCTGGCCTCCACCGCCAGGGGATGAAGGCAACTAGGGTTTTTCACTGTCAATAGAGACGCCATGGAGTCACTAAAGATCCCGAAAGTAGGCGCTGTGCTGTTCCTAATTTCCCGCATTAATATCGCGAGTAGCTCAGCCTGGTAAACCGTACAATACCCCGGTAACGCCAACTTGAGGGCGCGCGTCTCGGCCTCTCTGTTCCAGATGGACAGTGCCGCACCAACACGCCCCCCAATCTTGCTACCATCGGTATAAATTTTAACCTGTTGGTCTGAATTGGCGTCAACGTCCTCCCGGTTTACCAGGCCGACCATTTTCAAGTCGCTTCGCTCCGCGGGATGCGGGGATTCCAGTGCTGAAGTCATGCGTTCCACCTCCCTGTCTCCCAATATAGCCTGCGGTTCTCCTTTCTTAGCTTTATACAATGATGCCGCCTCCTGAATTCTAAGATCCAGGGGGAGTATCCCGGCTAGTAGGAGGACCGAATTTAGTGAGACAGTTCGGTACGCCTTGCACATCTTCTGTGCTATTCCCCGCTGCACAACGCCTAGTTGTTTAATAATCCCCAGTTTGTTTGCGGTTTCCGCCCATGCACTGGCAGCGTACAGAACTATTGGTTCCACCGCAGCCACATATATGGTTTTTATTACCTCTGGATTTAAGCCCCAGTTACCTACAATTGCAAATAAAGGGTGGGTGGGCGAAAATTTGAAGTTTTTGCGGTTTTTTACTGTCGGGTGTAAAATTTTCCTATGGGACGCAAATTTTTTAGGGTCGGGGCGCACAGGCGACGCGCTGGCCCGTGTTTTGAGACTACTTTGGTCACGATCGGACCACAAAAACGGGAGTTATTATCAGATAAGTGTCAATTTTTTAATAAAAAAGTCAATATTTTGCGAAAATTGAAAAATTTTCTTCTAGGAAATGTCTAATCTGATTTGTTTTTTGCAGGAGTCCTGTAGGGCGAGCAGAGGCGCGTACGACGGCACCCTCAGAACCGACCTACGTCAACCAAGGATCGAGATATAAAATTTTGAAGAAATGAAAATTTGGAAAAATGGTTTTTCTTGAATAAAAAGTTTCCCTGTGAAAATCTTTGAATTATTTTACCAGGATCGTATAGGTCTCGCAGAGACGCGTCCAAAAATGTATAATAGTACCCTGTAGCTAGTATATATAGGTTAGGAATCAGATCGGGTTAGGTTAGGTTAGGTTAGGTTAGGTTAGGTTTTTTTTTTTTTTTTTTTTGCGTTCTCTACCCCGGACATTATCAGGGTCTAATTCTTATCTAATTCTCTTTCATACAAGTTCTCGCTAGCTTGCCTCTCGCACTTTTATTCCGCATACTGTATCTTTCTGTCATCCTTCCTCACTCAGTCTCTTTCATGGGTGGGACTCCCATTTTTAACTATTTATTTATTTAACTACTTTTCTCTCTACTTTATCTGACAACGGACATTTCAGTCATTTTTCATATTTGTATGTGTGTTGTTGCTTTTGGGTTTATTTATTTATTTATTTATTTATATATACTTTATTGCACATCAAGATTATGAATTAACAAAAGGAAACCATATAATCAAAAACACACAATTGGCGGCCTTATCGCACTAGGCGATTTCTTCCAGGCAACCTTGAATGGACAGGGATTGCCTGGACACAAAATGGGGTTGCACTTAGTGCAAATATAAAAGTAAGAAAACTTAATAAATACTTAATACTAAAATAGATACACAAATACATACATACAAAATATATATAAGCAAGAGAGTTAGTGAAGAACGAAGACAAGATCACAGAGTCAAGTAATGATCCTTCACAAGCCCTTTAAATGCAGGCAGTGTTTGTGCACGCTTTATTTCCACAGGCAATGCATTCCATAGACGAGCGGCCTGAACAGTAAATGACTTGTCCAGGAAAGTACTTGAATGCATTGGCATTTTAAGTTTCAAGTTATCCGATGACCTAAGAACTTTCATGTGGGAGTCACAAAGGAATTGAAACCGTTCTTTGAGGTAACGAGGGGTAAAAGGGGAAAAGAGCACATTATACAAAAGAGAAAGAATATGAGCATTACGGCGAAGGCGAATTGGCAACCACTTGAGTTTAACGCGAAATTCAGAAACATGGTCATATTTACGCAAACCGAATATGAACCTTATACAAAAGTTTTGAAGTCGCTCAAGTTTATCCAGTTGCACTTCAGTGAGGTCAAGATAGCTGGCATCAGCATAATCAAGGATGGGTAAAAGAAGAGATTGTGCAAGCGTGATCTTGGTGGCAATCGGCAGAAAATGCCGTAGTCTTCTCAACGAACCAGCAGATGCGAACAACTTGCGGCTAACTTCCTGTAGCTGGGCAGTCCAAGAAAAATTCTTGTCAATGAATATCCCCAAGTTCTTGACTTTCTCACTAAAGGGAATTACTGAGTTGTCAAAAGAAACTTGGGGAAGAGTCGTCCAGTCGATCTTTGAGACCATTCTAGAACTGCCCACCACTATAACCTGCGTCTTCACAGGGTTCACCGTGAGTCCGTATCTCTTGCTCCAGTCGCATATACGAGCCAGATCAAGGTTAACGGTCGAGATAGCCTCAGACAATTTCCCAAGAGGTGCCCGTGAATATATTTGAAGGTCATCTGCATAAAGGTGGTAGGAAGAAATTAATTCGTTGGAGATAGAGTTAATAAAAACTGCGAAAAGTAATGGTGATAAAACGCCACCCTGTGGCACTCCGGCAGAAGTACTACACCAAGAAGACATGGTCTCTCCGATGCAAATACGTTGCCGTCGCCCGAACAGGTAACTTCGAAACCAGTCAATCACCGGTGGAGATATATTAAGAGAGCATAGAATACCAAGTAAAACATCAAAATCGACAGTATTAAAAGCATTACTAAAATCTAGCAATGCAAGGACCGTTAGATTACTGTTTTCCATGGCTGACCGTATATCGTCCGTAATATTGAGAAGCGCTGAAGTGGTGCTGTGACCAGGGCGGAAGCCGGACTGAAACGGGTTGAGGAGATTATTTTTGGATAGGAAAGTACTTAATTGGTTGTGGATTAAACGTTCTAGGACTTTAGACAGGAATGGTAAGACGGATATTGGACGGTATTCAGAAAAGGATGTGGGAGTAGACTTTTTAGGCAGAGGAATTATTTGAGCATCTTTCCATGAGCATGGAAAGACACCGCTAGACGCTGAAAAATTGAGGATGTGACAAATGACAGGGAGGATTAAGTCCAGCACCGGGAGTAACATTTTACGGCTGATACAGTCACTTCCTACTGCATTGGAAGTAATTGATAGTATGCTCTTCTTAACATCACACGCAGAAAACTGACCAAAAGCGAATGGAGAATAACTGGGAGTCGGAAGAGATGAAAGATAATCCAATGTATTCAATTTTATAGTCCTATCTAAATTATTGGTTTAAATGAGTTGCACAGGAATCACTTTTTATTATTTGTTAGCTTAAGATACACTTATACACATTCATATAGTTTCTATGTTTTCCTTTCTATATTCTACTTTTAAACATTGGTTCTTATTCTTATTTTTACTTATACATAATTTATTTATCTACGATTAAACTAAACATTTTTGTTATTACAGGCATATTTTGTTTTTAATAGGGTTAATAACACAATGCTTATTGTTTTTCTAAATTCTTGACTTATACCTACACTAGTTTCATACATTTTTAACATACATTATTATGGCTTACATATTTCTTTTATTTGCTTATTTACTAAGTTTATACATTTCTTAAATTCTTATTTATTATACTGCTCTACTTTAATTATAACTTGTCTACTAGTTTATTTAATTATGCACAAACTTATATATAATTAATTATATAGTAGTTGCATATTCTATCGATCGCTTTTATTCCTTTTTATTACATTTTTCACAATTTTCAGGCAGTATTCTAAAAACTTCCCCCTATTTCTGCCCAACATTACTTCTCCTATATTTTCTACAGTCAGGTTAGTGTCCAGTTCCTGTTCTATCTCATTCCTATCACGAGCATATACAGGGCAACGAAGCAGCAAGTGTGGTACCGACTCCACCTCATTAGGATCACAGATGCACGATGGACTCCCCTTACACTTGAAACGATTCAAGTATTCTGAGAATCCATCGTGCCCCGTAAAAATCTGAGTCAAGTGCCCCTCAATCTGTAGTTTCCTGACAACCCTGTACGCCGCCACTGCGTCCGGGAAAAACAGTTTGGTGACTGAAGCGGTAGTGCCGACTTTGTATCTATTGTTCCATTCGTCAAGCGTCGCCATACGAATACAGCGCTTGACGAATGAAACAGGACACAAATCGTACTTCGTCCGGCTTCTTTTTACTCGACATGGCGGCCTCTTTTGCCAGCTGATCCACTCTCTCGTTGCCCTCAAAACCTGCGTGAGCTTTGATCCAGAACAAGTGTAACACCTTGTTCTGGAGAGAAACAGCTGTTATATTTTCTCTTGCTTCAACTGCCAAGGGATGAAGGCAACTGTGGTTTTTCACCGTCATGAGAGCCGCCATTGAGTCGCTATATACACCAAAAGTGGTCGCCGTGCTTTTCCGGATCTCCTCTGTTGCCCTGCATATCGCCAGGAGCTCCGCTTGGTAGACCGAACAGTAGTCCGGTAGCGCCAGCTTGAGGGCACGTGTTTCGGTCTGGCTGTTCCAAAAGGACAACGCAGCACCAACCCGCCCCCCAATTTTGCTTCCGTCGGTGAAGATTTTCACCTCCGGTTTGGCACTGGCGTCCACCTGCTCCTGGTTCACCAGGCTTCCGAACTCTAGTTCGATACGCATGGCAGGGTGAGGAGATTTTAACGCGGACACGGGACGCTCCATCTCCCTATCCCTCAATATTGGCAGCGACACTCCTCTCTTGGCCTCGTATAATGAGGCCATCTCACGAACTCTGAGATCTAGGGGAAGTATCCCTGCCAACAGAAGCACCGAGTTCAGGGAGACTGTGCGATATGCTTTGCATATTTTTTGCGCTATTCCGCGCTGCACGACGCCCAACTGCCTTATAATCCCCAGTTTACTGGCCGCTGGAGCCCACACGCTGGCAGCGTACAGGATGATCGGCTCTATTGTGGCTACATAGATTATCCTGACTACTTCGGGATTTAATCCCCCACTGACTTTCGCCGCCCTGCACAACTGCTTATGCACACCGATTGCTTTTTTGCAGACATTCTTGACGTGCGTGTTGAACGTCAACTTGTCGTCGACGGTGACACCCAAGATCTTGATTTCATTTGACATGGTCACATCGACCCCACCCATGCTCAGCCGTGGGGTATCGTATTTTAACCTTCTTGTTATCGTCATAGCTTTCGTCTTTTGTGGTGCGAACTTAAGTTTGTTGTCGACACCCCACGCCTGAACACGTTCCAGGGCAGCGTTGGCCCTTTGTTCGATTTCGATTGCAGTGTCACCGTCGAAGACAAGGACCACGTCATCTGCAAACGCTTGCGTGTAAATGCCGTTTTCTGTCAGGTCTTTTATGAGGGGATCCAGCAGGAGATTCCAGAAGTTGGGGCCTCCGATAGAGCCTTGTACGCAGCCTTTACTCGTCACCTTGGAATATTCTTCCCCTGCATACCTAACCCTGACCCTTCTGTTACTCAAGTAGCTGTCGATGACCCTCCTCAAGTTGAGAGGACACTTTTCCTCTGCCAGTCGGACCCTTATAGCTGGCCACCAGGCGCTATCGAAGGCCCCCTCTATGTCTAGCGAGATTAGTACTACTATCCTTTTTTGGTTTAGTTTTCCTTTTATATGTTGCATTAGATCATAGAGGGAGTCTTCGGTGCTTCTTTGGGGCATGAATCCGTACTGGCGAGTACTCATCCTCGGTACAATATAGAACTTGAGGCGGGCCACCAACATCTTCTCGAATATCTTGCCTAGTACTGGTAAGAGGCCTATGGGCCTATATGATTTTGGGGTGGTGTAGTCTATTTTCCCAGGTTTCTTTAGCACCACCACCGTGGCCTCTTTCCAGCACTTCGGGAAATAACCGTACTTGAGGCACTGATTCAGAAGGGCCAGAAAGGAATCGGATTCCTTTCCAATGACCTGGCTACATATGTCGGCTGTGAGGCCGGGGGCTTTTTTGGGATTGAACGACTCGCAAGCTGTTATGAGTTCAGTTCGTGTGAAGGGTGGATCTTGAGGGTCTCCTTCCTCCTCTCTATTCACAGTTTCGGCTTTTTCTCTGATAAGGCTGTGGTGGGAGTTGTCGGTGCTCGTAGAGTCTTCTGGATAGAAGGTTTCCGCTATCAGTTTAACGGAGCCCTTTGCATTGAGCACCTCTCCATCTTTTATCATCTGTAAGTCCACCCCCCTTTGTATCGTTCTCCCTATAACCCTATATATCCCCTCCCAGACCCCCTCCCTATCCTGCTTGGTGCAAAACTCCTTCCAGCTTTCGGTTTGAGCTCGGGCTGCTTCTTCCTCATATTCCCTTTTCTTTTTCAGATAGGCTTCGACTACCTTTGGTCTCCTAACTGGAGCCGCGCATCGTATTCTCCTTTTGCAGGTGGCTACTTTCTTTTTCAATTCAGCGAGTTTCTCCGACCACCATGGCATAGACAGCTTCTCCCTGACTTTTTTAGTAGGCATAGAAGAACGACACGCCTCCTGTATAATTTTAGTGTAGTTCTCTATTGTTGTGTCTATGAGTTCAGTACTGTCAATTTTGTCTATTTCTACTTTTTGAATTTGGTGGCCTATCTTTAATTGGTCAAGTTTCTCATGAAACATGGACCAATTGGCTTTATGACTGTTGAAGATACGTGTCGTTCTCTCTACCTGACTTCCTTTAGCCCTCGTCATCCTGATATTGAATAGTATGCCATTGTGGTCGGAGCTCGTGAGACCTTCGTCGACTCTCCATTGCTCCACCAGCTCAAGGATGTTGTCTGAGCATGCCGTAATGTCGACATGACTGCTAAAACGCTGACCCCCCCTAATGGTGTCGAATGTTGGGATGTCCCCTGTATTAAGAATGTTCAGCCCGAGCTCACCGAGAGTTGCACACAGCTCCTCACCCCTGCGGTCAACCACCATGCTACCCCACCAGGTGCTTTTTGCATTGGCGTCCCCTCCAACGAGAAGTGGTCTTGTGCCGTTGGCAATACCTATTTGCCTTAATTGATTTAGGTAGGCGTCTATTGGCTTGTCCGGCTCAAAATAGAGGGAGGCGAGTGTGATCTCCCAAGCACCGGTTTGTATTCCCACCACAACTATGTTTTCTGTGGTGAGTTTTGGGTACTGTATCACTTTGATGTTTTTGTCAAAGACGACAATTGCCGCTTTGACAGTACCCTCTCCGACACCGGTGTCCTGAAAGACCCGCACTCCCCCCTGGGTCCTCATACTTTTTGAGCTGCCAATGTAGGGCTCTTGCACGAGAGCCACTGCAATTCCTCGTTTTTCCGCCTCCAGTAACAACTCGTTGGTTGCCAGCTTTTTCCGTTGGAGGTTGGCCTGTGCAAATTTGAAAGCGATTTTTGCCTCTGGTGCGCCCTTAGCAATATGCGGTGGCTGACCGCGCTATTGCGTCCCACTTGCGGCGGACTGGGCACTCTGTGCTGAAAGCATTGTGCTCTTTACTAAACAGCTTTGCCCTCTCGCAATTTCTGCACACCGCTGTCCCTCCCGCCATCCAATCTGGGCACTCAGTTTTCAGGTGGGATCCGCCGCAGTGGCTGCACTTGTCTTCCTTTTCCATGCAGTGCTTTCACCCGTGCCCGAAACCCAGGCAGCGAGTGCATTGTATGAGTGGAGTTTGATCTTCAACTCGTATTTTTTGTAAGTCCACGTGGACGTGCCCTCATTTTGTCACCCGCTGCCAAACCTCCGGGGACGTGCTCAACACTACATGGACCGAATGAGGATTTCTAGTCTTTCTTCTGTACCTTACCTCTAGCCTATCTTCCCCATCGCAGAGGCCGCGAAAAACGTCCCGGTTCTGGTTTCTCAGGGCTTTCACGACATCTTCGTCCGTGTTTATTGCCAAAACATCCCTGAGTATTACCATAGGGTCCCTGTTTTTCACGGCCTCTACGATGAGGTTGATACCATTCCCCTCTAGTCTCTCTTTTACTTTGTCTCTCTCACCCTCTGTCTCAAACCCCATGACCACCTTTCTATTTTTAGCCTTTCTAATCCTTTCCACTTTGACCCAGCCCTCTTTCGCTTCTACCGCTTTCCGTACTCTCTCCAGTACCTCTTCCCCGGTCTCTGTCTCATCTTTTGATGTGACTACGACCGAGTGCAAGGTGTTGTGCTTTTCAAACGCTCCTCCTACGCTCCGAGTCGCAGCCACCTTCGCGTATGAGGGCGTCTCGGTAGACGCTTTTTGTTCTGTTAGTATTGTCTTCAGTTCTTGCATTTGCCTACCATTTTCTTCCAATAGTTTGGAATGCATTTTTATCTTTTCTATGAGGAGTGTTGTGTCTTCTCTCATAGATTCCTCTGTGTTTGCACCTATGTCTTTTTTCTGGGTCAGTGGCCCTACCTTTTCCTGTTGGTCATGGGTCCGTTTCAAGACTTCCAGTTCTGCCGCGGCGTCTTTTATTAAGTTATACATTGACTCGACCGCCAGAGTGATTCCTGCTTTTATCTCCGACTTCAGATTGCGTGATTCTCCCAGTTGAGTTTTCGCTCGCTGAAGCCAGGTCCGGCCCTCTGTCACTCTGTCGGCCGAGGCAATAAGTTTTTGGGACGCGCTTGCGGCTTCCACAGAGCTTCTCCGCTTTGTCTCTTTCCCAGTTTGGGGCAGGATGACCTTTAATGCAGCCTTCGGAGGAGCCACCGGAGCCTGTGTTTGCTTTCTCGGTGACACTGTAAACGTGACCGATGCGGCTGACTTCGGGTCTCTGCTCCCACTGTTCTCCCATTCGCCAATACTCCTTCGAACATTGGCCGTGGGTGTCGTTGATTTCGGAGACGGTCCTGCCACCCCTCTGTCAACTGGAGAATTTGTCTCTGGGACTTTTTGCTTTCGGGGCGTATGCGCGAGAAACATTTTGCTTTGTCACGAGGTAGATCGTTTATTCTTTAAAATATATAAGTGTCCTAATCACTGATTGTTACTCTGCCTATCCCTGTATATGGGGGAAGGATAAAGTCAAAAATAAGGAAATAAATAAAAAATTCTAAAGTATTTTACTATCCCTGTAAAGAGGAGATAGTAAATGGTCGAATTTTTGCTTTTTTTCCTAATGAAGAAATAAGCGTCTAGTTCCAGAGGAATAAAAGCGATCGATTAGGCGGACACCGCTCTGTCTTAAAAATTAAATATGCACAGTCACAAATATTATTGGAGAACCAGTTTGGGGGATTTTAAGTGCCGTACGTGCTGATTAACTTGAAGGAATGTTTGAGAAACGCTTTCGAATAGTAAAAATTTTTTGACTCTATGTAGAGCAAAACTCTACATCTAATCAGAAAGCTCTCCCCAAGTCCATTAAAACGAACCCAAACTCGGCAGCTCTAGACCTAAGGGTTCCGGAGCTATAACAGTCCGAAGTTTCGGTAACCGATCCAAGATGGCGACCAAGAAATGGTTAATTGTGGTTTTCTTCGGAACCGTCCGTCCGAATACTACCGTTCTTGGGCTCCTCTAACTCGTCTCAATGAGCTCTGTTACCTTACACTGGTTTCAGCATGAAAAATTTTCAGTGTAGGGATTTCAGGAATACCCCCCCAGGCGGAAAGAGCAGGAGCTGCCGGTGCTACAGAAGAAAATCCGAGTCCTCTACGACCTCCGGTTCAAGAACTATCAGAGTCCGAAGTTTCGTTTGACAGTTAAAGTACTGTCAAAGTCAACTTTCAACCCCCCACAACTTTTCCTCCAAAGGTCGCAGAACACCCGTGTTTAGGCTTGCCAAGCTTGGCTTGACCCGCTCCGTCACGTGAGGCGGCTTTCAGGGTCCTGAAAATTTTTGGCTCCAAAACGCCTGAAAACTAGTCAGTCCAAAAGGAGGCGACTTCCTAATGCCCACTCCGAAAACCGCAGCTCTGCACGACTACCAGGGCCGGAGCTATGTCTAATCAAAAATTTTAAAAATGGCCGCCGAACTGTCAAACTCCGACTTTAAACAGCCGTAACTCCGTAACCAATCGTCGCAAAGAGATGCGGTTTTGGATGGAGTGCGTGGCTCAGCCCCGTTTATTCGGCGATAGCCGTTTCAGGCCCAAAAACTTTCAGGCCCTGAAAACGCCTGAAAGCCAAAAAATAACAATCTCCACAATACCGCAGCACTAAGTGTGAAAATCTGGTGCTCCTACGTTAATCGGCTCAAAAGCTATGGAAGTCCAAAGTTTACAGACATAAAATCAAAATGGCCGAAAACCAATTATTTTCGCGTAGTTTGGCTCCTTTTTGACCTAGGAGAGCGAGATTTTGGGTTTTCGAGGTGTCAATGAGGAGTTGAGTACTTCTACAGTAATAGAAATGTCTAAAAATAATTACTTTCCTATTTTTTGGCTAAAATTATTTAAAATTCTATATCTCCCAAACCAAAAGACATAAAATTTTTCTAAAATATGATGAAAAATTGTAAATTCAGTCTCTACGAAAACACAAAATAAGATTTTGAAGATTTTGAAAAAATATATGGTTTTTTATATAAAAACTGGTTTTTCAATTAAAAATGGAATATCTCAGAATCCTGAAATAGTAAAATTGTAATTTAAAATGATATTTACTAAGAATATTAGCGCGCAACAGAATTAATTTTAAAATTTATATATTAACACTTTGGTTTCAGAGATATTTCGAGTCAAAGTTTAGTTTTTATTATGCTTATATCTATTTATCTAATAAACTTAAAATTATTTTAACAGTACCAGATGTCTTCTTGTCTTGCAGGGATAGCAGCCGTCAAAAAACGAGATTCCTGTGATGTCTCCTTCCACCTCCACGTGCACACGTCGTTTGATGTTTTTTCGGATTTCCTCTTGTATTTTCCAGCGGAAAATTCTTGAAGAGGTCTCAGACTGCAGGTCTTCAGAGTCCGCACACCATGGCAAAACAAAATTTAGGGGTCGCCGCTTTAGATCTTGAGATAATAGCGTTTATGTGGTTTTGCACTTAGAAAAAGTAACCTCCAAATGGTTTTTCGCTATTTCCCACTTTTCCACCGCAATCCAAGGTTTTCACTATAACTCCGTCGCGTGGCAGAACACTTTCCGCGTCAATTGGTACCAAATTCGCGACAATTGGTAAACTTTTAACCACTTTTTCAATTTTTTCGTACGGAGCGCTACAAAAATGATGCGTTCTCGAGCGCGGTTGGACTCAGACTGGTTAGGTTAGGTTAGGTTAGGTTAGGTTAGGTTAGGTTTTTTTTTTTTTTTTTTTTTTTTTTTTTGTGGCAGGAGTGGGAAATCCATCATGGACACCCAGACTGCCTTACAGGAAGGCAGCCTGGGTAGTGCCGGACTCCTACCGGCTAAAAACCACTCCTGCCATGCGAAAGGCCCCTGCCGTACATTGACGCAGAGTTGTTGTCGTGACTGTAGGTTTGTAAATTTCATAGATTTCGAATTGTACATAATTAAAATAAAATATATATAAAATAGAATATATGAAATACTGAATGAATTAATTAGAATTGAAATAATAATTGAATTGTAATTCATAATTGCAAATATCTAAAACAAATGTTTAAAATGTATTTTTTATAATAAATAATAAATAAAAAATGATAGAATTTTGTTTAAATAAAATAGTAATATAATTTATAATAGAAGCCAAATTATTTCCTATCTACTTGTTTCGTCTATTTGCAGATTGTACAATTTTAATAATAAATTTTATAAAGTTCGGTCTCATTTTTCGGTCTCGTATAAGCAGACTTAAATTTTCTGTTTTGACTTGCAGGTCGACTCTCATTTCAAAGTCATGCCTGAGTGAGGAATACACAGGGCACTCCGTCAGCAGGTGGAGGACTGTCTCCCGCTTGTCAGGGTCGCAGGCGCACGCTGGGCTCTCCTTGCACTTGAAGCGAGTCAGGTACTCGGAGAACCCACCGTGCCCTGTTAGGGCCTGGGTCAGTTCCTGGGTCATCCCTATCTTCCGCACCGTCCTGTACGCTGCGATCGCACACGGGAAGAACAACTTCGTCGTGGCCGCCGTTTCCCCAGTACAATACCTCCGGTTCCATTCGCCCAGCGTCTCCATTCGGATCATACGCTTGACGAATGAAACCGGGCATTTATCGTAGTGGGGTTGTCGCTTACACCTCAAGGCAGCCTCCTTTGCGAGCGAGTCGGCTCTCTCGTTACCCTCCAGCCCCGCATGAGCTTTGATCCAGAACAAGGAGACGCTCTTGTTCTGGATATTGCTGCGGCGGATGGCGTCCCTCGTTTCCACTGCGAGGGCGTGGAGGGCTTCGGGGTTCACGACTGTTTGGAGAGCTGCCATGGAGTCGCTGTAGATAGCGAACGCCGTCTCGGTCCTTCGGAGGACTTCTTTCGCGGCTTCACAGAGGGCGAGAAGCTCGGCCTGGTAGACGGTACTATAAGACGGCAGCACAAGTTTGAGGGCCTTGACCTCGGTCTGGTCGGTCCACACCGACAGTGCAGCCCCGACCTTGCCCTCAATCTTGCTGCCGTCTGTGAAGATACGCACCGCATAGTCGCGGTGCTCGTTGTATTGTTCCTCGTCTACCAGGCGTCGCAGTGCAATGGCCCTCTGCTCAGCCGGATGCGGCATCTCTAGTGCCGATGCCACTCGCTCGATCTCCCTGTCCCCTAGCGCTGGATGGGGTAAACCCTTCTTGGCCTCATAGAGTGAGGCCGCCTCTCGAATCCGGAGGTCGAGAGGGAGTATCCCAGCCAGCACCAGTGCTGAGTGTAGGGAGACCGTGCGATAGGCTCGACACAGCTTCTGCGCAAAGCTCCTCTGGACGGCGTTCAGCTTCTTTTGGACTCCAATTTTGGTTGCGGCCGGCGACCACGCGCTCGCCGCGTACAGGACGATGGGTTCGACTGCAGCTGTATATATGCAGCGGATGACCTCAGGATGCAGACCCCAACTGACCCTTGCGGCCCTCGACAGCTGTTTGTAGATACCGATGGCTCGGGAGCAGACGTTTGCGACGTGAGTGTTAAAGGTCAACTTGTGGTCGATGGTGAGACCGAGCAGTTTGATCTCCTCAGACATGCCAATGTCTACCCCACCCATTCTAAGACATGGGGTGTCATGCTTAAGTTTGCGCGTTACCAGCATTGCTTTGGTCTTATGTGGCGCAAACTTAAGCTTGTTCGAGACACCCCATGTGCGCACGTACTCAAGGGCGACATTGGCATCCCTTTGGATCTCAAGTGCCGTCTCCCCATCGAACACAAGGACGACATCGTCCGCAAACGCCTGACAATAGACCCCCATCCTTTCCAATTCCTTAATCAACGGGTCCAGCACCACGTTCCATAATATGGGGCCACTGATTGACCCCTGGACGCATCCCTTCTCGGTCCTGGATTTATGCTCCGCTCCCGCGTACCTGACTTTCACCACTCTCTCGGACAAGTAACTATCGTAGACCCTTCTCAAGTTCTCAGGACACTTTTCCTCAGCCAGACGCACTCGTATAGCCGGCCACCAAGCGCTGTCGAAGGCTCCCTCTATATCCAAGGACACAATCGTGACAAGCCTCTTTGTATTGAGTTTGCCACGAATGCGCCCCATGAGTGTATAGAGGGAGTCCTCGGTGCTCTTTTGGGGCATGAAGCCGTACTGGCGAGTACTCATCCTGGGTAACAAATGAAACTTGAGTCGGGCCACGAGCATCTTCTCGTATATCTTGCCGAGTACAGGCAAAAGACCAATCGGCCTGTATGACTTCGGAGTGGTGTAGTCTTCTTTCGCGGGCTTTCGGAGCACAACGACAGTTGCCTCTTTCCAGGACCGTGGAAAGTATCCATGCGCCAGGCACTTGTTCATCAAGCGCAGAACTAATTCTGGGTCTTGATGGATCACGTGGCCCCATACGTCCGCCGTCAGACCGTCGGAACCGGGGGCTTTTTTGGGGTTGAACGAGGAAGCAGCTCGGCTTAATTCGTCGGGAGTGAAAGGAGGGTCCCAAGACTCAACTTGGTTTCCCCGGTTCACCCCTTCTGCTCGCCTCCGCACCTCTTTGTGCTCCTCGTTGTCCCCCTCCGGACGGTCTTTCGGGTAAAACGTTTCGGCTAGGAACCTCGCTGACTCTTCGGGGTCTAATGTCTTCGCTTCCCTCACCATCGGTACGTCCTCCTCTCTTTTTTCTGTCCTTCGGATTACCCTGTATATCCCCTCCCACAGGCCTTCTCGGTCTTGTTTCTCACAGAAACCCTTCCAACTCTCGACCTTTGCTTTGGTTACTGCTTTTTCGTACTCTTCCTTCTGTTTCAGGTACTCCTCAACAACCTTTGGTCTACGAACCGGCGCTGCACATCGGATCCTCCGCTTTTTGGTGACCACCTGCCTCTTCAGGCTGGCGAGTTCATCAGACCACCACGGCACGGTCAACTTCTCGATCGTCTTTCTCTTGGGCATCACTTTGGCACAGGCGTCTTGTACCGCCGTCGTCAGTTCCTCGACTACCAGGTCTAACTTGTCCACGCTGTCGATCTGATCGAACAGGCTTACAGTGAGTTGGCTGTTTTGCATAATCTGGGCCAGTTTCTTACGAAACCGGCCCCAATTTGCTTTCTTCGTGTTATAGATCCTGGTAGTCCGGTGTACCGTGATACCCACTGACCTCTCGAGGTTAACGAAGAACTCTATACCGTTGTGGTCCGATCCCGTCAGGTCATCGACGACTCGCCAGCCGTCGGTCACCGTCAGCATGTCCGCTGTGCAGGCTGTGACGTCGACGCAGCTCGTGTAACGCCTGTTACCACGAACTACGTCGAAGGTTGGAGTTTCCCCTCTGTTGAGTATTTGCAGTCCAAGCTGGTCGAGAGCTCCCAGCATCTCGTCGCCCCTGCTATTGGTCTCACTACTGCCCCACCAAACACTCCAGGCGTTGGTGTCTCCTCCTATTATGAGCTTATGCGGGCCGGTCTCGCTTTCCACCTTCCTAAGGCTGTCCAGGTATGGCCCCAAGGGCTGATCTGGCTCAAAGTAGAACGAGACCAGAGTTACCTTCCAGGCACCAGTTTGGATCCCCACCACGACGATGTTTTCCGTGGTGAGTTCCGGGTACTGTCGAACGGCCAACTTTGGGTCAAAGACGGCTATGGCCGCTTTGACAGTCCCTTCTCCTTGCCTGGTGCTCTGAAAGATTCGGACGCCTCTGGTCCCGCTCATCCTTTTAGCGTTGCCCACGTAGGGCTCCTGGATCAGCGCTGCGGTGGCTTTGCGCTGCTCGGCCTCGATCATAAGCTCATGGGTCGCCAGTCTCTTCCTTTGAAGATTCACCTGGAGTATTCTGTGCGGCAGTGTGTCCACTGGGACCACCTTAGCAGTAGGCGACGGACGCACGTGCCAGCCTGTCCCACCTGACACGCACAGGACACTCGGGGTTGAACGCGTTGTGGTCCGTCTTCTCCATCTTCGCCTTGACGCAGTTGTGGCATTTAGGGCAATCCGCCTTCAGCCACTGGGCACACTCTGCACGCAGGTGAGGGCCCCCGCAATGGCTGCATAAGTCGGTGGACTCTTTACAGAGTCGCCGACTATGCCCGTACCCCAGGCTCCTCGTGCACTGCACCAGTGGCGACTGATCGTCGACGAAGACGGTCTGAAGATCAATACGCGCTCTTCCCTTATCGAGCATCCTGCCGTAGACAGTCGGGGACGTGCTGACTATCACGTTATGGGTCTGGGGGTTTCTGGAGTTCCTTTTGTATTTTATAACGAGTCTGTCCTCCCCGTTGTCGAGGCCGCGAAAGACATCACGATTCTGATTGCGTAGCGCCTCCAGCACTTCCTCATCAGAGTAGATGCGGAGGACGCTACGGAAAACCAAAAGTGGGTCTTTGTTTTTCACGTTCTCGACAACGAGGTGTTCTCCTGCCTTCTCTAGTCTTTCTCTTACTTTATTTCTTTCCTCGACCGACCTACACCCCATAACAATCTTCCTGTCTTTTGCCTTTCGCACACGCTCTATTTCAACTCCCCCATCTTTGGCTTTGACAGCCTCCCTAATTTTAGAAATTATTTCCTCTCCTGTATCATCCTCATCTCTCGACGTCACCACTATCGAGTGCAGCGCGGTCCTTCCTGGAGTCTGCCTTTTCGGTGGACCCGCCGCTACACTCGCGTAGGTGGCCGTCTTTTCCAGTAATTCCCCCTGCCTCTCCATCGCCCGCTGCAGCTTCTCCATCTTTTCGCTGCTCTCCTTCACTAGCGCGCTATGCTCCGCTAGTGAAGCGAGCAACGAGTTAACCTCCGGGACGATTTTGGGAGCCTCCGGCGGAGGTATGTCCTTAATGACCTCCTCCCTTGCCAGCTCAGCCCCCTTTAAAAATGCTACAGCCGCCGCCTCCTCCTTCACGAGCTGGTACAGCCGTTCCACCGATTGGGTGATCCCGGTCCTCAAGTCTGCCCTCAAGTTGCGCGAATCGCCAAGATGTGACTTCGCGCGCAGAAGGCAGTTGCGTGCCTCGGTCACCCGATCGGTGGATTTGCTCGGCTGCAGCTGGCTTGTTCCCGGTGACGCTCCTTGTGTCTCGGTAGAGGTTCGGCGCGCCACAGCCTTGCCTTCTTGCTGAGAAGTGGCGCGCTTTGTGGCCTTCTGGGAAGTCGTCACGGTCGGGGCAGCTTTTTTAGGTGGGTTCGCGGCGGCCGACGATAGAGGCTGAGATTCCGATAGTCTCCCATTTTCCCACTCACCAATGCTTCGCCTCACACTAGAGGCCTGAGTTGAAGCACTGGGAGGGGAAACCTCCCCCTCGAAGGTGATGGAGAGTGCCGCGTTCGATGGAGAGACATGGGGTCCTGTGGATGCTTTTTTGGCTGGGTGGGCGGGCGGAAAATTTGAAGTTTTTGCGGTTTTTTACTGTCGGGTGTAAAATTTTCCTATGGGACGCAAATTTTTTTTAGGGTCGGGGCGCACAGGCGACGCGCTGGCCCGTGTTTTGAGACTACTTTGGTCACGATCGGACCACAAAAACGGGAGTTATTATCAGATAAGTGTCAATTTTTTAATAAAAAAGTCAATATTTTGCGAAAATTGAAAAATTTTCTTCTAGGAAATGTCTAATCTGATTTGTTTTTTGCAGGAATCCTGTAGGGCGAGCAGAGGCGCGTACGACGGCACCCTCAGAACCGACCTACGTCAACCAGGGATCGAGATATAAAATTTTGAAGAAATGAAAATTTGGAAAAATGGTTTTTCTTGAATAAAAAGTTTCCCTGTGAAAATCTTTGAATTATTTTACCAGGATCGTATAGGTCTCGCAGAGACGCGTCCAAAAACGTATAAAAGTACCCTGTAGCTAGTATATATAGGTTACGAATCAGATCACACCTTCGAAATCAACGCTCTGGCTAGTAAACTTTTGAGCGTATATCTATATAACTATAGTACTATAAATTTTACTGATTTTGGAATTTCCGCTGACTCCTGCTAGACTCGCGGCTGGTTCTTTCTCTATTCGATTCTCATATACTCTCGGCGCACGGGGTGTTAATATTGTCCGGGAATATCAAGGAATACTCTGGATTAACGGGAATAATCTATAAAAAATGTATGGAAATTTGAAGTTTTTGCGGGTTTTTACTGTCGGGTGTAAAATTTTCCTATGGGACGCAAATTTTTTAGGGTCGGGGCGCACAGGCGACGCGCTGGCCCGTGTTTTGAGACTACTTTGGTCACGATCGGACCACAAAAACGGGATAATAACTATCAGATAAGTGTCAATTTTTTAATAAAAAAGTCAATATTTTGCGAAAATTGAAAAATTTTCTTCTAGGAAATGTCTAATCTGATTTGTTTTTTGCAGGAATCCTGTAGGGCGAGCAGAGGCGCGTACGACGGCACCCTCAGAACCGACCTACGTCAACCAGGGATCGAGATATAAAATTTTGAAGAAATGAAAATTTGGAAAAATGGTTTTTCTTGAATAAAAAGTTTCCCTGTGAAAATCTTTGAATTATTTTACCAAGATCGTATAGGTCTCGCAGAGACGCGTCCAAAAACGTATAATAGTACCCTGTAGCTAGTATATATAGGTTACGAATCAGATCACACCTTCGAAATCAACGCTCTGGCTAGTAAACTTTTGAGCGTATATCTATATAACTATAGTACTATAAATTTTACTGATTTTGGAATTTCCGCTGACTCCTGCTAGACTCGCGGCTGGTTCTTTCTCTATTCGATTCTCATATACTCTCGGCGCACGGGGTGTTAATATTGTCCGGGAATATCAAGGAATACTCTGGATTAACGGGAATAATCTATAAAAAATGTATGGAAATTTGAAGTTTTTGCGGGTTTTTACTGTCGGGTGTAAAATTTTCCTATGGGACGCAAATTTTTTAGGGTCGGGGCGCACAGGCGACGCGCTGGCCCGTGTTTTGAGAGTACTTTGGTCACGATCGGACCACAAAAACGGGATAATAACTATCAGATAAGTGTCATTTTTTTAATAAAAAAGTCAATATTTTGCGAAAATTGAAAAATTTTCTTCTAGGAAATGTCTAATCTGATTTGTTTTTTGCAGGAATCCTGTAGGGCGAGCAGAGGCGCGTACGACGGCACCCTCAGAACCGACCTACGTCAACCAGGGATCGAGATATAAAATTTTGAAGAAATGAAAATTTGGAAAAATGGTTTTTCTTGAATAAAAAGTTTCCCTGTGAAAATCTTTGAATTATTTTACCAGGATCGTATAGGTCTCGCAGAGACGCGTCCAAAAACGTATAAAAGTACCCTGTAGCTAGTATATATAGGTTACGAATCAGATCACACCTTCGAAATCAACGCTCTGGCTAGTAAACTTTTGAGCGTATATCTATATAACTATAGTACTATAAATTTTACTGATTTTGGAATTTCCGCTGACTCCTGCTAGACTCGCGGCTGGTTCTTTCTCTATTCGATTCTCATATACTCTCGGCGCACGGGGTGTTAATATTGTCCGGGAATATCAAGGAATACTCTGGATTAACGGGAATAATCTATAAAAAATGTATGGAAATTTGAAGTTTTTGCGGGTTTTTACTGTCGGGTGTAAAATTTTCCTATGGGACGCAAATTTTTTAGGGTCGGGGCGCACAGGCGACGCGCTGGCCCGTGTTTTGAGACTACTTTGGTCACGATCGGACCACAAAAACGGGATAATAACTATCAGATAAGTGTCAATTTTTTAATAAAAAAGTCAATATTTTGCGAAAATTGAAAAATTTTCTTCTAGGAAATGTCTAATCTGATTTGTTTTTTGCAGGAATCCTGTAGGGCGAGCAGAGGCGCGTACGACGGCACCCTCAGAACCGACCTACGTCAACCAGGGATCGAGATATAAAATTTTGAAGAAATGAAAATTTGGAAAAATGGTTTTTCTTGAATAAAAAGTTTCCCTGTGAAAATCTTTGAATTATTTTACCAAGATCGTATAGGTCTCGCAGAGACGCGTCCAAAAACGTATAATAGTACCCTGTAGCTAGTATATATAGGTTACGAATCAGATCACACCTTCGAAATCAACGCTCTGGCTAGTAAACTTTTGAGCGTATATCTATATAACTATAGTACTATAAATTTTACTGATTTTGGAATTTCCGCTGACTCCTGCTAGACTCGCGGCTGGTTCTTTCTCTATTCGATTCTCATATACTCTCGGCGCACGGGGTGTTAATATTGTCCGGGAATATCAAGGAATACTCTGGATTAACGGGAATAATCTATAAAAAATGTATGGAAATTTGAAGTTTTTGCGGGTTTTTACTGTCGGGTGTAAAATTTTCCTATGGGACGCAAATTTTTTAGGGTCGGGGCGCACAGGCGACGCGCTGGCCCGTGTTTTGAGAGTACTTTGGTCACGATCGGACCACAAAAACGGGATAATAACTATCAGATAAGTGTCATTTTTTTAATAAAAAAGTCAATATTTTGCGAAAATTGAAAAATTTTCTTCTAGGAAATGTCTAATCTGATTTGTTTTTTGCAGGAATCCTGTAGGGCGAGCAGAGGCGCGTACGACGGCACCCTCAGAACCGACCTACGTCAACCAGGGATCGAGATATAAAATTTTGAAGAAATGAAAATTTGGAAAAATGGTTTTTCTTGAATAAAAAGTTTCCCTGTGAAAATCTTTGAATTATTTTACCAGGATCGTATAGGTCTCGCAGAGACGCGTCCAAAAACGTATAATAGTACCCTGTAGCTAGTATATATAGGTTACGAATCAGATCGGGTTTTTTTTTTTTTTTTTTTTTTTAAATGTGGCAGGAGTGGGAAATCCATCATGGACACCCAGAATGCCTTGCAGGAAGGCAGTCTGGGTAGTGCCGGACTCCTACCGGCTAAAAACCACTCCTACCATGCGAAAGGCCCCTGCCGTACATTGACGCAGGGTCGTTATTAGGCTGTAGGATTTTTCTATTGCGATAACACACAGTTTCATTATTATAATAATAAATATAAAAATAAAATTTACAATAAATTAATGTTTTGATTAAATTAATAAATTAATTACGGATTGTTACTTTTAGATTGCCGAATTTTGAATAATAAATAAAATAAAAGTTTTAATAAATATTTTAAAATGAAATAGAATTTGTATATTATCATAAATTTTCCTTGAACGTCGTCAGTCTCAATCATTTGTTCCGTCTATTGACACTTTGAACTATTTTTATTATGTATTCGATCAAGGATTTTCTGGTCTTATTGTCGCTTATTAAGAAACTGAGATTATCTTTGTTCAGTGGCTTGTCGACTCTCATTTCTACATCGTGCCTGTGGGAGGAATATACAGGGCACTCCGTCAGGAGGTGGAGGACTGTCTCCTGCTTGTCGGGGTCGCAGGCGCACGCTGGGTTCTCCTTGCACTTGAAGCGAGTCAGGTACTCGGAGAACCCACCGTGCCCTGTTAGGGCCTGGGTCAGTTCCTGGGTCATCCCTATCTTCCGCACCGTCCTGTACGCTGCGATCGCACACGGGAAGAACAACTTCGTCGTGGCCGCCGTTTCCCCAGTACAATACCTCCGGTTCCATTCGTCGAGCGTTTCCATTCGGATCATACGCTTGACGAATGAAACCGGGCATTTATCGTAGTGGGGTTGCCGCTTACACCTCAGGGCAGCCTCCTTTGCGAGTGAGTCGGCTCTCTCGTTGCCCTCCAGCCCCGCATGAGCTTTGATCCAGAACAAGGAGACGCTCTTGTTCTGGATACTACTGCGGCGGATGGCGTCCCTCGTTTCCACTGCGAGGGCGTGGAGGGCTTCGGGGTTCACGACTGTTTGGAGAGCTGCCATGGAGTCGCTGTAGATAGCGAACGCCGTCTCGGTCCTTCTGAGGACTTCCTTCGCGGCTTCACAGAGGGCGAGGAGCTCGGCCTGGTATACGGTACTATAAGACGGCAGCGCAAGTTTGAGGGCCTTGACCTCGGTCTGGTCGGTCCACACCGACAGTGCGGCCCCGACCTTGCCCTCAATTTTACTGCCGTCTGTGAAGATACGCACCGCGTAATCGCGGTGCTCATTGTATTGTTCCTCGTCTACCAGGCGTCGCAGTGCAATAGCCCTCTGCTCAGCCGGATGCGGCATCTCTAGCGCCGATGCCACTCGCTCGATCTCCCTGTCTCCAAGCGTTGGATGGGGTAGACCCTTCTTGGCCTCATAGAGTGAGGCCGCCTCTCGGATTCGGAGGTCGAGAGGGAGTATCCCAGCCAACACCAGTGCCGAGTGTAGGGAGACCGTGCGATAGGCTCGGCAAAGCTTCTGCGCGAAGCTCCTCTGGACAGCGTTCAACTTCTTTTGGACTCCAATTTTGGTAACGGCCGGCGACCACGCACTCGCCGCGTACAAGACGATGGGTTCGACTGCAGCTGTATATATGCAGCGGATGACTTCAGGATGTAGACCCCAACTGGCCCTTGCGGCCCTCGACAGCTGTTTATATATACCGATGGCTCGGGAGCAGACGTTTGCGACGTGGGTATTAAAAGTCAACTTGTGATCGATGGTGAGACCTAGCAGTTTGATTTCCTCAGACATGCCAATGTCCACCCCGCCCATTCTGAGACATGGGGTGTCATACTTAAGTCTGCGCGTTACCAGCATTGCTTTGGTCTTATGTGGCGCAAACTTAAGCTTGTTTGAGACACCCCATGTGCGCACGTACTCAAGGGCGACATTGGCATCCCTTTGGATCTCAAGTGCCGTCTCCCCATCGAACACAAGGACGACGTCGTCCGCAAACGCCTGACAGTAGACCCCTCTACGTTCTAGCTCCTTTATCAGCGGGTCCAGCACCACGTTCCATAATATGGGGCCACTGATTGACCCCTGGACGCATCCCTTCTCGGTCCTGGATTTGTGCTCCGCTCCCGCATACCTGACTTTCACCACTCTCTCGGACAAGTAACTATCGTAGACCCTTCTCAAGTTCTCAGGACACTTTTCCTCAGCCAGACGCACTCGTATGACCGGCCACCAAGCGCTGTCGAAGGCTCCCTCTATATCCAGGGACACAATCGTGACAAGCCTCTTTGCATTGAGTTTGCCACGAATGCGCCCCATGAGTGTATAGAGGGAGTCCTCGGTGCTCTTTTGGGGCATGAAGCCGTACTGGCGAGTACTCATCCTGGGTAACAAATGAAACTTGAGTCGGGCCACGAGCATCTTCTCGTATATCTTGCCGAGTACAGGCAAAAGACCAATCGGCCTGTATGACTTCGGAGTGGTGTAGTCTTCTTTCGCGGGCTTGCGGAGCACAACGACAGTTGCCTCTTTCCAGGACCGTGGAAAGTATCCATGCGCCAGGCACTTATTCATCAAGTGCAGAACTAGTTCTGGGTCTTGATGGATCACGTGGCCCCATATGTCCGCCGTAAGACCGTCGGAACCGGGGGCTTTTTTGGGGTTGAACGAGGAAGCAGCTCGGCTTAATTCGTCGGGAGTGAACGGAGGGTCCCAAGACTCAACTTTGTTTCCTCCGTTCACCCCTTCCGCTCGCCTCCGCACCTCTTTGTGCTCCTCGTTGTCCCCCTCCGGACAGTCTTTCGGGTAAAACGTTTCTGCTATGAACCGCGCTGACTCTTCGGGGTCTAATGTTTTCGCATCCCTCACCATCGGTACGTCCTCCTCTCTCTTCTCTGTTCTTCGGATTACCCTGTATATCCCTTCCCACAGGCCTTCTCTGTCTTGTTTCTCACAGAAACCCTTCCAGCTCTCGACCTGCGCTTTGACCACTGCTTTTTCATACTCCTCTTTCTGTTTCAGGTACTCCTCAACAACCTTTGGTCTACGAACCGGCGCTGCACATCGAATCCTCCGCTTCTTGGTGATCACCCGCTTCTTCAGACTGGCGAGTTCGTCAGACCACCACGGCACGGTTAATTTCTCGACTGTCTTTTTTCTGGGTATCACTTGGGTACAGGCGTCTTGTACCGCCGTTGTAAGTTCCTCGACTACCAGGTCTAGCTTGTCCACGCTGTCGATCTGATCGAACAGGCTTACTGTTAGTTGGTGGTTTTGCATAATTTGGGCCAGTTTCTTACGAAACTGGCCCCAATTTGCTTTCTTTGTGTTAAAGAGCCTGGTAGTCCGGTGCACCGTGATACCCACAGACTTTTCGAGATTTATTAAGAACTCTATGCCGTTGTGATCTGACCCCGTCAGGTCGTCGACGACTCGCCAGCCGTCGGTCACCGACAGCATATCCGATGTGCAGGCTGTGACGTCGACGCAGCTCGTGTAACGCCTGTTGCCCCGAACCACGTCGAAGGTTGGAGTTTCCCCTCTGTTGAGTATTTGCAGTCCAAGCTGGTCGAGAGCTCCCAGCATCTCGTCGCCTCTGCTATTGGTCTCACTACTGCCCCACCAAACACTCCAGGCGTTGGTATCTCCTCCCATTATGAGCTTATGCGGGCCGGTCTCGCTTTCCACCTTCCTAAGACTGTCCAGGTATGGCCCCAGGGGCTTTTCTGGCTCAAAGTAAAACGAGACCAGAGTTATCCTCCAAGCACCAGTTTGGATCCCCACCACGACGATGTTTTCCGTGGTGAGTTCTGGGTACTGTCTAACAGCCAGCTTAGGGTCAAAGACGGCTATGGCCGCTTTGACAGTCCCTTCTCCTTGCCTGGTGCTCTGGAAGATTCGGACGCCTCTGGTCCCGCTCATCCTTTTAGCGTTGCCCACGTAGGGCTCCTGGATCAGCGCTACGGTGGCTTTGCGCTGCTCGGCCTCAATCATAAGCTCATGGGTCGCCAGTCTCTTCCTTTGAAGATTCACCTGGAGTATTTTGTGGGGCAGTGTGCCCACTGGGACCACCTTAGCAGTAGGCGACGGATGCACGTGCCAGCCGATCCCACCTGACGCGAACAGGACACTCGGGGTTAAACGCGTTGTGGTCCGTCTTCTCCATCTTCGCCTTGACGCAGTTGTGGCATTTTGGGCAATCCGCCTTTAGCCACTGGGCACACTCTGCACGCAGGTGAGGGCCCCCGCAATGGCTGCATAAGTCGGCAGACTCTTTACAGAGTCGCCTACTATGCCCGTAACCTAAGCACCTCGTGCACTGCACCAGTGGCGACTGGTCATCAACGAAAACGGTCTGAAGATCGATACGCGCTCTTCCCTTATCGAGCATCCTGTTGTAGATGGTCGGAGACGTACTGACTATAACGTTCTGGGTCTGGGGGTTTCTGGAGTTCCTTTTATACTTGATACTGAGTCGATCTTCCTCGTTGTCGAGGCCGCGAAAGACATCACGGTTCTGACTCCGTAGCGCTCCCAGCATTTCCTCGTCAGAGTGGATGCGGAGGACGCCCCGGAAGATCAGCAACGGATCCTTATTCTTCACATCCTCGACAACGAAGTGGTCTCCAGCCTTCTCCAGTCTCTCTCGCACCCGGTTTCTTTCGTCTTTCGACCTACATCCCATAACTATCTTTCTATCTTTTGCCCTTCGCACACTTTCGATTTCCACTCCCCCATCCTTAGCTTTCACTGCGTCCCTTATTTTTCTCATTACGTCCTCTCCCGTGTCATCTTCATCTTTGGACGTCACCACTATGGAGTGCAGCGCGGTCCTTCCTGGGGTCTGCCTTTTCGATGGACCCGCCGCTACACTCGCGTAAGTGGCCGTCTTCTCCAGCAGTTCCCCCTGCCTCTCCATCGCCCGCCGCAGACTCTCCATCTTCTCGCTGCTCTCCTTCACCAGCGCGCTATGCTCCGTTAGTGAAGCGAGCAGCAAGTTAACCTCCGGGAGGATTTTGGGTGCCTCTGGCGGAAGTGTGGCCGTAATGACCTCCCTCCTTGCCTGCTCAGCCGCTTTTAATTGTGCTGTAGCCACCGCCTCCTCCTTCACGAGCTGGTAGAGTCGTTCCACCGATTGGGTGATCCCGGCTTTCAAGTCTGCCCTCAGATTGCGCGAGTCGCCGAGATGTGACTTCGCGCGCAGAAGGCAGTTGCGAGCCTCGGTCACCCGATCGATGGGTTTGCTCTGCTGAAGCTGGCTCGTCCCCGGTGACGCTCCCATCGTCTCAGTGGAAGTTCGGCGCGCCGCGGCCATGTTGTCCGGCTGGAAAGGGGCGCGCCTTACAGACTTCTGGGAGGCTGTCACGGTCGGGGAAGCTTTTTTAGATGGCTTCGCGGCGGCTGACGGGAGAGGCTGTGGCTCCACTATTTTCCCATTTTCCCACTCACCAATGCTTCGCCTCACACTAGAGGCCTGAGTTGAAGCACTGGGAGGGGAAACCTCCCCCTCGAAGGTGATGGAGAGTGCCGCGTTCGACGGAGAGACATGGGGTCCTGTGGAAACCTTCTTGGCTGGGGTCCTAGAGAGGAACATGATGGTGGAGGTGAAGTATGAAAATCAATATGATAATCAATTAAATTATTAAAACTAGTTTTTTTTTTTTTTTTTTTTGATCCCTGTAAAGGGGGGATCAAATGTCATTAAAAGATTTGTCAGAATAATTCCTCAAAGAGGTGTCAATAAAGTAAATACAATAATTGAATAGTTATTAGGTACTGATCTCTGTAAAGAGGAGATCAGCAAGTCAAATATTAATAAAACGTCAAATATAAATAATGAAAAACGTAAGAAAACTAAACTTTTCTGCTAAAACTAATATACCCTGTAAAGGGGGGTCAGTAAATCCTTAAAAAGTAACAGGAAATTATTTCCTATACAGTCTAATATCAATAAAAGCTTCAAACTTCCTTAGAAGTATGCACACAAATGTATATTCCGGATCGTCTCGCCACCCTCTATTATTAGAAACAATAAAAATATTTTAGTTTTCCTACAATTGCAAATAAAGGGTGGGTGGGCGGGCGGAAAATTTGAAGTTTTTGCGGTTTTTTACTGTCGGTTGTAAAATTTTCCTATGGGACGCAAATTTTTTAGGGTCGGGGCGCACAGGCGACGCGCTGGCCCGTGTTTTGAGACTACTTTGGTCACGATCGGACCACAAAAACGGGAGTTATTATCAGATAAGTGTCAATTTTTTAATAAAAAAGGTCAATATTTTGCGAAAATCGAAAAATTTTCTTCTAGGAAATGTCTAATCTGATTTGTTTTTTGCAGGAATCCTGTAGGGCGAGCAGAGGCGCGTACGACGGCACCCTCAGAACCGACCTACGTCAACCAGGGATCGAGATATAAAATTTTGAATAAATGAAAATTTGGAAAAATGGTTTTTCTTGAATAAAAAGTTTCCCTGTGAAAATCTTTGAATTATTTTACCAGGATCGTATAGGTCTCGCAGAGACGCGTCCAAAAACGTATAATAGTACCCTGTAGCTAGTATATATAGGTTAGGTTAGGTTAGGTTAGGTTAGGTTAGGTTAGGTTAGGTTAGGTTAGGTTAGGTTAGGTTAGGTTAGGTTAGGTTAGGTTAGGTTAGGTTAGGTTAGGTTAGGTTAGGTTAGGTTAGGTTTTTTTTTTTTTTTTTTTTTTTTTTTTTATGTGGCAGGAGTGGGAAATCCGTCATGGACACCCAGACTGCCTTGCTGAAAGCCAGTCTGGGTAGTGCCGGACTCCTACCGGCTAAAAACCACTCCTGCCAAGCGAAGGGCCCCTGCCGTCAAGTTACGCAGGGTATTAGGGGCTGTAGTCTTCATTTTTTGTTTCCAATATTTGTTTATTGCTGGCTTATGATAAATATATATATATATATAATATAATAAACTAAGTAAAATTAGAAAAATCCAGATTGAATTTAATAATCCATTGTTAAAATTTCGTCCTAAGATTTATTATTAAGTTCAAAATGCGTCACGATTATATATAGCTTCCACAAAATAATATATAGTTGTAATAATAAATTATATAGATAAATAGCTTGTAAGATGATATTGATGTGAATTTTTAAAATTTGTCAATTATTAGTTTAAATTTCTGATTAATAAATAATAAATAGATTTATTGTAGATTAGTTTATTAAATATATTTTTAAAATTAAATTGCTAAAAAAATTTGATTTGTCAAATGTTAATAAATAATAAATAAATAAAAAGTGTCAATTATTTGTTTCGTCTATTGACGGATTTGACGACTTTTATAATGAAATCTATGAAAAATTTCCTGTGTTTTCCGTCTTTTATTAGGACTCCGAGGTTTTCTTTTATGACTGGAATTTCGACTCTAATTTCTAAATCGTGCCTGTGGGAGGAATATACCGGGCACTCCGTCAGCAAGTGGAGGACTGTCTCCTGCTTGTCGGGGTCGCAGGCGCACGCTGGGTTCTCCTTGCACTTGAAGCGAGTCAGGTATTCGGAGAACCCACCGTGCCCTGTTAGGGCCTGGGTCAGCTCCTGGGCCATCCCTATCTTCCGCACCGTCCTGTACGCTGCGATCGCACATGGGAAGAACAACTTCGTCGTGGCCGCCGTTTCCCCAGTACAATACCTCCGGTTCCATTCGCCCAGCGTTTCCATTCGGATCATACGCTTTACGAATGAAACCGGGCACTTATCGTAGTGGGGTTGCCGCTTACACCTCAGGGCAGCCTCCTTTGCGAGCGAGTCGGCTCTCTCGTTACCCTCCAGCCCCGCATGAGCTTTGATCCAGAACAAGGAGACGCTCTTGTTCTGGATACTACTGCGGCGGATGGCGTCCCTCGTTTCCACTGCGAGGGCATGGAGGGCTTCGGGGTTCACGACTGTTTGGAGAGCTGCCATGGAGTCGCTGTAGATAGCGAACGCCGTCTCGGTCCTTCTGAGGACTTCCTTCGTGGCTTCGCAGAGGGCGAGGAGCTCCGCCTGGTAGACGGTACTATAAGACGGCAGCACAAGTTTGAGGGTCTTGACCTCAGTCTGGCCGGTCCACACCGACAGTGCGGCCCCGACCTTGCCCTCAATCTTGCTGCCGTCTGTAAAGATTCTCACCGCGTAGTCGCGGTGGTTATTATATTGTTCCTCGTCTACCAGGCTTTGCAGTTCAATGGCCCTCTGTTCAGCCGGATGTGGCATCTCTAGTGCCGATGCCACTCGCTCGATCTCCCTGTCTCCTAGCACTGGATGGGGTAAACCCTTCTTGGCCTCATATAGTGAGGCCGCCTCTCGGATTCGGAGGTCGAGAGGGAGTACCCCAGCCAGCACCAGTGCCGAGTGTAGGGAGACCGTGCGATAGGCTCGGCACAGCTTCTGCGCGAAGCTCCTCTGGACGGCGTTCAGCTTCTTTTGGACTCCAATTTTGGTTGCGGCCGGCGACCACGCACTCGCCGCGTACAGGACGATAGGTTCGACTACCGCTGTATAAATACAGCGGATGACCTCAGGATGCAGACCCCAACTGACCCTTGCGGCCCTCGACAGCTGCTTATATATACCGATGGCTCGGGAGCAGACGTTTGCGACGTGGCTATTGAAAGTCAACTTGTGGTCGATAGTGAGACCCAGCAGTTTGATTTCCTCAGACATGCCAATGTCCACCCCGCCCATTCTGAGACATGGGGTGTCATACTTAAGTTTGCGCGTTACCAGCATTGCTTTGGTCTTATGTGGCGCAAACTTAAGCTTGTTCGTGACACCCCATGTACGTATGTACTCAAGGGCGACATTGGCATCCCTTTGGACCTCAAGTGCCGTCTCCCCATCGAACACAAGAACGACATCGTCCGCAAACGCCTGACAGTAGACCCCCATGCTCTCCAGCTCCTTGATCAGCGGGTCCAGCACCAGGTTCCATAATATGGGACCACTGATAGACCCCTGGACGCATCCCTTCTCGGTCCTGGTTTTGTACTCCGCTCCCGCATACCTGACTCTCACCACTCTCTCGGTCAAGTAACTGTCCATGACCCTTCTCAAGTTCTCAGGACACTTTTCCTCAGCCAGACGGACTCGTATGATCGGCCACCATGCATTGTCGAAGGCTCCCTCTATGTCCAGGGACACAATCGTGACAAGCCTCTTAGCATTGAGTCTGCCACGAATGTGCCCCATGAGTGTATAGAGGGAGTCCTCAGTGCTTTTCTGGGGCATAAAGCCGTACTGGCGAGTACTCATCCTGGGCAACAAATGGAACTTGAGTCGGGCCACGAGCATTTTTTCGTAGATCTTGCCGAGTACAGGCAAAAGCCCAATCGGCCTGTACGATTTCGGAGTGGTGTAGTCGTCCTTTGCGGGTTTGCGGAGGACAACGACTGTTGCCTCTTTCCAGGACCGCGGAAAGTGTCCATGCGCCAGGCACTTGTTCATCAAGCGCAGAACTAGGTCTGGGTCTAACTGGATCGCGTGGCCCCATATGTCCGCCGTCAGACCGTCGGAACCGGGGGCTTTTTTGGGGTTAAACGAGGAGACTGCTCGCCTCAGCTCGTCGATAGTAAACGGAGGATCCCAGGTCTCAACTTGGTTTCCACCGTTCACCTCTTCCGCCCTTTGCCGCACCTTTTTGTGCTCCTCGTTGTCCCCCTCCGGACGGTCTTCCGGGTAGAACACTTGTGCTAGGTACCTCGCTGACTCTTCGGGGTCTAGTGTCTTTGCGTCCCTCACCATCGGTATGTCCTCCTCTCTTTTCTCTGTGCTCCTAATCACCCTGTATATTCCCTCCCACAGGCCTTCTCGGTCTTGTTTCTCACAGAAACCCTTCCAGCTCTCGACCTTTGCTTTGACTACTGCTTTTTCATACTCTTCTTTCTGTTTCAGATACTCCTCAACAACCTTTGGTCTACGAACCAGCGCTGCACAACGGATCCTCCGCTTCTTGGTGGCAACCTGCCTCTTCAGGCTGGCGAGTTCGTCAGACCACCACGGCACGGTTAACTTCTCGATTACCTTCTTCTTGGGTATCACCTTGGCACAGGCAGTTTTTACCGCCGATGTAAGCTCCTCGACTACCAGGTCTAGCTCGTTCACGCTGTCGATTTGCTCGAACAGACTTACGGTCACATTGTTATTATGCATAATTTGGCGCAGTTTCTGACGAAACTGCGCCCAATTAGCTTTTTTCGTGTTGTAGAGCCTGGTAGTCCGGTGCACAGTGATACCCGCAGACTTTGCGAGATTTATGTTGAACTCAATGCCGTTGTGGTCTGACCCCGTCAGATCATCGACGACTCGCCAGCCGTCGGTTACCGTCAGCATATCCGCTGTGCAGGCTGTGACGTCGACGCAGCTCGTGTAACGCCTGTTACCACGAACTACGTCGAAGGTTGGAGTTTCCCCTTGGTTAAGTATTTGCAGTCCAAGCTGGTCGAGAGCTCCCAGCATCTCGTCGCCTCTGCTATTGTTCTCACTGCTGCCCCACCAGACACTCCAGGCGTTGGTGTCTCCTCCCATTATGAGCTTATGCGGGCCGGTCTCGCTTTCCACCTTCCTAAGGCTGTCCAGGTATGGCCCCAAGGGCTGATCTGGCTCAAAATAGAACGAGACCAGAGTTACTTTCCAGGCACCAGTTTGGATCCCCACCACGACGATGTTGTCCGTGGTGAGTTCTGGGTACTGTCTGACAGTCAGTTTAGGGTTAAAGACGGCTATGGCTGCTTTGACAGTCCCTTCTCCTTGCCTGGTGCTCTGGAAGATTCGGACGCCTCTGGTCCCGCTCATCCTTTTAACGTTGCCCACGTAGGGCTCCTGGATCAGCGCTGCGGTGGCTTTGCGTTGCTCGGCCTCGATCATAAGCTCATGGGTCGCCAGTCTCTTCCTTTGAAGATTCACCTGGAGTATTTTGTGCGGCAGTGTGTCCACTGGGACCACCTTAGCAGTAGGCGACGGACGCACGTGCCAGTCTGTCCCACCTGACACGCACAGGACACTCGGGGTTGAACGCGTTGTGGTCCGTCTTCTCCATCTTCGCCTTGACGCAGTTGTGGCATTTTGGGCAATCCGCCTTTAGCCACTGGGCACACTCTGCACGCAGGTGAGGGCCCCCGCAATGGCTGCATAAGTCGGCGGACTCTTTACAGAGTCGCCTACTATGCCCGTAGCCTAAGCACCTCGTGCACTGCACCAGTGGCGACTGGTCTTCAACGAAGACGGTCTGAAGATCTATACGCGCTCTCCCCTTATCGAGCATCCTGTTGTAGACGGTCGGGGACGTGCTAACTATAACGTTTTGGGTCTGGGGGTTTCTGGAGTTTCTTTTATATTTGATGGTGAGTCGGTCTTCCCCGTTGTCGAGGCCACGAAAGACATCGCGGTTCTGGCTCCGTAGCGCTCCCAGCATTTCCTCGTCAGAGTGGATGCGGAGGACGCCCCGGAAGATCAGCAACGGATCCTTGTTCCTCACGTCCTCGACAACGAGGTGGTCTCCAGCCTTCTCCAGTCTCTCTCGCACCCGGTTCCTTTCATCTTTCGACCTACAGCCCATAATTATCTTCCTATCTTTAGCCCTTCGTACACTTTCGATTTCCACCCCCCCATCTTTGGCTTTAACTGCCTCCCTGACTTTCCTCATTACATCCTCTCCCGTGTCGTCTTCATTCTTAGACGTCACCACTATCGAGTGCAGCGCGGTCCTTCCTGGGGTCTGCCTTTTCGGTGGACCCGCCGCTACACTCGCGTAAGTGACCGTCCTCTCCAGTAGTTCCCCCTGCCTCTCCATCGCCTGCCGCAGATTCTCCATCTTCTCGCTGCTCTCCTTCACCAGCGCGCTATGCTGCGCTAGTGAAGCGAGCAGCGAGTTAACCTCCGGGAGGATTTTGGGTGCCTCTGGTGGAAGTGTGGCCATAATGACCTCCCTTCTTGCCTGCTCAGCCAACTTTAGCCGTGCTGCACCCGCCGCCTCCTCCTTCACGAGCTGATACAGCCGTTCCACCGATTGGGTGATCCCGGCTTTCAAGTCTGCCCTCAAATTACGCGAATCGCCAAGATGCGACTTCGCGCGCAGAAGGCAGTTGCGAGCCTCGGTCACCCGATCGGTGGGTTTGCTCGGCTGCGGCTGGCTTGCCCCCGGTGACCCTCCCAGCGTCTCAGTGGAGCTTCGACGCGCCACGGCCTTGTTGTCCGGCTGGGATGGGACGCGCTTTGTAGACGTCTGGGAGGCTGTCACAGTCGGGGCAGCTTTTTTGGATAGGTTCGCGGCGTCCGACGGAAGAGGCTGAGACTTAGACATTTTCCCGTCCTCCCACTCACCAATGCTTCGCCTCACACTAGAGGCCTGAGTCGAAGCACTGGGAGGGGAGACCTCCCCCTCGAAGGTGATGGAGAGTGCCGCATTCGATGGAGAGACATGGGATCCTGCGGAGGCTTTTTTAGCTGGTGTCCTGGAGAGGAACATGGTAGTGGAAATGAAAGAAAAAGAAATAATACAAATTAATCAAAAGGTGTTTTGATCCCTGTAAAGGGGGGATCAGTATGGCAATAAAATAAGTCAATATGTATCCTCAATAGAGGTGTCAATAAAACAAATAATATACAATAAAACAATAATAATTAAAACTTATGTGCTGATCCCTGTAAAGAGGGGATCAGTAGGTCTATAGAATGTCAAAATTATCCTCTAAAGAGGTGTCAAATTAAAATAAAATTGGAGTCCTCAATCGA